>CM040244.1:151416782-151616782 GCA_022545495.1 Chrysanthemum lavandulifolium
TAATGGACTAAGGCCTAGGCTTATGGGCCTTCTACATAAACCTAAGGCTAATTACAAACATAAAGGCCATAATAAAGCTAACTATTACATATTAATTACTAACACTTGATTATGGATTAGGAGTGATTCCAACAATCTCCCCACCAGTGTTGGTGATGAGCGGTGAAAGCGTTGATGTAATAGTAGCTCGGCGTCTTCGACATTCTTCTTTCTTGTGAGAAGAATTGCCTTGATTCGAACAATCTCCCGGTGTAGAGATAGTTTTCCTTGGCGATTATGCTTTGACGTCATCATTAACTTTGTTCTTTGATTATTGTTCTTTGTGGTGAAAGTGATAGTATGTTGTTATGCGCATCAAATCGCCTCAGTGCCTTGTTTTCTGGTGTCTCCACGTCATTCTTGAACATGCTCACACGCTCTTTGACGTTGGAATTCGATCTTGATGAAGTTCTTTAAGTCTTTTAACTGTAGATTCTTTGATTTGATGAAGAATCATTACATTGTTGTGTTGCTTTTGGATAGAACTTCCATTAGTGATGATGTTGGCGTGAGCATGAGAAGAATCGAGACGATCATCTCGCTCGAGCTTCCATAAGAAGAAAACATTTCAAGCGGTTAGAAATAAGCGGATTACAGCACTTACAAGTTTGAACCGAGGTGTTAACAACATAGTGTGAAAACACATCTCTAATTCTTACAAAGGCCGTTCTGAGCTGAGTCCCACAAGTGAGATAGCGATGTCCAAGTACATCTACTGATTCGGAAAAGTCACGAGGTACACAGAACCATCACCTCATGATGTAGACCATTTGAGACACACTAAACGTAATCCGGGGAGTTACGAAGTGACTGCTTTGTCGGGGCTATTTGATGTTGACCTGGCGGAGTTTCCATTCAATCGCGAGGATCACGGTTGTGAACCTCTCATAAATGTTCTCGACCAGTTGCTAAGATCTCATGAAGGACTCGATATGAACCATCGATGATCTTGTTGTTGATCAACAAGTGATGAAATGTCAAGTGTCCTTAAGAGATCTTTTGATGAATCTCGTGGCTCTAGACTCAATAGTGCGTTTTGGTTTTCTGGCGAAGACTAGGAGAGGGTCTCCTTCTTCAATACCAACATCTCTAGAGAAAGCCAATAGTTTACTTAGGGTTCCACAGTGAGAATGAAACAAGCTTGTTGAGACAAACTTGAGTGGCTAAGAAGGTTTAGTGCGCCGTCCTTTGGGTCCATGACGACTTTTAATCTTCAATACGGCGTCATCAAGTGACAACCAAGAGCATATGAATTGAACCCGTGTCCGCTAAGTTGAATAATTTGGAGGGCTATTTCTTTTCACCCTTTTCTTTGCATTTCTTTTAATTCATCAACTCCTTCTTCTCGGTTCTCATTTTCTCCTTTTTATAATCGTGCACGAGGACTTCTAAGTACTAACTATTTGTGATGTCCTGGGTAGATCCTCCGACTCTGGCGGATCATAGAACGATTATTCTAACCTTAGTCACCTTATAACTCCATGACTAACCTATGTTGCCATTAAAACCATCTGTTGTGAAGAATCTCTCAAGAGGTTTGTAAATGAAAAAAACATGTTTGAACCCTTTGTGAGAGTTTTGTCTTTAGCGTAAATACTCCCCCACATGTGCTTTAGGTTTTGACGGAAATCTGCAGGTGTGGGAAGAGCGCATTTAGAATTGATCAACTCAAGATAGACAATCCCCATGAGACACGGTTCGTTGCATAGTTAAAGAGTTACATTGTCGACTTTTAGGTGACAACTAGCTCTAATAACTATCTTGAAGGTGTAAGCAAACCTCGAAAGGTTGTCATACCCGTCGAGTTCATGTCTACCAAGTTTCTTGAATGGTACTTTCTACTCGGACAAGTCGCTGCGAGACACGTTTACATTACTAGCGAACTAGCTTGAAATTATTACCGTCGAGGATAAGTCTTTCGAGTTACTAACAGTTTAGTACCGTCGAATTAGATTGGTTAAGTCTATTACACAAAGATTCATTTGCGTTTACACAACATATTTCTTATCACATAATTTTCTCCCCAAAATGGCATATAAAATGTTATTTTGAAAAGTTAAGAATAAATATGACCATTTAGTGTTGCGGAAGATGACCACTATGAACAATTTGTAAACAAAGTTTTAATTCAAATACTCCCCTCGACTAGTGATATAAGCGGTTGAGTTTTGAAAAATCATATGGGAAGTACTTGTCCTTTTGAGCAAAACCTTGAAAAAATGAAAGGTTTGATAGGTTTCACTCAAAAGTAAAGCTTTCGCTCCTTTATAAGGATTGATGGCAATCAAGCGCACTCACGTGGTCCTTTCTTGACAATTACGGTTGTACATCGTGTGTGCACAAGCCATGACATATTTAAATCACACATCCAAATGTATAATGAAAGAAACAATTCAAGGGGTACCGAGAGTGCGGTGATGTCGCCGGAGTGCGAGCAGGCATTGATAGCGGTGATGTTAATCTTGGGTGGACCACCAACAAAGCTTTCAATGTTACGAACTAATCGCCGAAACAACCTTTAAGTCAATCATTACGATGATCCTCCTCACATCCCTTCGATCTGAGAATTCCATCGCTTAGGAGACCCAATCTTGTGACGTATGTCCTTCAACCTATATGCCAATCCGGTCACAACCATCTTCAAAGTGTGATCCCCAAACTTGTGAAGTTCACTACACCATTAAGCAATTTCTTTGTAGTTCACTACGGTAAATGGCGAAAGGTTTGGCGATGAGTGTATATTGTGAGCCGGTTGAGGTCGGAAGATCTAGGCGAGGTGGAGTAAAGTTGACACGGTCCGATAAGATTCAGCGCGGTGAAGATCTTCTACGTTCCTTGATGACTATGCGTCGATGAAGATGAGCAATGACTTGATGAATTCACGTTGTACTTCAGCTTGAAAATTGTCTCATGCGACCTTGTACTTTGGCAAGGTACATGTCTTCTATGTCGTTGATGAACAAATTCTCAAAGTCGACCTCGAGAATGCATAATCTTTTCATCTTGTCGTTTGACCACGATATTCTTTAGGAAAGTGTAGTCCCACTTAGATGAAAGACGCGTGTTTGATGGCGATATCCTTAATCTTGAACACCGCATGTTGAGACTTCCGAACTGACGACCGTAGTAGATTCTTCGCGTTCCGGCCGATGATGAATCCGTACATTGCATCTCGGTCGTATGCTTCCACTTTGTCAAAGAACAAGTGATTGGCACGTTCCTCGATGGCTATCGATTCGAGTATATAGTCTGTGGGAATGGAAGTGTCAACGATGTAGCGTATTTCCTGAACCATCGCCACCATGTAGAAAAATTCGGTCTTTGTTGAAGAAATATCCGAATGGAATCTAGGTTCATCTGGTTGGCGATCGTTGGTAGTGGTTTTGACGATCGATTATGTCTGGAGGTTGTCCGTTTAGTGAAGTCGGCGTTTGCTACGGGTTGAGCCAATCCATGTTGTTAGACATAGCTCGACAATGTTTTCAAGGTGATATTCAACCTCGATGGCACTTTCAGCTATCTTTCCACGGTTGAAAAGCTTCATTCTTGATTCGCCTCAACTCGGTTTCGTCATCTTCTTCACATGGAACTTTTCTTGCATAATCTTAGCATGCTCAATGTATTACCGTCTCACGGATCTTGACCTTCTTGGTGGGAGTTGAGTTAACAAGTGTAGAGAACCATTCAAATTGTCGCTTTATCGTCATCTAGCCAAGATCGACGTTAGTCCGAGCGCCTTCTTCTTCTTCTTTTGAAGGCCTAGATGATGATTCGGGTTTCTCAACTTGTTTGGGAGAGGTGGGTTGTTGTAGGGGCTCAAGGACCTCTTCATTGTCACCACCCATATACTCAAAGTGATCACCGATTTTACGAGTCGGGGTGGTAACTCGAATCTTCTAAGGTTTATCGTAGAAGAGCGAGGAGGGACCTTTGTTGATTAGAAGTCCGTTGGAGAGGAGGTAACATAAAAGATGATTCACCGATTTCTTGAAGTTTAGCTTCATCATTCTTATCTGATCCTTATCTTCATCGTCTAGGGCGTTTAGACTTTCTGCTTGAATCTACATGCTTCTTTGAGTTGGTAGTCCGGCAATGCTTGAAACGACTTTCCTTCCTCGAGTAAATGTCCCGGATCGTTTAGACATTTGTGTGACAAGCTTGGCCGCCAATTCATTATCCGAGAAAACTACGAGGATCGAGATGGATTGATTGTGACGGTTAAAGGTGTTGATCTTATAGTTTGCTTGGCTATCTTGATCATTTCGTTCGGTTCCTCTTGGCGATGACTTTTCATGAACTCTGAGCGAATTCCCTTTCTTTCTGCATCTTTTCATTCTCATCATTTAAATCTTGTATTTGGTCGACAAACCAATTCGGTTTTACGTGAGCATGTCCTTCTTTCGACTTGTTGGACGACTTTCACAATTCTTTCATGAGTCGAAATCCAAGATCGAGGTGGTTTCTTCACATATTTGGATGTTGATTTGGTTGATTTCTTTGATGGTGGTGGTGAGGTGAGATGAAGAATCGATGAGGAGGAGACATGAGGAGACTCGGGGTCCTTGGGCGGTTCGAAGTTTCATACGTATGCGTGTAGGACTTTCGAGCGACTTTTCATGTCGGCATCTTTATCTTTCTCGGACTTCTCGGTTTGGTATCTCAAACTCATATTCGATAGTATCCTCCACAAGCTTTTGTTGTTGCACAAGAGTGGTGGCACGGATCCACTATCGGTCGATTAACCGCATCGGGACACAGTAAAGAGTGGGCGGCACCACTTGATCCTCCGGGCCACCCATTTGTTCTTGTTCAAATTCTTTAGCTTTTTGAAGGTGTCTAACTAATTTAAACTTCTTCCTAGGATTTATCCAGTTGCTCTTCATCACTTTACGAGCTTTCTTCATATGGTACAAATACGAGTCTTTCCTTTTCCTAGATCACCGGAGGACTAGGAGTGTCGGTACTAATGGAGTGTCATCCTTTGCGGTTCGAGTAAGTAGTCTCTTCTTCCGATTCGGTACCTTGAGCTTTCGTCCACAAGCTTTCTTTGTGGTTCAAGTGTGGGAATAGGTTCGACTTCCTTTACGAGAACAATCCTTTTACGAGGAGGATTCCTTTTGGGAAGTTTCTATAACTTTCGAACTTCTTGCACTTCCGGCACTTCTCTTACGGTTCTCCGGTAGGAGTTCACGAAGGTTTTTCATCAAGATGACCAACTTTTCCTTCCTTCTTGCTACTAGATACCTTTTGTGCGTTTCAAGCTTCTTGAGTTCTTTAGATAGAAGGTGATCGAGCAAAGACGGCACCACAACTTCTTAGTTGTCGATTCCTTGATTACGATAGAAAGGATAGGTTCGGACAACAAGTCGTGATTGTCGGGGTCATTGAGCCTCGTGGGGATATCGAGATTAAGCCCAGTGCTCTACGGATCAAAAGCTTTGTGTATCGACATAGGAATCTTTGAGCCAAGCTTCTTGTGAAATAGCATCATGTCCTCCATATCGATGCTTGATTTCGATGTCCTTCTTATTGATCGAGAGACGGAAGATTTGCGGTTCCATGAGCTTTGGATGCTCATAACCACCGTCATGACGAGGAGAGACTTGGTAATGATGATGTAGAGGGTTCTCCACGGTTGAGGAATGTTCTTAAGCTCCACGTGAGAATGCTTAGTAACAATCCTGAAGCTTCATCATAGCCAATATCAAGCAAGAATTGTAGAGCTGTCTCCTCGGTGGGTGTGGCAAAGTCGGTTGGCTCGATCTCGGGAATGAGAATAGCGTGCCCGTAAGTCTACATGAGTGATGGTGACTTGTTTGTGATTAAGTGTCCTTGTCATCGCACTTTGACGAGTGATCCTCTCGCATAGAGTTCGAATTCTTGAATGTAGATTTCCGATGCGTGGCGAGTGTGAGCATGTTTTGGTAGGGATGATTCCTTAGAATATCCACACAAATCGGCGAAGATTCTAAGCAAGTAAGGGTTTCAAAGTCAACCCTAAGGTTGTTCTTTCCAATCTTTCTAGGATAGCCATTGGGAAGATATCGACAATAGTGAGAACCTCGGTGCATCCGCATTCATTTGAGCACCATGTCGTGATGCGAAATAACATTATCCAAAAGAACCAACATATCGAAAGACATAATGTTAGTCAACGAAGGTCTTATTGTCTAGTTATTGAATGTACGGTGATAATGATTATTCTGAGTCCTAAGTCCTTGTTTGTCCAATAGTCCAATGACGTCGTGAAATGTTTAGTGAGATAGTTAACTTTAAGTTTTAAAGTTTGTGTTATCACTTATTGTTCACAACATATCAAGCGATTAAGTTTATTAGTGAAATTATTGGATTAGTGACGTTATGATTAGTTTATTTACAAGTGTGTATCGTAACAATTCATAATGAAGGTCAATCAAGGCTTAGGCGTAGTTTTGGCAAAGTTAAGCGTGGCGATGAATGACATGGCGTGAGCGAAAGCTTATGCGTGGGATCTAACTGCAGCGTGAAATGTTACAGCGTGGGAAAAGGGGACCTTATGCGTGGAAGCTTACAGCGTGGCGTATATAGACCTACGCGTAAGGCTTACTCATAAGAGTAGACCTTATGCGTGGGGTCCTTTGTTCACGATATCCTTCACGGGATACGCATAGTCCATTGTAGAACCTTACGGCGTACGCTTATCGTAAAATTTCTTTTACGCATAACTTTCTACTCGTAAGGTGATCATATCGTAGAGATTCAAATGACCTTGATTACGAATTTTTAAGCGAAGCAAGCTGAAATAAATTCATCAAATCGACAATCTTAACATGTATATTCATTTTACAACGGATCATGGCATGACAATACATTAAACATTCTGCGTGAAAGTCATACGCGTGGGTCAAAACCCCAAGGGTTATGAGTTCTGTATGATTTCTAACCATGGGATTTGCATTAAAACTTTTCGGTGGTTATGAGATGTTGTGAGAGTCTATAAGCGGAGTTATAACATCTAAATTGTGGTGAATCAAAATACCCAAACTCGAGAACTTTAAACCACTAACATCCAATTTTTAATCAATGAGAGTTTACGGGTGGTTATAGAGCACGAAACCTTTAATTCAACATGATATAGTACCACACAACAATCTTTTGACCAAAACCCTTCACATTTGAAAACACCCAAATCGACTCATAAACCCTAATTATCAAAATCCATTAATTCGTGTTTACGGTGTATTTTGAGCATAGAAAAGGTATCATTGATGTTGTTAAAGCATTTTGACACAATCTTTTTAACCAAAACACACAACAAATGATTATATGTTCTAACCCTTATCGTAAAACACAAAATTCATTGAATCTTAAGTTTTAACCGTTGGATTAGTATGAAATTCAAAACCATTGTTTAAAATTACGTTAAGAACACAAAACCACTTACATTGATAATCGAAACACAGATTTCTTGAATGACTATTAGGCGTGGGATCTTTTAGGTTAGAAGTAATAAATGTGAGGGTAATGTTAGGTGGAGGATGTTTTATAAAATAACTTTAACATTTTGACAGTTTTGGTCCCTCCACTTTTCCTTTTCAAACAAAGCCTTTTAACTTTCATTTTGGTTACCAAACAAAGATTTTAAGAAAGAGACTTTAACGACACTCCCCTCGACTTAAGAAAATAGTGAAAGGTTATAAATTTTAGTCAGGAGTGTCGTTGATTGAAAAATTTACCACCATTGATAAAAGAAACAACAGGGATAGGATAACATGCAAGTACACTAATATTTTGAAGCGATTAAGTATTTATTTTCTCCCCTCAACACTTGATCGTAAAATCTGAATTTTGAAAGATTAAAGTGTTGACGAAAAAATATACTTGCCATGTTGAAAAAATTAGATTAGAAGAATATTTTGATGTTTTATAAGATTTTATATTTTTGTATTTTGTTTTGAAAATTATTTACAAAAGATATTTTGGTGTTTGAAAGGTTTTAAAGAGCAGGTTTTAAGAGGTCATCAATTCCTCTTGAGTCAAACACCGCATACCAATCCGATGGATCAGCTCATTAAACCTAGCGGAGGCAAGGCTTTGGTGAGAAGATCGCCAATTGATATTCGCACCTACAAAGTATAATTCAGCGGTACCACTTCCATGGTCCTTGATGAAATGATAGCGAAGATCGATGTGCTTTGATTTGAATCTTGAAATGAGTTGCGAGATCGCAATGGCACTCCGATTGTCGCGATACATCGGGATTACATCAAATCACGTAACCATAGTCTTTGAGTTGTGTTCTCATCCATATGACTTGAGCACAACACGCGGACATGGCTACATATTACTGCCGGTTGATGACGGCGATGTACAATCACCTTCTTTGATTGCCAAGACACGGTTTATCACCAAGAAATTGTAGAGCTCTGAAGTACTTTTCCTTGAGTCTAAGCATCTGCGTGGTCAGCGTCTGGCGATTAGTTCAAACCGAGATCCTTGGATACCGGATCCCAAGTTAATGGTTCCCTTGATGTATCGGAGGATTCTTTTAGCCTCGAAGAGGTGGGTTTCGAGTTGGTCGCGATAGCGATAACGGGAGCATAGATAAGCGGCAAAGACAATATCAGTCTCGCTGGTGTTAGATACATGAGAGACCCAATAATACTTGGTGTTTGGTAGGGTCTACTAATTTCCCATGTAAATCAGCGTCTAGCTTCTTGGTATGAGTCATTGGTGTGGCATAAGTATCACGGTTTTCATTCCAAATTTGTTTAACAATTCAAGGGCATATTTGGGTGACTCAAGAAAATACCACGGGGTGATTGATGAACTTGTAATCCTAAAAAGAGCGTAAGTTCACCCATCATGGACATTTCAAAAGTTTCTTCATTAGTTTTGCAAAAGCGATTGAAAACTTTTTATGTGTAGAACCAAAATGATGTCATCCGTAAATTTGAACAATTAAGATATGTGCCCGTGATATTGTATAAACAGAGTTGGGTCAACGAACCTTTGGTGAAATTATTAGCAATGAGGAAAGATGATAGCTTATCGTACCATGCCCGGGGGCTTGTTTGAGACCATAAAGAACTTTGTTCGGTTTGTAGACATGGTTGGGCACTCTGGATCAACGAATCCTTGGGTTGGTGACATAAACCGTTTCTTTTAGTTGTCCGCTTGAGAAACGATTTTTGACATCCATTTGAAAGACCGTCATATTCATATAAGCCATGAACGAGAAATATCTGAATAGCCTCAAGGCGAACAACCGGAGCAAAAGATTCTTCAAAGTCTATTCCTCTTCCCCGACGATAACCCTTAGCAACTAGGCGTGACTTGTTTGGGATTACGTTCCTTGACATCCAATTTGTTTTCCAAATCCATTTGAGACCAATAGCGTAGACCCTCGTTGGTCTTTCAACCAGCTCCATACTTCAAGACGTTTGAATTGGTTGAGTTCTTCTTGCATGGATTCAATCCGATTATCTTTTGTCATTCGTCTTTAATGTTTTTAGGTTCAGATTAGCGGGCGGTGAGTGCATAAATGCAATGTTCACCATCGTGTGAAGACGTTGTCTCGTAACGTTGGTTGATTCGGGTTGCCAATAATATTAGCGGAGGATTGTCTTTGTCCATCGATGTGTAGAGGTTGATGTTGGTATACATTGTGCGGTTCCACGAGATTCAAATGGTTTGTTGACGATTCTGCGACATCCGCGTGCGGCGATCTCATTAGCAAGCGGGTTGAAGAACGATTTGGATCAAAATCTGCGGTGGGGTACTACATTCGAATATCATCGGCGGTTCATCATTGTTGGAAGCGGTTTGTTCAACTGTTGTGGTGGAGTCAAGCGGTGTAGGTGCATCTTCAACATGAGTTGTTGTAGCGTGTATCGGTATAAGACTATTATCGGGGTTGAGCGGTGAAATAGCGGATACACCGAGCACGTTCATCAATATCGCCACCGAACAGCAGAGCAAATAACCTTTCCATTTGTTGACGAGTTAGGCGGGGCTTTGTTCGGTGATGATGGGGTTGAGGAAGTTTAACCGGTTGTGTCCGGGTTCTAAGTCGTTATACTCGAAGCCATTTCGTGAGTTCATCAAAATGAGCATGAATCGTTTCCATCACTGCTTTTGTATGACGATTCTAGATCCGATAACCTTTAGAATTCTTACAATATCCAATAAAGACTCAATGTCGACTTTGGCTTTGAGCTTTCCAAAATCATCACGATCATTATTCGGATATAAAAGGATCCAAATACATGAAAGTTTTGAGATTCGGTTTATGGTTGTGGACAAGCTCGAAAGGTGTTTTGTTGTGGCGTTTTGTGATCATAGAACGGTTTTGAGTATAGCATGCGATGATCGACACGCCCATAAGTAATCTGGAAGTTTAGCATTGATTAACATTGTTCTTGCGACTTCCACTAACGTTCGGTTTCGATCTTTCAACAACTCCGTTTTGTTCGGTGTACGTGCAATAGATGTTTGATCTTTGAATTCCCACTTTCTCATAGAATTCACGAAGGGTTTGGTTAACAAATTCAGCTCCTTTGTCTGTTTGATTAGCCTTACGGTATTGCGGAGTGAACACATATTTTCGTGAAAGGTGATGATCATTTGTGGAGCTTGGTCTTTGCTTCAAGAAAGTAGACCCACGTCCATCGTGAGTAGTCATCAACAATTACTAAGATGTAGCGTTTGCCATTGATAGTTTGCACGCGCATCGGGCCATACAAATCCATGTGAAGAAGATGAAGCACATGTTGAGGCAGTTCCACCTTTGAAGGAAAATGAGCACGAGTGCTTTTCCTTGTTCACGGTGAGCAAAAGTGATCTTTAGAATACCTAATCGTAGGAGACCTTGAACTAGTTTGTGTCGAGCAAGGTTGGTGATGGTTTGAAAGTTTAGATGTGAGAGGCAGGCGGTGCCATAGCGAGGATTTTGTTGATGTTGCCTTTGAAAGTAAGCGGATGGGAGATGAAGCAACCATGTCTTGCATAGAGATAGTGTAGAGACTAGAATTACGCGAGCCGACATAAGGTCATTTCCTTGTAGATCACGAATGAAACAAGTTTTCTCCCCGAAAGCAACCTCCAAATCTCCATCACAAAAGCCGACCTCTCGAAAACAAATTGTGACCGAGGCCTTCCACATAGTAAACCCTGCGATTTCGATGTTCCCATTGATGTAATCTCCGTAGCCCATGATAGTCGCTGGTGATCATTCCGAACACCGAAAAGCAATGAACTTTGCAATAAAGTTTGATAACAGCTTAAGGTTGCTCGTCATGTGTCGGGAACATCCGCTATCAACAATCCGTAGAATGATCGTATCACCAGATTACACCACGCATTTGACACGTATGGAATAGAAGTAGATGTGGAACCCGAAATGTTTGAGGGTTCCAAGCGTATATTAGACATGCACACATTAATGATTTTAGGCATCCATTTAAATCTTAGTGTTATATATCCATTTCGCCATCTATAACTACTTTTGCTTTAGTCTTAGTGAATGCACTAGGTGGTACTACATTCTTAGGAGGTGAAACTGAGCTACAGGGACAACAATGCTTGCCTTAGAATCTAAAGAAGGCGGTCTACCACGCACTTAGAATGATTAGTGGGCCTAGAGGTATTCCGATTCTTAGGATTCCGTAAACTAGAGATTATAGCTTTAGCAACACATTTGTCATGACAATCGAATTCATACTTTTAAGACAAATAACACAAGGTGCATCGATCGGATATCAAAAGTGCTTAAAGGTTTAGCATTCATTACATCACTATTTCTATTACATTTGCGGACGCAACATCTATAGTGGAAGCAGCGTGAGTCTTATTCATAGTCCTAGGGTGTTCTTCTACTTTAGCATTCCTTATTGATCTTTTCTTAGGTCGTAACTTCCTATTCTTCGATTGAGTGCTCTAGGTGTGAAGTGCGGACCTTTGGAAAAGACGCAACTATTCATGTTTCATGAGAAGGAAGCACGTTAGCAACTTGTGATTTGGCGGTAGGGATTCTAGGTGCACGATTACTAAGTGTTACAAAGCTAATCTCTTAATGATGGTTGGCGGAAGTTGTTCATACTTTCCTAACATTTCTCTTAACTTAGAGATAGAGTGAATCAAATCTTGATTTTCGAGCGAATGTTACCAAAGAAAATTCATGACTTCTCTAGTGTGAGCAAGATAGTGATCAAGTTCGTTTGATGCTTCATGACGAGTCTTATTGAGTAAATCAAATATGACACCATATTCTCGCTTAACTTTTACAAGTTCTTGTTCATATTTTGAGATTTGACTTTTCAAAGACACGTTTTGATCATCCAATTAAGTAAATTTAGGATCAAAAGATTTTTCATGCAACCGAGCGATTTTCTTTTGAAACCCAAGTTGTTGATTGTGAATATCTTTTCACACCAATGAAGACGACGTTTTGCATAGGAAAGTTCGTTAAGCAAACGCTCATTTTCGACTTTTAAAACTCGATTTGAAGCACCTTATCGGTATTCTCAACGCTTACCACAGAGTCAACGTTATCGGCGAGATATAATCGGATGCATGTGGCAAAGAATGTAATAACACAACATTATGGATATCGGCCACGATGATAACATCTTTCAAGAGTCGATCAACATCTTTTCTCAACATTTTCTTTTTACGCTTAGTATTAGAAATAGATGTTTCAGCTTTTCTCAAACGACCTTCATGACTCCAAGTTCCTTATGAAAACCTTTTCCCAAGCTAATGCACAACTTTTCAAATTTTTAACGTTAGGTAAAAGATTTTTACGAAAAATGTCTCTTTGTTCTCGCTTGAGGCGATTGAAAATGATCAATTTTGATTTCGAACCATATTCTATCTCATGTTGTAAAATTTTGAGGTCGACCATGAAAATGTCAAAATATCTAAGAATTTTTCGATTTTCGGGTTTTGAGTTTACTTCACCGATGGAAGGTAAAGGAACATAAGTTTGTGCATAATGCGTCAGGGATTAACATTAGAAGACTCGGGTGTTTTGATGATAACCTTGGTGTGTTAGACTTAATCCGTTGGTGTGACGAAAAGTGACCGCTTTTATAATTAAATGGTTTGTTGTAAACAACATTTTTAATTTTGATCGACTCTCATCTTACGTGATCTAATTCCTCTTGACGATGATATTCAACAACACTCATAATAAAGATCATCAATTTTGTATTCTCTGACCGGAAACTTGTGATTGGTTTGAATGTTTTTAGTGAAAGCTTTGGTTTTTAATCGCCTAGATTTTTCCATATCCTTTTGGATTGGGTTTTAAGGTAAACTTTTCAATAGTCATTCTCGATTCACCATGTTTGTAAACAATGCTTTTAAACTCTTTAAGTTTGTTTTGCAAGTCGATAATTTCTTCAAGAAGGTCATCTACCCGATTTGTTGAATGCTTTTGTATGCAGAGAACTGCTTTTGACAAGTTAACAACTCACTTTAGCTTTTTGATTTTCCAAGGTGAGCGTTAATTTGCTTTTTATGTTCATGTTTCAGATTGTTCTATTTCGCATAACAAAGCATTCTTCAAGCGGCTAGATCACGCATCCGTCTCTAAATATTTTTCGCTTTGATGAGATTTTGCAAAGCGGCTTCAAAACCTTTTCACGGTTTTCTTGAGTTTTGAAAAAGTTGAGTTGCATTTGTAAGCATTCAAAATCCTTGGTTAACATACATTTTTGCTTTTAAGTCCTTATTTAATGCATAACATTCCTCCATTTTGATTTGATGGTCTTGAATTAAACGAGAAAACTGGATGAGGCAACAGATTGACTTGTTCAACGCGAGTCACAACATGATCATTATTGAGATCCTCAGTACAACCACGGAGTCAATTTGATTATCAAAGGAAACCATAAGGTCATCTTGATCGTCAAATGTAACTACGTGGTTTATTTGAAAATCGCCGAATGAGATGTAGATGACTCATTTTGAGCGATCGAGCCATGCTTGGATTCGGATATTGGCGGAGATATTAGTTCGAATATGATGATGGTTTGTTCGGCACTGAGACAAGCCATCAATGTCATACATCGGGCCTGCTTTCACTCATGTGTAACTCATGCATATTAGCCATCAACATAATAGCTTGCATTGGCTCGCAAGTCCTCCATATCATCATACAGTCTCGCATCCGCCATAAAGCTCGTTTTGTTTGTGAGAGATCCACCAGCTTCATCCTTAAGAGCCAAAGAGAGCCTCTTTGAAATAAGCACCCCTAGTCCTGGCTTTGGGCATGCATTAGCCAGTGTCCTTCTCATTGCGCTTGTAGCATCAAGACCATTCAACCCATTCTCGAGCATTTCCTGCTCCACCACTTGAGCTCGTTGTTATTCCTACCCATAGCATTAAACCCTTGACCACCTCCCATTTGACGACCATAACCACGATTCTCAACTTCAACTCGCCCATTGTTCACAACAAATGATTTCGTGCAGTATTGGATGAGGAACTAATACGATTGTTGGATTTGTTGGTATAACGGCTAAAAGCATTAGAAATCATAACAAATCCTGCATGCAATGCTTGAACGGATCGGATTCCTCATTAGTTTGACTATGAAGTGCTTGATCATTGTTGTTGTTGTAAGGAACCAATTGATTTTGTTGAGGTTGTTTGTGATTGATCGCTTGATGTGGTGAGGCGCTTGGTTGAGTTGCTTGTCGAGGAGGATAATTTTGTTGAGCATATAAGGCAAGTTGTTGATTTTCCGGATGTGGCGTGGAGCAATTTGAGCACGGAGAATCCTTTCCCGATCAACTTCCTTTTCATGAGGCTTCAAGTAATCGTACAACAATCCATATGTACAATGATGCATATTCTTTTCTCGACGGAGAAAAATGACATACTTCTCCCATTCGGGACCAAAACTACTCGTGAACTTAGTATTCATCGCAATTCTTGGCATGATGATGTTGTGTTTATCCAAATCATTGATGATGTCTCGAAAATCGATGATGATAAGACTCTAGTGTCTCTCCGTGTTCAATCATGAAGTGTTCATAAGCCAAGTAAATTTTGGATTCCAAATCCTCCCGATTGAGTATGCATCCTTCCATAAGAAGATGAATATGGTCCCACATTTCCTTTGCGCCTTTTTGGCATCAACACTTCAAGAATCGGGTTAGGTAATCCTAAAAGGATATATTGCATTGCAAGCTCACGCCGACCATAGTGTAGAAGTTCTTGAGGATTCAATTACGCAATGAGAGCAATGTTCGCTTGTTCATCTCTTGGTGGAATGGCATTAGGATCTCCGAGTACAATGACGGTGAGGCATCTCAAATGGACCTTCCAAGATAACCTTCTTTAAGAACTTTCCATGAGGCTTCTTCGATCACAAAACCCAAAGAACCTTATCACCCATTGATCGTAGTTTCACGGAGTTAGCATCGAGGTCTATCAAGTGATCCACCTCATGAATTGATTGTTGGTCGCTTAAAGCTTCACACATCTTTGCAAACCAAGTGGGTTCCTTCATAGTGTTCCTTGATGGATGTTGATTGAAGTCATTTGTGTAGGGTTGAACTTGAAGACTCATGTGTTTGAACCATTTGTGGTGAAGGAATTGCTCCAAGTTGTGGAGTATGTTGTTGATTAAATTGTTGATGATAAATAGCTTGTTGTTGATTCCATTGTTGATGTTGTGGACTTAGTTGTTGTTTTCATGAGGATAAGTGTAAGGAAATAGTTAGAGTATGGTGGTTGAGACATGTTGAAAAACTTGTGTTGGTAAAAATGGATCTTTGTAGTCGAATGAACCTTTGTTGAAGAAGTGTCCTTAGGCGAGAAATCACAATAACCAAGTAGCACTTATGCGTAAAACACCAAAGTTACGCCAGAATAATTAGAAGTTACGTGTGAGAATTTAGCTTACGCGTAAGTAGGAAAAAGACGCTAAAGTTATCGTACGAGACAAAAGTTAGGCGTGAAAGTTAGGCGAGGATTATCTTATGCGTAAGACTAGGCTTAGCGTAAGAAAAATCTTATGTGGGATTTCACGCGTGAAGCTTATGCTTATGCGTAATTTTAGGTTTTATCTCAAATGATCTTTACACTTCACAAAGGCAAAAGATATCCAAAGTCGACGTATTTTCGGACTTATCCAAGTAAGAAAACACGGAGTAAACCACAAAATGAAGATCAAACCAAGGAAAGACTTACGCGTAGTTTTAGGGTTTCACCACGTAGGTTTACTCGTAGAATTTGATATTGCACAAGGATGTTTCTAAACCAGCTTTTTGTGTGATGAATAGCTTCAAGATCACCAAATAACACAAGAATGCGAGATTTGATGAACCAAACCTTCTAAAACGCTTACTGCCGTAGAACTATACCCACTAATAAAAACTAGCTCAAAACAATGATCCACGATAAAGTTTGAAACTTTTGCCAAAAACAAGTATTTTAACACCTTAAAACGTTGAAAGTACAAGAATCTTGATTAAAAGTGTAAAAACAAGTTTTTAAGCTAACCAAAGAATACGTTATCTTTACGCCGTAAGACCCAAAACCAAAATCTTCAAAAACAAAAGTGTACACCCAACTATTTGGCGATTGATACCACTATTAGGTAACTAGTTTTACAAACACAAGTAATATAGAAAGAGATAAGGCGATTGAACAAGTAAACCAAAATGTATATACACAATATAAAGATACGGTTAAAGGCGTGAAAGTAGTGAAAGAGAGAATAACTTGAACAACCAACCCTCAAGTGAGGCCTAGGCTTATGGGCCTTCTACATAAGCCTAAGGCTAATTACAAACATAAAGGCCATAATAAAGCTAACTATTACATATTAATTACTAACACTTGATTATGGTTTAGGAGTGATTCCAACATTTTCTTTACTTACCTAATTATTAAACAATACCTATTTTAAATACCCAATACTTATACCAACTACATTTACAAAAAATTTACACAATACATACACCTTATTTTACCATTTAGTCACCTCCTTTTATGTTAAATATTAATAATGGCATGTTTATGTTAAATCTTAATAAAGATCCTACTAGTATTAATTCTATTTATATGGCTTATTCTTATGTTGTAAATTCTAAATTATGGCATGATCTTCTAGGACATGTTCATTATTACCGTTTGCATGATATGTCTAAAGATAGTTTAATACCTTCATTTGACAGGAACTTGGGAAAATGTAATACTTGCATGTTAACTAAGATCACTAGACAACCTTTTAAGGGTGTAAAAAGAATTCTATTTTACATGAATTGATACATAGTGATTTATGTGATTTTCATGCAACCCCATCTATAGGAAACAAGAAATATGTTGTTACATATATAGATGATTCCTCTAGATTTTGTTATGTTTATCTATTGCATGCTAAAGATGAAGCCTTAGATAAATTTAAGATCTATAAAACTGAAGTAGAGTTACAACAAAATAGTTTAATCAAAACTTTACGCACGGATAGAGGTGGTGAATATTATGATCCTAGTTATTTCCAATCTATAGGAATCATTCATCAAACAACGGCTCCATATACACCACAACAAAATGGTATGTCCAAAAGGAAAAATAAAGCTTTAAAGGAAATGGTTAATTCCATGTTATCCTACTCGGAATTGAGTGAAGGGTTTTGGGGAGAGGCCATGTTAACGGCTTGTTATTTGCTAAATAGGGTTTCTAATAAAAATAACAAGATTACCCCATATGAAATTTGGTATAAGAAACGACCCAACTTGTCTTATTTTTCGAGTATGGGGTTGTAGGGCGGTCGTTAGACTTCCGGAACCCAAAAGGAAAAACGTGGGTGAAAAGGGTATTGATTGCATCTTTATTGGATATGTTGAGCATTCCAAAGCATATAGGTTCTATGTTATTGAACCTAATGATTCTGTTTCTGTTAATTAAGTTATAGAATCAAGGACATAGCATCTAGCTCAAATGGAACTCAAAGTGGAGACCTATTAGGTGAAACTCCAAATGGGATTCTTGAACCTCGGAGAAGTAAAAGATCTCGGGTAGCTAAATCATAAGGCTATGATTTTCAACTATATTTAGTTGAGGGATCAAGAGATGAAGTTGGAACTCAATATTCTTACTATTATAGTATAGAAGAGGATCCAAAGACCTTTGATGAAGCAATGAAATCTTGAGATGTTGCTTTCTAGAAAGAAACAATTGATGATGAAATATGATCAATAATGGAAAATAATACTTGGGTATTATCTGACTTACCACCTTGTTGTAAAGCTTTAGGGTGCAAATGGATCTTCAAAAGGAAGATGAAATTTGATGGAACTATTGACAAGTTTAAGGCTCGATTTTTAATCCAAGGCTTTAGACAAAAGGAACGGATCGATTATTTCAATACTTATGCACTAGTTGCTCAGATTCCACTATTAGATCGTTGATAGCTTTAGCGTTTCACCACAATCTAGTGATCCATCAAATGGATGTCAAAACAGCTTTTTTTAAATGGTGATTTGGAAGAGAAGGTACATGAAGCAAGCAGAAGGATTTTCTATGTCAGGTAATGAGCATAAAGTGTGTAAGTTAATTAAATCGTTGTATGGACTCAAACAAGCTCCTAAGCAGTGGCATCAAAAGTTTGATGAGGTTTTTTTGGTCTAATGGGTTTGTGTTAAATCAATCGGACAAGTGTATATACTGCAAATTAGATGAATCTGGTAAAGGAGTCATCATTTGCTTATATGTTGATGACATGTTGATTTTTGGTACTGATCAAAACCAAGTTGATAAAACTAAAGAGTTTTTGTCGTCAAATTTCTCTATGAAAGATATGGAGGAGGCGGATGTAATTCTTGGTATAAGAATTAAGCATGAGAAAAAGGGTCTTACGATTACACAATCTCACTACATTGAGAAAATTCTCAAGAAGTTTAATTGTGAGGGTTGTGGTCCAGTTTGCACTCCCATGGAATCAGGTACTAAAATGAAGACCCACTCGGGTAAACCTGTAAATCAACTTGAATATTCTAGGGCCATTGGATGCTTGATGTATGCTATGACAAGCACAAGGCCGGATATTGCTTTTGTTGTTGGTAAAATTAGTAGATTTACTAGTAACCCTAGTAGTTATCATTGGGAAGCAATAATTAGAGTATTCGGGTACTTAAAGAAGACATTGAATTATGGTTTGTCTTATGTCGGTTTTCCTTCGGTTATTGAAGGTTCTTCTGATGCGAGTTGGATAACCAATAGTGATGATCATACTTCTACTACTGGTTGGGTATTCTTGCTAGGTGGAGGTGCCATTTCATGGGCTTCTAAGAAGCAAACTTGCATTACTAATTCGACAATGGAAAGTGAATTTGTAGCTTTAGCTGCTGGAAAGGAGGCAGAATGGTTAAGGAACCTCATCTATGAGATACCTTTGTGGCGAAAACCAATATCTCCGATTTCTGTGATAGTGCTGCCACTTTGGCTAAAGTATATAGCCAAATTTACAATGGAAAGTCTAGACACCTATGTGTTAGACACAGCAAGGTTCGTGAGTTAATTACGAATGGAGTGATTTATGTGGATTTTGTCCGTTCTCAACAGAACTTGGCGGATCACTTGACTAAGGGATTAGCCAGAGACTTAGTGCACAAGTCGGCTATCGGGATGGGATAGAGTCCATTTAAATCTCTAACTGTGAGATACCCAATTCCCTTATAATACAACGTTAGAAGCTGAATTCAATGTGGAAGGCTTATAATAAAAGATTGGAACATATCGTTTCATCCCAAGGTATGTGTTCAGACTGCAAGTGGGTTAGGTTGAAGTTTATCTTCTTAATAGTTCTTTTGAAAAATTGCATTGAAGGTGCAAGACTAAAGGAACTACCTATGTGAGCATGGAGTGTCATCGCTTCAAGAAGCTAGGACTTGGCTTTCTATATGCTCATAAAGGATATGGACACAAGGCTTTGTAATAGTGTCAAGTATATGTACATTAGAAACTTGTAGAAACTTATGTGTATATTATCTTCGATTATTCAAACAAGTTGATGGGTTCAATCCATGGGACACCCTGATTCTCGAATATTTGGAATGCGTAATATACTATGTGAAAATTCAATCTTTAAGACATTTTTATTTATGCATGAGTTTGGTTTGTTATGTTTATTTTAGTATGTCAAGGATTACACTAAAATGAGGGAGGATTGTTGGTGATTTTAGTCTCATCATCTATATTTTATGTAATTGTGATTTACTTGAGATCAAGGGCTTAATCAGGTTCAACTTACAGTCGAGTTAGGAGGTGCGGAGTGCACACTCGTTCTAGCTAGCTTGGTGCCGCCACGAACAAAGAACGGGAGTCAAGGGCCGCGGGGTCGATGGGGGCCCCTACGTGGGGTTTGGGCGGCCCCAAAACCTAAACGATTTTTGGCTTGGGCATTACCCTTTATTTTCGAACGGTTTTCCCACCAAAAGTCGTATCTTTTCCCCAAACGCTGCAACCCTTCCCGCTAACCGGTTTTAACCGCTTTTAACTAACTTTCAAGTTATGGTTTTTCATTATATTATTGATCTCTTACACAACATAACGGATATATAACAACTTTTGTGTATTGCTTTGATTTCTCGTGCCTTAGAAATAAAGTTTTGTTCTCTGTCTTATCCAATCGAGGATTTCGTGATACCCGGCGATATAGGTAACAAATCTTCAACTGATAGTGATCTATACACGATTCGAGAACATATCAGAAATACTTCAATCTGATAGTGATCTATACAAGATGTTGTGGATTCAAATCTTCACTAATTTTTGTTGTTCTTTGTCTTATCCAATTGAGGATTTCGTGATACCCAAAACATATAAGGTCGAAATACTTCAATCTAATAGTGATCTATATATCTGGATTCAAGTCTTCACTAATCGAGATATTGCATGTGTTGGGGTATAATATATATCAAAAGTTCGTCGGTGGATAGGGTCTATACAGGCATCTCCCACGTATTATACAAGAAGATCCGGGCTTATCACAAGGTTCCAAAGTCCAAGCGGCTCACTGATTAAAGGCTCCACACTAGTTTAAAAAGGTTGCTGCTTGTCACTATTGAAGGCTCCACACTAATTAAAAAGGTTGCTGCAATGAGAAAACCAATCACCAGCTTATTAATTAAATGCTATAATCAAGTCCTTATAACCTAGGACAAAAGCTAATTCGTCACAAAAGATAAAAATAAAAAATGTTCAGTGGAAAAACTAACCCAATGTTCTTTGCTACTACCATTTTATCACTAGCAATCATCCTCATGATCACAGTGATCCAAGATTGTGATGGTTACCTTGCGACATGCAATGGCAGTACTGCGGCCGAGTGTCAAGTTTTGTGGAAGAAGAGGAAGAGTTTATGATGGATACGGAAGAACATAGGCGGATTCTAGCGACAAGTAATGGTCGTAGTATCGGTTATGGTGCTTTACAACCTGGTAATCCGGCTTGCGGAAATAACTGTGCTGGTAGATATGATCCTGGTAATAGGAAATGCAAACTATATGATTATTCTTGCAGATGATTTAATTAGATGGATTTTCGGTTCTTGCTTAAATCGTTTACTTTCTTGTGTATTAGTATTGATTCGGGGTAAGTTCTTGTTGTGATGCTTTATTTTAGTACTTAATCATCGTTCAATTGAAATAAGAATACAATATGCACGTTTTTTGTGTAATGGAAACCTTAGTAATTTTAATGGTTTTTTTAGGAACACGGGTTTTTGAGTATAGAAATAGACCTTAAATTTACAATGTTTCTACACCTAGGCCATCTAACGTTCGAGCACTATTTATAAAATCAGAAATAGTCATTTTATGACATTTTGACCAAATATAAAATAATTTCAAAAAGCAATGGAATGATATGTAAATATTGTACGTTGTCAAAGTTTTACATATATGTCTGTCAAGTTTTGTTTAAAATTAGTCGCATACTATATCAAATGTTCGATATTAGTCACTGAAAAGTTCATTAAAAGATGGCAAAAATTAGTAAGTGTTACTAAAATTAAAACAACGCAACATATTTATGCAATAACCTATATGAACATATTCCTCTCAATCAATACCACGCCCTTGTAATCTTGATTCCGTGTGATTTAAGTTGTGCCATTTCTTCCCTCCATGCAGGGGTCATTGCGGTTCATTCGCTTGCTCGCTTGTTTATAATCACGGGTGGCTAAATGCTATTGTGGAATCGAATTCTCAAATGGTTATCTCCTTATCATCTTCGTAAGCATACCCACCATGGAGATTTGCAATTTTATAGATGACATTCGCTTTTGGGCAAAGAATATCGAATTTCATTTTCTTGTGTAAAGCGAGCATAATAAAGTAGCACACCGGTTGCTTCTCACGCTTTGTTAAACACGAATTTAATTGGGATAGTTCTTTCCTCATGAAATTACCTCGCCATGAGGAGTGATTTGTATGTTCCTTAGTTTTTTCTAATAATATTTCTAAGTTCAAAAAAAAAAAAAAAAAAACCTATATGAACATATGAGACACTTCCAAACTCATTGGTGGTCAAGGCTTATGATAAGTACGACTTTGGGTGTATTTGTTAAAAATAGTTATGAGTAGTAGCGTGAGATGTGAATAGTAGTAACAACTCATCATTTTTTAAAGAAGCATTAAAAATTAGCTTTTAAAATTTAGTCCAAAGTCGATCACCACTTTTTTGCCAAACAACTACTAAAATTTAAATTATTCATTGCTCATCATATACCGCTTTAAAACTTCACTGTCATGCCAAACATACCCATAAGTCCATTGGATACAAGGTTCCAAAATTTACACGCTCAATAATTGAAGCCTTAAACATTTAAAACGCCGCTTGTTGCACTATACATTCACTAAACTAACCTTAGATCGTGGCCTTTCAACATTCGGTTGAATTGTTGTGTTTCTTCCTTGTGATCTTATCATGCTTCGTGTGATGGGTTTGTATATATTCTTTAGGGTTTCTTTCAAACTTTGATTTGGTTCGTTTCCGCTAGGGTTTTACGTTAGGTTTCGCTTTGAAACCTTGATTTGGTTCGCGATATCCTGCTATTGTATTGAACGTTGGTTTCCATCGCCTTCCAAGCCTTACTAGTCCTTTCAATTCGTGATTCGCTTGTTGTTTGAAGGTTACCGCTTGGTTTCATTGCTTGGTGCATTGGGCTGCTTGAGTTTGCCTTTACGCCGCTTTGTCTTGGGCGGTTTTGCGGTCCGCTCACATGTTTGCTTCTTTGGACAACTAAGGTTTGGTGTTTTCGTTGATCGCCGCATTTGTTGCTTCAATGCATGGTTGTCACTTTGGTATTTTTGGTTTCTTTTCCGTATGTCTTTACACGGGTTGTGGTTTTGTTGCTTTGTTGCTATGCCGGCAGAAGATTTCATTGCCCTTTATTGGTCTAAATGGATGTCGTGATGGTGGGCGGGAATGGTCTTACTAGAACCTCTTTGATCACACATCTTCGGATCGGCATTTTTGTGTTGATGCTCAAGATGTCACAAGGCAATCTCTTTTGTCGGATTGGCTATTTTCGAAAGGCGGAGGTTACTCTTAAGCGTATGGGTTTGTGGTTATGTGGTTGTTGTTTCAAAACGCATACATTCCGGACTAAGTGTCGTCATGGTACGGGGTCTGATTTTGTGTCTCCTCCTGATTGTGGTGATGGTATTGTTCGGTTTGTGTTATATGATCTTCCCAAACCACAGGTTACTCACCAGGTAGCCATTGTTGAGGATTCGGTTTTGGATGTGTTTGGTGGTTTTGATTTACCTCTTCTTGATACTTTATTCTCTAAGGGATTATGGATCTCAAATCTATCCTCCCAAATGTCGGTTGGGTCTCTCGTGCTTTGAAAAGAGCTCTTGATAAGGTGATCTCGCACGCTGATGACATTTCTTGTTGGGTTAGTTTATTTGTCCTATGCCGCTTTGTCTACTTAAAACCTTTTGCACGAGGAGTAGTCAAGAGAGTAGGTCGGTCACTAAGCCGTCGATGCCGGGAAGAGTATATTGTTAATGCTATTCATGCATGGGTTCTCCGGTGGTAGTTTGCGGGTTGTGCGTGAGGTTTTAATGAACCTCCTCCATCATGGTCTTCTATTGATGATGATAGCTTGGATTGGGTGATCGTAATGTCAAGCAATGTAAGAGGAAGATTTGTAATGGCCATTATAACGTCACGATCGAGTTCTTTCGTGTTCTCGTGTTGCACCTTATGATGTTTCTACTCTTGAAGACTTAAAAGCTAAGCACCCTTCGCTTGCTCTCTGCCTCGATATACCTATTGATCATCATCACCTTACCGCATCCCTTCACCGCTCTTGACATGATCGAGAGTTTCCTCGTGGTACTTCGTGGCTAGATGGGTTGCGTGCCCAACACCTTTTGGATTGTTTGAGTGGTGCAACTGGCTATTTCTCGACGAGTTGATCGCTTCTATTACCCAAGTGGTGAACCTCTTTTTCTTTGGTAATCGTCCGAGGCGTTGGGTGAGTATATTGCTAGTGCTCCTCTCACACCCTTAGTCAAACCAGAGGGGTATCCGTCCCTATTGTCGTTGGGACTGTGTAGAGGTGTTTAGTTTCAAGGTTTGTGCTTCATGATTGGCCACTCTTCACCTGTATTTCGATGATTTACAACTTGGTGTTGGGGTGTCGGGGAGGTGAAGCTATTCTTCATGTCAGTGAACCGCTTGGTTGAGGACCGTGGTTGTGAGGTTGGTCTCGTCCATGTTGTTGGTTGATTTAGGAACGCTTTTAACATGGTGGACCTGGGTCATATGTTACGTGAGGTTCGGCCGCATTTCCGGCTATTTCACAAGTCAGTGGAATTTTGTTACCCGATCTGCTAGATTATATTATGGTGAGCATACTCTTTGGTCTCATCAAGGCGTGCAACAAGGTGATCCGCTTGGGCCTCTTCTTTTCGCTTTTAGTTTTACATCCTTTAGCATGTAAGATTAGAGATTCTTTGACCTTTCTTTTCAAGCTTCGTATTTGGATGATAGCACTATTATTGGTGATACCTTGGTTGTGGTAAGGTTTTAGAGTTGATTATGGCGAGCGGTCCTTGTCGTGGTTTACACCTCAATGTTGAAAAAAGCGAAATTTTTGGCCACAAGAGGACCCCGAAGCGGTATGATGGTGTTTTCCCCAATATTTCTCGTCCCTCACATGGTGTTAAATTATTGGGTGGACATTGCGAAAGTGGATTTTGAGTTTGGTAGTAAGTTGGTCCCGAAAGGGTTGCTAAAACTATTGAACTTATAGAGGCGCTTGCCAAACTCAATGACCTGAATCACGAGTTGTTGTTACTCCGCATATGTCTTGGTATTTAAGCTCTATTTTTATGCGCACATGTTCTCCTCGGGTCTTTGAGTGTGCTCGAGGTTTCTTTTGATGTGGCACTTGTTCTTGCTGGAGCGTATTGTCACCGCCTGGCCTGGTTTTGGCGATTGACAAGTGGAGACTCGCCACCTTGCCTTTGCTTTTGGGGACTTGGTTTATATTCTCGCAGTGATGTCTTGAACTATGCCTTCCTTGCTTCTAGACTTCAATCACCGACCTGCTGCATCTAAGCTTCTTCATGGTTCCGTATTGTAACCACCGGTCCTTCTTTGATGATGCTCTATGTACTTTCAATGCTAATATGGATATTGACCTCGAGTAACCTACCGAGGTCACGCCCCAAACTTATGAAGAAATTGGCGATATATATTTCGGCCGGTTTCCCAAACCGTTGAATCTACTTTCCATCTTTCCCCGACGTGATGGCGTTATGGAGTTCTCTAAGGAGGATCATACTTGGATTGGCTTAGGTGGCTCGATATCCGGATCGACAAACTATGAATGCCGTGGCTTATCGCTGTGTAATCGTGCTATCGCCCGGGTGTTCCGCCACCGCTTGTTCGGTACCGTGTTCGCTGCGCCTAAGGTTTTTCCGGAGATATCTATGGGGACCACACTGTTTAGGTGGGTATTGTTGGTATTAAACATCGGCATAACCTCGCCATGCGTGATGTTCTTGTTGACATATGCTCTCGCCGTGATTTACGCTTTCGTAGGATGGATATTGGCTTTTGGAGATGGGGATGTATCCTTACCACCGATATATTACTCTACTCTTGGGACGGTGGGCGTGGCGTATGTGTTGATCTTACGGGTTCGTCCGCTTTGGCAATCGGGTTGATTGACTTTATACCCGGGCGTGCGATCGGTGATGTTTGACAACAGAACGTGTCAAGTGCGATGCTAAATGTGCCGGATATTGATACGGGTTTCTCCCTCTCTTTCTTCTTTGGAGAACTTGAGAAAGATGGGGTTACCTTACTTAAAGCGCATTCGACGATTCTCTATAACTCGGGACATTGTGCGGCGTGCGTGATTCTCATATTTTAATATGATTGGTTTTGCCATTGCAGAGGTGTGAGGGCTCGATTAGTTTCGAGGCTTCCCACTAATTTTTTGTAATCCTATGAGTTTTTAATAATAATAATAATAATAATAATAATAATAATAAGAGGTTCGCTCCATTGTCCCGCCATATCACGTTGGGTTGAATTTTGCTACTCAAATGTGACCAGATTATATTACGGGGAACACACTTTATGGTCACACCAGGTGCGCAAGTAAGGCGACCTCGACCTCTCTTCTTGCGCTGGTGCTACATCCTTTAGCTCGCAAGATCAAAGACTCATTTTCTCTCCTTCAAGCTTGGTACCTAGACGATGGTACAATCACTGGAGATACTGCTTGTCGGAGGCCCGGAGCTCATTATGATGGATGGACCTCGCTATGGTTTGCACCTCAATGTCGATAAACCGAGGTTTTCCGCCAAGGAAGATCCTAAAGCGACTTGCGGTGTTTTTCCTCCTAATATTGCCCGCCCCCGCATGGTGTTAAATTGTCAGCGGGCTATTGGTGTAGACCTTGAGTTTAGCAAGAAGCTCGTTTTGAAACGGGTTTCTAAAACCATTGAACTTATGGACGCCTGCTAAGCAATGATCCCCAATGCGAGTTCTTTGCTTCTCCGTGCTTGGCCGGCATTTCCAAGTCAGATTTCTATCGCATATGTTCCCCGTATTTGAACGTGCTCGATTTCTTTCGATGAAGCACTTCGCCTCCTCCTAGAGCGATGTCACCGCCTGGGCCCGGGTTTGAAATTGCAATGGAGACCGCCACTCTTCCTTTGAATTTGGAGGCTTGGTGTATATGTCACCGGTGATGTCTTGAATTATGCCTTCCGCCTTAGACTCAACTGCTAGCCTGCTGGTGAACTCCTAGATTCGTGTTGTTGCTTCCGATCTTCCTTTGATGATGCCCCTACATGTTTTAACGAGAAAATGGAGACCGACCTTTTGGGTAGTTTCAGGAGATTGCTTGCCCCCAAACTCAAGGTGAAGAAATTGGCGATTATATTTCACACGTGTCACCAAAGAGGTCGAATCCACCTTCCGCTTATCTGCTAGACGAGATGGCCTTACGGAGATCACAAATGGAAGACCATACTTCGTGACCGGCTCGTAGAGTCCCATAGTCAATACGCGCACTATGAATGCTAAACCTACCTGTGTGTTTTATGTTATCGCTCAGTGTTCCCTTCTCCACTCGAGATGCCGTGGCTCTGCTTGTTCCAAGGTTTTACCGTGATGCTCCATGGGATCATGCGTCAGATTGCGCAGTGCTATCGGCATTAAACATCGACATAATGTGGCGCGTGATACTCTCACGACATCCGTTTCTGGGGGTTTCACCTGCAGAGAAGTTGATATCGGTCTCGAGAGAGGACAAACGCCTACGCCCCGACGATTTATTCTTTACTCGTGGAGAGAGGCCTTGATGCGCCAGTGTTGATCTTCTTGGTCATCACCGACGTGTACCCATGTGGCCGACTTTGTGGCAGGCGGGCCGCGATTGAAGTCCGACAATAAAACGGCAAACACGAAACCAAATGCTACCGATATTGGATATGGGTTCATCCCTCTTTCTCTTCTTTGGTGAACTCGAGAAGGAGGCGGTGACCTCTTCAGCGAATGCGAAAGTTCCTCGATCACTCAAGACATTGGTGCGCACAGTCTAACTATATTTTTAGTGAGTTTGTTTCTTATTATCATAGAGGTCGTGCCCAATTATTCCTACCTCCCCACTAATTTTCAGAATTTTCGATTTTACAATAAAGTCGATGTTTTATAAAAAAAAAAAAAAAAAAAAAATAATAATAATAATAATAATAATAATAATAATAATAATAATAATAATAATAATAATAATAAATTGCTATTATTAATTCATAATAAATTCTCTACAAACAACGACAAACATTACTGATTGATCACGTACACGAAATAAATAAAGATGTTCATGTGCGAACAAGCCCAGTCTTACCAATTTATCACCATCAATAATATCATAATCAATGATCAAGCAGGATATTATGATGAGTCGATAGTGGCGTGCAATGGAAGTACTAGCGCAGGAGTGCCACTTTTTTGTAGAAAATGAGAAGCTTATGATGGATACAAAAGAACATGAGCAGATTCTAACGACAACACATGGTGGTAGTCTAAAATCTGGCTCTTTACATGGTAATCCAACTTACATAGTTACATTACATACTATGATTGAATAAATTCATTTTATTAGATGAATTGAAACACGCTGTATGTAAGCTGGATTACCACATTGTAACACGTGCTAATTTGGTGGTCTCAGTACGCATATTTTAGCCAAAACAACACATGTCTTATTCTGTTTTGATTCATCTAATAAAATGTTGCCTTTTCTAAAAGACAAAAAGAATCTTGATGGTTTTATATAAATATCGATGATATTCTTTTTGAAATGATATTGTCTTATGGATTATGGATGATAAGATCTCTTCATTCCGTAGCTGTAGAAAAAGAAGTTATTTTGAGCGGAGAGTTTTGTTAAAACTCTCTACAAGTTAAGTTACTAGAGTGGAAGAATACAAAAAATTTAAAATAGCAGAATTTGAGCCATCTAAAGCTACGAATCATGGGGTTACGGTGATATTCTAAGTAAAACCAATTTATGTTTATAAAATATAAGTTCAGAAGCCAGAACCGCAGTTCAGTAATACTTGTTTATGTTCTTATTTTTTTTTTTTTTTTTCAATAAAATGTGGTAAATTAAATTATTAAATATATTTATAAATTGTTAACAATAATTTTATGTTTAAGAAGGTCTCTATGATAAATATTTAACTATTAATCCAATATCCAGATTATCATTTAAGTTGTTTATATAAATATGCATAACTAAAATATTTATGTACATGAAATCGAAAAAGTGCTTCATGATAAATATTTAACTATTATACCCAAGGACGGACCTTCATAGAGTTAACTACTTCAAAATTACAAGACCCTGCCAGAATATTATGCTTTATGAATTTAATCATGCATAAACAAATCCGATCTCATCCTAAAATAAATTCGCCCCAAAAAATGTTTCAAGCCTGCCTATGATTATACCAATATTCGATTATCATTTAAGTTGTTTATATAAATATGCATAACTGTTAGGATTAAAGCACCAAAATTGTAATGAAACAAAAATTGAAGGTTTCTTTTTTAATTAAACAAATGGCTGAAAGGGTAATAATGGAATTTCACATCCAAACTTTTTAATAACTGATCCTAGCCTATTATTTGGTCAGATGTAAAAAAAGAAAACACAGATCTCTCTCTATTTCTTTTACATCCGCCTCTCTTCATCTTCATAACTTTTATTATTGATCTAATTTAAGTAGAGACCGCAATCACGAACCATCGCCTAATCGACACCTTCGATTTGTGTAAGTGGTGTAACCGATCCCCAAACCCTTATTCTATCAAGCTGTGGTGGTTCGTTTTCATGCATCTGTGATATAGAAAAGGGGCTCCATATGTCTTTGGTGCCGTCTTTCATGGTGGATCCGGATCAGAAATTAAAAAAGCAGGTTTACTATTTTTAATTATTTCGAAATGGGTCTTATAGGTTCTTAGTTATTATTGTAGTGGTTATTTTTGTGGTGGCGTTCGATTATTGTTGCTACAGGGGTATGGAGTGAGATTGGTAGATGAGTGGTGATGAAGAATATGGAGAAGGATTTAGAGATGGATTGGTAAAGTGGATGAAATTATTTATTGCTGGATCTTTTTCACTTACTTTTTGTAGTAATTATTTATTACAAATACATGTAATCTAATAAATCTGAAATGTGATGTGTCAAACACTGAAAAGTCTTGGGGAAGGGAGCGTTCTTGTTCGTTTAAATTTAATGACATATTTATCTTGATCTTTGAAGATCACATTGCGTTTGTTCATGCACTTTATCTCTTATCATTTAGTGATTTTTTAGATTTAATATTTCTTTTGTTTACTTTATTTAATGATTTACAAGTTCATATTTCATGAAAAAATTTGTTACATATTTCATGAAAAAAATATTTCTCTTGGTTACTTTTTCATATTTCATGAAAAAATCATTTTAGTTTGAGATGGTGTTGCTTTGATGATGTTTTTGTTTGAAATGTGTTAAGTATACATGGATACCGATATTCTTTTGTCCAGATTTTTTTGCTTGATTGAATGAGTGTGTGCTGATATAATATGAACATGTTTAAGTGTTTTAGTTTTGATTGTGTTATTGGAGCATATGTGTTATCTAGTTGTGTTTAAAAATTAGTTGACATAACTATAATAATTATGTATGTTTTTCTCAATATGCGCTAAAGCAAGATTCGGTAGCGTCTACATACGTTTTAAAGACGACATACGTTTCTAATAAATTTGACGAGAAAGTCTTAACGCGACACCGCAAACATACACGTTGGTGCGCCAGCACATACGCTTTTAATAAATTTGATGAGAAAGTCACATGCATGTATTCTTGGAAGCGTGCACACATGCTCAAACGACTCACTGGTAAATCAAGAATACATATACGCTTTTAAATAGCCTTCCACACTTATATTTGACAAGAGACTTGTATTTTATTTGAAATTGAATTTTGTATATACTATTTATGTTCTCGGTTTGTTATTAAATTTTTAGAGTTACATGTATATGTTTTTATTTTTGGTCATAAATATCAAATATCAAATATCAAAGAATGTACACTAGAAAAATATGTGCAATTGTCATTTTAAGCAAAATAAGTTTGACGTCGAAACAATTAAACGCAAGAAATATATGAAAGTATACAATGTTTTAAAAAAACACACATACACTTGATTTTTTGAAACACGTTTTCGAAAAAAAATATAAAACTTAAAAAAAATTAATTCCGAAAATTAAAAGGCTTATAAAAACGTTTTTTAATTAAAAAATACAAAAAAAGCAAAATTGTATTTTACTATTTTACCCTTTTGAATTAATTAAAAAGATTTAATATTACTTAATTTTTATTGGTCTAAATGAGTATCTGTAAAGATCTTGATCTAATATTTGTATCGATAGAACGCGCCTATATATATATATATATATATATATATATATATATATATATATATATATATATATATATATATATATATATATATATATATATATATATATATATATATATATATATATATATATATATATATATATATATATATATATATATATATATATATATATATATATATATATATATATATATATAACAGAAGCGTTATTTTCGTAACCAAGAAAAGGCCGGAGAATCATGGTAACTGATCTTAGCTATCGATTTATTAATCAATGGATATAAATAGTTGTGGCATAAAAGTAATAAAATGAAAGATTAGGTAACATTTTGTATAAGGGATAAGTGGTATTATAGACAATTTAAATCTAAAAGACTAAAACCGTCTCAATATATTTATTAAATATATACGGAGTATTTATATATACAGGATAAGTCAGTTATCAACTTATCACTATAGGTTTCTCTCTTCTCCCTCACTAGGAAAATACCTAGCCGCCACTATCTCTGAATATCTCATACCATTACCACCTCAATCAAAGCCCACATCAACTGCTCCTTCATCTTCACCAATATTCTCTCCCTTACAAGAAAAAGATGCTCATTCATACAAAATATATATATATATATATATATAATCAGATCTCTCACAATCTAGATGCAGTTTTTCGATGTGTGGTCAAGCTAATTTGATTATAACAAAGAAAACTATCCGATCTCAAAAACCTAGCGACCCTTACACCTTTATATCTACACCATTTTATCAGAATGATATATTTGTACTTCAAAAAAACAAAAAGAGAATGATAGATCTTAGAATAGGTGACATCTATTCAACAAAAAAAATCCTAACTTATTCAATTTTTCATCACTTAGATTCATCATAGATCAATTAGTTCTCAGATCTTTCCATTGTTAGTGTTACCGGAGTCGATGTAATCGGGTTAGATGACCCGCCAAAAAGTGGTGTCCACCGGATTTTGTTGTCAGCTTTTGGTGGTTGGTGACAATTTTCAATCGCTGGCGGGATTTGTCGCGGTTAGTTTTTTCATTTACATAGTGAATAAATGGATTTTTAGTGTGGAAAAAATTGTTTTTGATTCTTGATTTAAGGTGATGGTTCCTGGAACAAAAGAAGTTGTTTATAATTAGAATGATTATATCATTCTATTTTCATTTTACTTTAAGATAATTTCTAACATTATTGGGTTATTTGTATTGTTCTATTGTTTAAGATATATGTCATTTGAGCAAGATTGCACTCAAGATCAGTTAAACATATATGTTTAGGTTGTTTGTATATCTTTTGCTTATCGACACAAATTGTGCATATGTATTATAGTTGTTAATTTTTTCATTAATCGGTTAATATTGATCTCAGTTTTGTATATCTTTTGTAATTGGTTAACATATATGTTATGGTTTTTTTTGAAGTGGTTTAATTTTAGATTTTTTTATTTGGAAATTTAGATATTTACAATCATATAATATGTAGTTTTCATGCCTTTCTTTAGTGTATAATTTCTAATTCGTTTGCATATGTGTTATTGAGAGCGTATGTGTTTTTGATTTAATGGTGAATTTGATGTCTTCTCGTGCATATGTGTTTTATAGTTTTGAGTTTTAAATGTATTGAAAGTGCACTTGTGTCATTTATACGATATAGACAATGATTGTGCATTTGTATTATGTTAGTTGTTATGATTGAAAAATTCGTCTCCTAGTTGTTTAGATTTTTCATATATGTTTGCTAGTTGTTTATGATATAAATAACAATTTTTATGTTTCGCAGATTGAATATGTTTGATAAAGATGAGGATAACGACCAATATAGTGAAGTGCACACGTGTCTTAAAGAAACATATACCTTCTAAAGATAATTTGATTGTGAAAGATGTAAAGACACATGTGCACATTGACGAATGCGAATACATGTACATACAAAGATCACTTAGAGTCTCTTATTACGTTAATTATTATTAGTGCACACATGTATAATCGATATATTGTACTTGCATTTTTTAGACATATGTATAATGTTTATCTTATTGAATTTGGTTTTTGAATCTTAAGTGAAACACATACGCACCATACTTTTAAAAACATAAATGTTGAAAAAACTATTCATAAATTTAAGTGGTTTAAGCAATTGAACACTACATTACGAAAAAACACATATTTAAAAACACATGTGCACCTTGACTTATATAAGAAAACACATATGCATCTTACTTTTTGAAATTATGAAAAAAAAAAAAAAAATCCTAAAATTTAGGAACTAAAAACGCTTTTTATTAAAAAATCAAAAGAAAATAAAAATGTACTTTTACTATTATGCCTTTTGAATTAAATAATAAAATTAAATATCTAAAAAATTCGATTGGTTGACGCTTTGGTTCGCAGTTCTCGACCTTTCTTTGTTCGAAAAGAACCCTTCCCTATATATATATATATATATATATATATATATATATATATATATAGGGTAAGGTTAAAATGAAAGTTTCTTATAATGAAAAGAATGAGAGGCATGTGGGTGACATGTGTCACCTTTGCCACATCACCATGCCATGTGTCAACCCCACCCCCACCCACCCCACCCCCATCAAGAAAAATTTTTTCCGCCAAAAAAATTTTTTTCGGGCAAAATTTTTCCCGCCAAAATTTATTATCGCATCACGCTTAGAAAATCGCATCACAATCATAATTGTGATGCAAGAATTATAACCTTAATGCACTCAAATCATGATTATGATGCAAGAATTTATATCAGTGATGCGGTAACCTATAACCTTAATGCACTAATAAGTTTTGGTGCATCTTTATTATAAGTTACCGCATCATTCTACAAAGGTGTAGATTGGCGGAACACTGACCCCGGTGCCTTTTGGCACCGAACCATTGTCCAATTCCACGCGAATAGCTCCGGAAACTCTCACGCCTAGTGGGCACCAACCTGAGCGAGTACTGAGCCAAGACTAGGACCCTAAGTTCTTATTCCACAAAGTCTCTCCGAGTGTCCACAGGTTTTGCGGAGGCGGTACCTATATGAAGCAAATGCCAAGGATGGGACTTGAACTTGGGTCAATTGACCAAGCACAAGTGCTCCAACCATTGACCAATGCTCCATTGGTAAGTTATCGCATCATAGTTAATAGTTCAATCATCAACTATGATGCACTAAAATCAAGGTTATAACCTTAAATGCACTAAAATCATGATTGTGATGCAAGTAACTTTATAATCAGAATGGAGTAATTTATAACCTTAATGCACTAAAATCATAATTGTGACGAAGAACTTATAACCTTAATGCACTAATAAGTTTGGTGCATCTTTTTATAAATTACTTGCATCATATATAGTAGTGCATCAACTATGATGCACTAAAATCAAGGTTATAACATTAATGCACTAAAATTATGATTGTGATGCGAGAACTTTATAACCGTGATGCGAGAATTTATAACCTTGATGCACTAAATTCATAATTGTGATGCAAAAAAATTTGGCGGAAATTTTGGCGGGAAAAAAAAATTTTGCCAAAAAAATTTTTATGAAAAAATTTTCGGGGCGGGGTGGGGGCGGGGAGGGTGGGGTATGGTGATGTGGCATGATGATGTGGCAAAGCATGTCACCTCCACATGCCTTCTCATTCTTTTCATTATATAAACTTTTCATAATAACCCAAACCTATATATATATATAGAGTGAGGATCAGTGCGGATTTTTTAATTCGTGCGGATGTGCGGATGGATCAGACCGCCCATTCAGATCGATCTTGACTTTTGTAAAAAGTCAAGATCGCACTAATTCTTACGGTAGCAATTGACCATGTAAACGATTTTTAAATTTTTTTTCCTTTTGAGGATCGTTACTATTGTTATCTTCTTTCATTTTAATTTTTGATTTTTCCGAGCAATTTTTGTTTTTTGATTATGAGTTCTATCGTGATATTAACGATATTATGAGTTCTACTCGATATTAACAATTTTACTTAATATCAACGCCTTTTTATTACGATATTAAGAAAACTTACGGTGATATTAAAAAATTAACTTTGATATTAAGAAAACATGTAAAAAGTAATCGATATTAACAATTTTACTTAAAAAGTTACTTTGATATTAGAAAAAACTTAATATCATCGCTAGTTTAGAAACTACGCTAGCCTTAGTGAAACTATCGCTAGCCTTAGTTAGTAGTGATATTAAGAAAGCTTGATAATTACGGTGATATTAACAAAATTCATAATGTCATTGTACCTTTTAACCATGAAAATGGTTTTTTTTCCTAATTTTTTTCAACGATTCTTAATAAATTGTTGTCCTCTTTCTTTTTAATTTTTCGATTTTTGAATTAATTTTTTTGAATGTTAATGTGATATTATCCGCACCATCCCTACTTAAAATGTAATCACTTTTGATCCCTTCCCTATATATATATATATATATATATATATATAGGGAGGGTTAATGAGATTTCTTAAAGTTTTAAAAGTAAGAACTAATATAGACCATTAGATCAATTTATTAGTCTTAAATGAGATTAACTTTAAATGAATGACATTATAGCAATTGAATAAAGCTTCAAGGGTATTTTAGGGACTTCAAATCAAAATTAAAACAAATGTCATTAATACTCCGTACCACTTACTCTTTAATGTATGATTTTTACAATTTTATAGGATACACCAATTAATTTTCACCTTTAGATTATTCTTTTAAACTTAGTGTTACGTTTAAAAACCACCATGAATCAAGACATATCTTCTTCAAATAAAGTATCACCAGATAACTCCGACCCATATTTACAACAAGTTATTATACTACAACTAAAAACAAAACCGATACATCATTTCAATAACTATGAAGTAATACACCATTAAACAAATCAATAACCTTTATAGCAACGGTACATAAACATTACACGTAGATCTGGATGTATTGTGTACCAAATTTGTGCGAGAGATTCGGTACACGATATACAACGGTACATATATAGATCAAAACCTATTATGCAAAGAATTGTATAAAAATCTAGTACATAAACCAATGGTTGATACATAAACAGATCCGGTATACCGATGTATACAAATATGGTACATAAACAAATAGCTTGTATACAACTGTACATAAACCTATGACACTTCTCGTAAATCTTCCAATGACAACCAAATCACAAACCAAACACAACATGACTCGAAACATAACCACTACTAAAACCATATGAACCACCATCATCCGAACCAATGCCACCTTGACCTAACCCAACCATAAAAGGACCACAATCAAACAAAACAAACACCTATCTGAATCTAAACCCATCTCATTACACAACCGTCCATCGACTCATCAGACAATATGTAACACCTTGATGGTGGTTTCGATACAAAAACTTTAGGCCTCTCATATTAGTTCGAGACCCAATATGAATACACGATACACCAAAGAACTAATACAAAAACAATTGATATAAAAGTCGTTGCACGGTCATCGGATCTCGCAAGTCCCACGGATCGAATTCCAACCACACCACACGGTCACCGGGTATTTATGGATTTGATTTAGAAAAGAAATAGACGGCATGTACTGGAAAATAAAGATGGAGATGGATCGGTTTGAGAGAGTTAATAAAGATGGAGATGGGAAAATAAAGATGGAGATGGGGAGGAGGCGTGTAACTGGAAGAGAATGAGCAATATGTTAAATACTGAGCATGAATTAAGGATATATCAATTTCCTATTTTACCCTTTTCATTTAGTTACCAATTTGTTTAATTGTAAAATCACAATTTCCACATGGCATTTAGTGTATGGGTTCTCACTTTAAAACTTTAAGAAATCTCTCATTTGATCTCAATTCTATATATATATCTATACATTATATATAAGAGGAGGCATGCCACGATAATGCCACTTGGCATCCCATAATGCCACGTCATATTTCCACCTAAGCAACACATGCCCAATCATCACATTTGATGCCCTCATTAATTTCAATTAATGCCACCTCAAAGAAGCATGCCAAAAACGGATTACGAAAATGTTTTAAATTTTGGTCATTGGCGATTCAAACACAGGTCTATTAGTTCACACAAAAGGCTTCAACCAATGGAACAAGCGGAAGTTGTGATACATTCCAAAATCAAAATATAATATCTTAGTCATACCACACTAAATAAAACCCTACAATATAAATCCCTCATTATATTCTCTTTACGGTTTGTTACAAGCATTACGATATTTTATTTATTCACATCGGCAAACCCTAATATCATCGATCATCATCATCATCATATTCATTCATATCAATGATACATTTTTATTGTTTAGGTACATCATCTTCATCATCATCATCATCAGGTATTTAGCCAAAAACCTACACATATTCTTTTCATTCATTCGACCAATGAGGAGGGAGTATTATATTCGGTTAATATTACTTCAATAATTATAATTTGTGATTGCAGTTTGAATGTTAAAACTCTGATATTATATGTGGAGGCAAGCATGTTAGGGATAACAACGATTATATCTACAGACTCCATTCGGCACATGATGAGGAGCTTTGTTGAAGAAAAGCAAAATCGCTTCTCCGACCATCAATGAATCAAGCCCGTTCGCGAGCTCATGTTGTTTCGTGAAGCGATGTGCGCTGGGTAAACTTTGTGTGTCGTTGTTTTTAAAGTCATATCACCACCGATCGCTTGTTCTTTGTGATACTAATTTATGCTTGGCCATTATTGTTATAGCTCAAAGTGATGTTCCTACCAACGACTTATGACCGGACTTTCTCGAATTTGATCCGTATGATGCCAAAACAATGCTACTATGTGTAAAGATTTTTCTATAGTAGAGATATTGCTAAATCATTCTTTTCTAATATTTGTCATCACCTTTAATTTTTATGTTAAATTTTCGACTTTTTTGCGACCCAAACACACCATATCCGCTTCAGTTGTTAATGGTCCCGTAAGAACACCTTTAATTTTTATGTTAAATGTTCGACTTTTTTGACCAAACACACCATATCCGCTTCGCTTGTTAATGGTCCCAAGAATGACTGGCACCCGGTTTAATGCACAATACATATGTGCCCGATACGTGTTCACCGCACGTGAAGCTTAACTACAAGGATTACGTCTATCCGGTATAATGGTTTTCTTTTATTTGATTTTATCCTACCTTTGATCTTGTGACACATGCCTTCTATAGATGTTATTTTTGAGGTCCTTTTAATGAGATATATATCACATCACTACAAATAAAGTTTAGCTCAAAAAATGAAACATTAATTTAATTTGGTCTTCTTTTTCTTTGTCATACATGTCGGTGATGGATCACTATGTTGAAGATTGTTGGATGGTGAAATCAAGACTTCTTCGGTTGGAGTGAGTGTGTTTGGATTGCCAATAAATCTCATGTAAGCCTATTAGTTAATTTACATGTTAAGTTAGTAACATTGAGCATTCTATTGAAGTTTTGGATACATGTTTTTGCGTAGGAAAAAATTGGAGTGGCTCTTGAAGTAAAAGTGAAACTTGAACAACCCACAAAAGTAGAGGTAACTTTTGTACATGTTAAGTTGTTGTTTACGGTTTTAAATTAAGCTAGCTGCTAATGATGTCATTTGTGAGACAATGGTTATAAGAAACCTTTTATAATCTATAATAAACCATGAAATAAGAAAAATAAATTTATATCTTTAAAAAAGATATTTTCAATTAATATATAAGAAGTAAATTTCATCATCTAAGCTGACGAGTGATCACTTGAAGAGGTTCGTTTTAAGTTTTTAAATTTATTGAGACTTGCTGGTGGCTGGCGGCCCGAGAACAGAAGTTTAGAATTTTGTTATACATTATTTTTTTTTCACAAAATTTGAATCAAGATTTTAATGTTGATGGTTTGTATATTGTTTGCACAATTGGCATCATCAGGAATATCAAATATGTACAAGTTTTGAATGTTTGGGACATATTACCTTTTGAAGAAATTCCAAAACTGATGAACGACTCGAGAACATGTTTTCTGAATACACAGAAAGTTATGTTAAACGTTGCATATCAAAATGTCCAGAATGCTCATATTCCATTTACTAATCTTAAAGTAGTTATTTTATAATTTATACATGCTTATACTTATTTCTTTATAATGTTCTTTGGTTTCATATTGTTCAGGAAACTGGTAGTTCATACGTGATAGCTATCATCGGCTATCATCCGGTGAAATAATCCTAGTTCATTAATGATGCAGTGAGTATGATTTCTCTTGGTGGTAGAATATTTTATGTCGAAAATCTAAAAGTGGGTGAAAGCTTATGGCTGATGAAGTCCTACTAATTGTCGCGTGAAGTGGTGTGCCATTCTTCTTTTATCTTTTGAAGGAGTACACGTGCACCAAGTCGACAAAAGGGGGGTAGACGTATCCGTTGTATTTGCTTTGTTTCATTGTTTATTTGTAGATTAATAGGCATGTAACGGCTCATAGCCATATTATTAGTTATTATTCTATCTATATCAAGAAGAAAGAGCAATAAGGTCTAGGCCTTAATCGGTCCTACGCCCAAAAGAATGCATTTATTACAAGTGAAACAAGCAAAAATCTTTATTCATGATCCTTATGCTAAAAGGTATGAATTTCTTATCATTAGTTTTGATCCATATATAGATAATGGCATGTTGAAGGTGAAAGTGTAATGGTGATCATGGTACCTTTGTTGACTTGTACATGTAACGTGCGTGCTTTAATGGTTTTCTAACCTGCTTGGCACGAATACGGACAACGTTAATTTTTTCACCGTCTTTCTGACAATAGGGTGAATGCTTTAATTTTCATTGTCATCCCACTGCACGCAATTACATTCCCTACAAGTGAGCTTGGACAATGCTTTGTTTATCGAATGAAGGTAGTTATGTTTCGTGGCTTATCATAAGTCGAGACTCTCTAATGTTTGTAATGTTTTTATTGCATTTTTGTTTGCGACTTGCCAACTCTAATATGTGTCCCATCGCTGAACCAATACCGATGCGTCTTGTGAGTTTATGGTGACTAATTCTTTTTAATTTGTTTCATTAAATACTGTGTTAGAGGTTTTTTTTGTAGTGTCACCTAGAAGACATGCTCCCAAAACCATACGTATTCACTTTTATTCACTGTCATGCTTATGAATTTCATTTTTTCTGTAGATGCTTGCTCATCCGACTACACAACAAATTATTAAAAGTAGCATATGGGTTTGGTTAAATGGGACTTTCTTATTATGTAAGCCACTTCTCAGTCGGTTCATTTATCAGCAAGGGCTTATTTTGTACCCGAGTTTACGGCCACGAGATACATTAACCATGGGGCTACAGTTAATGAGGTAATTTGATTCCACAAAGTTACCTTATTTTAAACAAATGAGTTCATTATGGGAAATACATAATCAACACCAGTATTGTGTGTCCCTTTATGTATATATGTTTTATATTCATAATTGTTTGATGATATTTTTATTTTTGTTATAAGCAGGGGTTTGCGAATCGATTAGACGATTAGGAAATCATCGAATCGATGGTCACGGTTTGAGGGCGATATAGAGGTTGTGTTTGGCCCTCGCTCGCATGCGACTATCACAGACTACAATTTTGGCAAGTTTATATTGCATTAACAATATCAGTTTTCATAGAAAAATCGGACTACAAATTTGAAATAGCATAAATACACTCCTTGGGCATGGCCTCTGTCTTTACCATCTTTTCGAAAGGGTACTGTATGATGTTATTTAGGACAATCTGTATATCGACTTAGAGCATAAAAATTAGTTCGTCCCTAAACAAAAGAGGAATAAACATGTTGTTGTTTCTTGATTTGTGTCTTCTTTGAGAACTTATTCGAAAATGTATGTTTTATTTAAATCAAAATGTGTTTTGGCCCACATCGCTCCCTTGTCAAATCTAACCTTTATAGCTTTCCAACGTATTTTTTCAACATTTCCTTTTTGCTCTAAAGAAGAAGTCTTTAATATCACGTGGAGCGAATGGATAGAGCCCTTTCAAAGGAATTTGACAACAACTTGACGAAATCTACTCTAAGAAGGAACGTGTATGTTTCTTATCGTGGTCTTTTTCATATGTAGACTTCATATCATACCTTATAGTCCCTGATATAGACAATATTTTTATTGCTTTTGTTAAAGAACGAGATAATATTTTTATTTCTTTTGTTAAAGAATGACTTATATACATGAAAACACGTTGGAACATAGTGTTTGATATCCATCTTTATATATATGTGGTATAGGAATTGGTTGATACTCTTATGAAAGGTGCTACGGAATGGCGCAAGATGAATGAGTTAGTGGGTTGGGTACTAGGTCATAACAGGTTTGGGTCAAAAGTGATTTATGACCCTAAAATTAGGATAACATTGCCAATATACAAATGAAGTAGTGGCCAAGAAAACCAATGCTACTCTCCATACGGTTTCACATGTTCTTTGATGGGTTTTTGTCCGTTTTTTTTAAGTTGGAGTTATTTGTATTTCCGTATATGTTAATTGACTTTAATTGTTTCATGTGTTTTGTAGAAAGGGAGGGTAAATTGTGACACTAGAAAGGAAGTTGGGACTCACAAGTACTCATTTTATGCAACCGTGGCATGTACGTTTGTGTTTATTGTTTGGGCTATGTTTCTTTTAAGTCATGCTACGCTACATTTGGTTTTTTTGGTAAGTGATCTTTTGCTTTGATAAACATATATTTTTTCGGTTATTCATGGTCATCGGCAACAAGGTTGTTCGTATGTTTCTCGCTTGACCAACGTTATAGAAAGCGATCATGTGAATTTTTTTGATGTTGAGGTTCAAGGTGAATAACACTTTCAGCCTCATTTATCATTTTTTTCTTCAAAATATGGCTTCATTAGCTATTGGAATAATTACGTACTATCTTTATTTTTCAAGATAATTGCATATAAGGTATCTCTTCTTGAAATTTAAGGTGGGCGCTTACTGAGCGTACTTTATTGTTGCCATGAATGGTGACCATGTTTTATGTAATCGCCCATTAAGAAGCATGATAATATGAGTATTTTTCTAAGTTAAACTTTTGCCGCCTATTGTCGGTAGGTTAATGTTGTGTTTTTTGTTGGTACTTTTGGCGCTATTGTCCCTTTGCTTACAATTGTTTATTGTTCGTAACATCTAAAAAAATTAAATTCAATTGCATTTCGAGTTGACAAAATTTGTTCGTGAATTATCGACATGGCATACAAAAATATATATGCATTTCATCTTTGCAAAAATCCATTGAGAAAGTTGTTGAGAATATTAAAGTGAGTTGAATAGATTGCATAAATAAATTCTTTTTCACATGAACTTCCAAGTTAATAATATCTTATCAACGCATTTTCGAATGTGGGGTGCATAAAAGTGGCAACGGTAGATCTTCCGTGGTCTTTATATACCGGAGAGGTATCGCAATTCGATAATGCTTCTAAACAAGTGGTCGAAGTGGGAGCCATGTTCGGCCAGACATTGTGCCAAGCAATGTTGCTACAATGTAAATCTTGGTCGTAAGGCTCCAAACTAGAGTTTCGAGGGGTGTTTGTGTAAAGGTTATATTAGGTGTATATTGGCTTTAGATCGAAATGCATGAACACATGTTAGCATAAGGTCAAATCACAGACATTCTTGATCTTTCATTGGCGCTAGGGTGTTTAGGATTGTTAAAAGAATTTTGCATGAGTTTTCACATAAGCTTTTTTAAACTTGCATGAGTTTCTTAAAAGAAATTAAAATTCCTTACTTTTCTTCATGTTCTTTAACCTTAAGCAATTTCATTTTAACCCTCAACTATGGAGAAGCTAACTAACTTAAATATGCGATTTAGGCTTTGTCAAAACAAATCACTGTATATTGGTATTGGAAATAAAAAAGGTATCTGATCATTAGCTAAACAACACGTTGATACGTTGTGATAAACTAAATTGTTCCATCGTCTTTGTTCGGTTGATACGTTGTGATAAACTAAATTGTTCCATCGTCTTAGCAGCCAATGGAAACTTGATTGCATGTATCAAACTTTTCTTGAGAATCATTAAGAATGAATAGTAAAGTTCAAACAACATGGTAGTTTATTTGACCTTAAACGCCTGCAAGATAATTATTGAAAGAGTTATTTATGTGCATTTGATTTAAACCCATAACTTTTAAGTTTTAGCGACCACTTTAAAAATGCACATCCAAACATGAGATGATATTATAAACTAGAATTAAGAACATAGGCAGTTGACTTATGGAGTCAAACATGAGATGCTATTTATGTGCATTCAATTTACACTATAACTTTTTTTAAACCGTTTTAGCACAATGAATTCTACATTATTTGGTATAGTTTGTATAATCAAATGTGTTTATTCAACTGCTTAATAGAAATCAATAAAGCGGATAGTCATTGCTCAAGAGCTAAGATTTTGGGTTATATATTATGGTAACATCAAATATAGTTGTAAATTATTTAATTTAAATTTTAATTACTTTTAGTATATATTTCTTCTACAAAACCTAAAAATAAAACCACAAGTTACCCCGTCCATCGGACGGTTTTGACACTAGTATATATATATATATATATATATATATATATATATATATATATATATATATATATATATATATATATATATATATATATATATATATATATATATATATAGGGAAGGTTAATGAGAGATTTCTTAAAGTTATAAAAATGAGAACTAATATGGACCATTAGATCAATTGATTGGTCTTAGATGAGATTAACATTAAATGGGTGTCATTATAGCAATTGAATAAAGTTTCAAGGGTATTTTGAAGAATCTAAATCTAAAAATATTTTCATATTTTTTTGAATTAATTTTTGGTACATTTCATTTATCATTACCCGGATTTAATTTATACATGGTACATAAGATTTCAAGTGTTTCATAATTTATTATCATCATTGTAATTTAATTTATATATGGTACATCGAGTTTCAAGTGTTTCACTTATACATAATCAATTTAAATTATTATCAGCATTACACAAAATAAAGAGTCTCAAAACTTTCTTTCATGGGCTATTATTTGGGCTTTTATTTTGTTAGCTCACATTCACGTTATTTTCTTCTTTCTTTTACTTGCCTAATTATAGTCTAACAAATGTATGGTGTGTCATGCATTAGTTACAAAATGTTAGTATCATTTGCATCTGACCCGCTTTCTAACAAAAAAGGCTTTAACCATTCTATTAGATGCAAATAAAGTAGATAAATAAGAACTACACGAGCACACAAAATCGTCCAAAAACTGTTGTACCGCCGCGAATCGCGGGTCACTTCCACCTTGTTTAATTTATACATGGTACATAACCATTAATTTATAACACTTACTGTATATTATAACAAAAAATAAACTCTTAAATTATAAAAAAATCTTCACTACACACAAATGATACAAACTAGTGCTCGATCATATAAGAAAAATACAACCTAAATCGTACTCGATCATACAAACTGATACAAACTAGTGGTGATCTTGGTATGTACACGAGACCAACTGATACCCAACCACGAGAATGTATCTGGTAAAAAACCGAAATCAAGAAACCATTTGACACACAAGCACATGAATGTATATCCTGCTACAAAACTCGAAACCAAGAAACCATTAGATACACACCCACAAGAATGTATCTACTGCTACAAAACTCGAAATCAAAAACCCATTTGACACACAACCCAGATGTTATTTACTCGAAATCAAGAAACCATTCAACCATGGTTTTGTGATACATACATCGAAACTGAACACATATCGAAACTGAACACATATCGCAACCGAACACAGATCGAAAACCATTCGACCATGGTTTTGTGATATCACCTTGAATTGAAAAATTTGTTTGTTGGGGGATATGTGCTTTTGGTCGTTGGATAAATAAGAAGGGTTGGAGGATCTCTCTTTTAGGTCGCGGATGAATGAGAAGAGATGGCATAACAAGAGATGATAGAAAAGAGATGGAAGCCATGATATTACATTTAAGGTTAGGGTGAGCGTAAAAATAGATGAGAGGAAGGAGAAATAAGTGGGAGTGAGAGATGGGAGGAAGGAGGAATTAATGTAATCTTTAACCTTCAATATTATATTTATGTTTATATGTATAATACCTATATTACCCTTTGATTATATATTTAATTTTGATTTTCTAATATTCAAATTCAACTTGTCAAACAATAGTGGGTTCTTACTTTTAGAACTTTAAAAAGTTCTCATTTGATCTCAATTCTATATATATATATATATATATATATATATATATACATATATATATAGAATCTAGTTCTAGTGAGAACTTTCTTAAAGTTATAAAAGTAAGAACCCAATCAATAAGGGACAAGTGGAATTGGCTATTAAAAACCGAAAATTAAATTTATAATTAAAAGGGCATTATAGGTATTATACACTTTATCTCATTTAACCCTAATAAATAAAAATCCTATCTCCTCCTCTCTGTAACTAAAAATCGCCCCACACTCTTTTTATCCCAAATGTATCCATAAACACTCATTTGAAAAAAGAATCCATAAACACGGATTCTAAAACATCGCTAAGCCTAGATACGTGAATACATGAATAACAGATCGTATATTTACATGTTAATTCATTAATAAACCCATCTCTTTTCTAAATCGCCGCCAGATGCATGCAAGAAACCCTAATGCCGCCGCGATATTGCTTACAAGGTTCACATTTCGGATCCGCAAGGCCATATTCCGGTGGCGACTATTGTTTCTATGGTCCGATTCACACGGTACAAAAGTTCGGTGATGGTTTTGGCTTTAGATCCGGAAACGCCACATGTCGGGATTGATTCACACGATACACAAAGGTGGGTTTTCGGTTATAGGTTTTGATGATTTGGGTCGAGGTTCGTGAGTGGTTTTATGTCGATGGTCTTGTGTTCTGAGTCATGGTTTTTATGTCGATGGGTTTACATGTTCGAGGGTCATGGTTTAACATGTCGATGGTCATGGTTTAACATGTGTTATAGGGTCATGGTTAAGAACCACACGAGCCCAAAGGCACACATTGAAGATGTCCAATTATTTTATAAGATCCGCAGGTCACCTGTTTAAGATCTGATATGTATCATATCATACACTTCATTTCTTGTTCTAAACGATCGACTAAGTACCACATATGTAATATTTTTTTGTTAGGTTTTGTGGATTTCGAGTATGATGTGCCACCATTGATGTATTAGTTTTTTATATATCAATATGTATGTATGTGATGTTTTATATCCACGTGGTCCACCATGACCAGGGTTTTTTGTAAAATTATTAGTTTAACATGATGTAATATAAATAAGTTGTTTGAGATAGTAAAATATTTGTCATTTTTTTAATGTGTATTAAGTGTATCTGTTTTTTTAATGGTGCATATCAGGGTTTTTTATATTGTGAATCAAGTGTATCTATTTTTTTAATGGTGCATATCAGGGTTTTTTGTATTGTGTATCAAGTGTATCTGCTTATTTTATTGGTGCATATCAGGGATTTTTTGCATTATGTATCAAGTGTATTTGTTTATTTTTGTGGCTGGTGAAATATGTATCAAAAAATAAAAAATGTATCAGCTTGTATAAAAAAAATGCTAGTGAAATACGTATCAAAAGTAAAATGGTTGGTAAAAGAAATGCATTAGAAATTAGTTAAAAAAAATGTGATTTGATTTCTCTAAAATACCCTTGAACCTTCATTTATTTACATTAATGTCACTCATTAATGTTTAATCTCATCAAACACAAATTAGTTAATCCAACGGTGTAAATTAGTTCTTACTTTTACAACTTTAAAAATCTCTTACATTAACCCTCCCCTATAGGGTAAGGATATTGTAAGAACTTTCTTAAAATTATAAAAGTAGGAACTAATTTGGATCATTGGATCATTTCATTGAGATTAGATGAGATTAACATTAAATGGGTGACATTAAACTTATTAAATAGAGTGTCAAAGGGTATTTTGGAGAATTAAAAATCCAAATTGATTTTTAAAATTTTTTGAATTAATTTTGCTACATTTTATTTACCAGCCATTTTTAAATAATTGAATAATTGATACATATTTACTTATATAAAAAATGTACCAGCCATCGTTAATTTTTGATATTCAACTTTTTTTAATGTTGATTCATGAAACCTCTTTTCCATCGTTTTCCATTTTGATACTTTACAAAAAAAACCTGATACACAAACTGATACAAGAATATAAGATTCATACACAATTGATACAATGATACAATTGAACCCGTACAAAACTGATACAACGATACAACTGATACATTAATTGTTTCATTTACCGTGTACATTAACTGATCGATACAACCGAACCCATACACAACTGCTAAAAAACTCAAAATCTACAACCTACAGCCGAACCCGTACACAACTTATACAACCGAACCCGTACTCAACCGATACAACTTACAACCAAACCAATACACAACTACGAGAATATATCACCTGCTACAACTGAACCGTACACAAGCTACAACCGAACTCGTACACAACCACAAGAATGTATCACCTGCTATAAGCCTACAACCTACCCGTACACAACCTACAACCAAACCCGTACACAACCACGAGAATATATCACCGATACAACCATGGTGATCGGTGCAAAACCGTCAAGTTTTCTCACAAGGTGACCACTTGTGAATGGCCAATCAGAAGAAACTTAAAACAAATTCAAACACCAATGCAATGAAGATCTGGAGAGTATAGTGTTTCCCGGTCGTTATGTCCCAATGAGCTATGCAATGGATCACCCAACGAATAGTGATCGAGAGATTTGAACGGAAAAAGGATTTGAATTATTATAACTAAGGAAAAAGCAAACAAATTACGTGGGCTTAAACGCAAATTAAAGGAAATTAAAAAGATAAAAATATATTAAATAAACGCTATCACTATTTGCAATATGATGTTTTGATTTTTCTTTTATAAATCTATTTTACTCCACGAAAATGAGCAACTTTTATGAAGATGACTTTTGTGGAAATACGAGAGTTCTTAAAAACGAGCTACGAAAGTGAAAAATTAAGGAGCAGGAATGTAATTAAGGCAAGGGAACCCTAAATGACTAAAAATAAACTATTACTAAGCCTAAGGAGTAATAAAACTAAGCTACACTAAGTCCTAGGGTACTAAAATGCAAAAAGCAAAAACCGAGCTAATCCCGAGCCTCAAAAGTAAAAATAATGAAATTTAAGTCCTACGAGGCGAAAACAATTTTCCTACATTCTAAATGACTAAAATAATTTTAGGAAAAAGCGGGTATTTTTTTCGACTTTTATTTTATTTATTACTAATTAAAAACTATTTTAATCTAATTAAATTATTAAAAATACTAAAACATTTTGGAAAAATCGAAAATTTTACGAAAAATACTTTAAGTATCATCGATTCTAAGAAAAGAAAAACGTGGGTGGTGTTTTGTGAAATAAGTCAATTAAGCTAAAAGAGCTTATGAACAAAACTACCCAAATGTATTAAGTACTAAATGATGCAAAATAAAACCAATAGAAGTCCCAAGTGCATGGCATCCGGTACCCTTCTATCATCCTATCCAAGGGAGAGTCGAGTTCGACCCCCGCCTCTCCCTTTTGTTATTTTGATTTTCAAAACTTGGATTAAAAACCTTTAAAACTTTAACAATGCATGCTAATAACAAAAGGTTCCAGAGCGAGTTGGTTGTGGAGTTGTGTTGAGGTTGTGTGCCTTGAGAGACCGTGTTGAATCCCTTGGTCTCCTTTTGAAAACCTATTTTTTTTCTTTTCTAACTTATAAATAAGCTAATCTAACTATGTTTAACAACTCCAAATTATTGAAAACTACTCCTAAACAGATGTAACAGCAGATAAAGCTAATGAATGGCTTAATCTTCAAAACTAAACTAATGATTTTATAAAGTAAACAAATACTTCACCACAAGCTATTGAAAACTGAGGAAACACTATAATGAAATGAAACAAGCTACTGTGACTATGAAGAAGCAAGATCAAGCATTTATAAACACTAATTCTAGCAAATAAGCACTAATGCTAAATCTAAACCAAAGTCCCTTAACTAATAAGCTAGCACCTAATAAGCTATGGATCTATCTAACACTAATAATTAATCTTATACAAATCCTAAAGGGCTCTTGATAAGCACTAGACAAGGACAATAAGCGATCTATGAGTCGATATAAACCTATCCTACCTTGTACACAAATGGCAATGATAAGACCTTTATAATTTGAAAAACACATAAGAACAGTAAAAACTCATCTCATTGTCTTGGAGTTAGTGCACGCAGACTGTATGTCCAATGCAACTTGTTTGAGCTTGTTTATAAGCACATGCATCTAACCATTTTTACTTCTAAAGTGGGTCAAAAACTGGGTTTTGACCAGTTTAACCATGTAAACCAAACACCCTTTCAAGGCAGATTTCTGACTTCAAATCCAATAAACTGTAAGTGAAAAAAAAAACTGTTTTGCAACTTAAAACACAGTAACCAAGTTGGCTTTTACAAGCTTGAAATAACTTTTCCAATAAGACTTCAAGTGGGATAGATTTTAAGAACATAAGACCATAAAAAAAAACTGAATAAACTTGCTAAAATAGAATTAACAATGAAAATAATCTTATGTTCCAAATTAAAGATTACAATGAAAATTCAAATGGAGCTAGAGCTAAGGAGTTTTAAAACTAGAAAACTAAAACTAAACACTAACTAAGAACTAACTAAAAACTAAAAGCCGACTTTCTAAAAATGCCTTGAGCTATTTATGTAACTCAAGGTCTTGTCTTTTCTTCTCGCTTCTCTCTCTTCCTCTTCTCGTGTGAGACAATCAAGCCAAAAGGACCGCACGCGTGCTTCGAGTTCTGTCTTCTTTCTTGGATTGCCACGGTGGGCACAGTGCCCATGTGAAATCTTCTTAGTGATGGAGCTAGTGGGATAGGGAGAGGAAAGCGTGGGTGCGGTGAAGGAATATGTCGGGGCCGGTCGGTTTTTATTTTTTTTGTGTCTCTGTTTTGTGTTTTGGGGAAAGCAGGAAGAAGAAAAGGGGAATGGGTTGTTAACTTCGTTGACCGGGTAGGGGGGTTTGACCGGATCTTGGACTGGGTACAAAGGGTAATGGATTGGGCTTGGGATAATTTTTGGGTTTGGGTAGTTATTAGGGGTTTAGTTGATTTTAGGATTAGTAAATAAGGACCAAAGTTGCAAATCAACCAAACTTGAGGGACCAAAACTGTAGTTTTCCAAAAATTCTCATAAGGACCAAAAATGACAAACTGTATTAACCAAGGGCCATAAATAATGTTTTTCCATTTTTAAAAATCCCGGGGACTAGTTTTGCCATTTTTTGAAAGTTGGGGGTGAAGCGCCAATTATGCAAACTTTGTTCGTTTTCATTTGTTTTCAAAATTTTGCATCGAAACATATAAAACACAATTTTGGGATATTTTCGATTTTGATGCATTTCGGAGTATTTTTAGATGTTTTGCGATTCAGATTTAACCTAAAATGATGAGTATTTACACACTCATCAATGACCCTCGACATAAAAACCATGACTCTATAACACATGTTAAACTATGACCATCGACATGTTAAACCATGACCCTCGAGCATGTTAAACCATCGACATAAAAACCATGACTCTGTAACACATAACCATCGACATAAAAACCATGACTCTGTAACACATAAAAACCATCGACATAAAAACCATGACCATCGACATGTTAAACCATCGACATAAAAACCATGACCCCGTAACACATGTTAAACTATGACCATCGACATGTTAAACCATGACCCGTACACAACCTACAACCATGACCCTCGACATAAAACCATGACTATGTAACACATGTTAAACCATGTCCTTGAGCAAGAAATCCTATAACCCTCCACCACTCGGCGAACCTCGACCCAAAACATCAAAACCCGTAACGAAAACCCACTTGTGTATCGTGAATCAATCCGCGACATGTGGCGTTTCGGATCTAAAGCTAAAACCATCACCGCACTTTTGTACCGTGTAGATCGACTATAGAAACAATAGTCGTCCACGAATATAGCCTTCTTGGATCCGAAATGCGAACCTTATAAGCAATATCGCGGCATTAGGGTTTCTTGCACAGATCGGCGCGATTTAGAAAAGAGGCGTGGGGTTTATTAATGAATAACATGTAAATATACAAATGTGTTATTCATGTATTCATGTATTCACGTATCTAGATTTGGCCGACGACGTTTTAGAATCGTGTTTATGGATTCTTTTTTCAACTGAGTGTTTATGGATACATTTAGGAGAAAAGAGTGTGTGGGGCGATTTTAGTGACAGAGGAGGAGATAGGATTTTTATTTATTAGGTTTAAATGAGATAAGAGTGTATAATACCTATAACACCCTTTTGATTATAAATTTAATTTTTGGTTTCTTTTAATAACCAATTTCACTTGTCACTTATTGATTGGTTCTCACTTTTACAACTTTAAGAAATCTCTCATTTGATCCAGATTCTATATATATATATATGGGTTTTGGCCGTACAATAGCAACGTACTTTTTCAAATGTACCGATCTAGTACGCGTACTATTTTTTGTCCCACTTAATGTAACGAACTTTACTTTTTGTTCCAATCTACCCATAAGTGACCGCTCCACGGAAAAAGTTTGGAAACCGGCTATGCATCTTTTTTATTAAGCGTTTTGGCTGTACAATAGCAACGTACTTTTTCAAATGTACCGATCTAGTACGCGTACTATTTTTTGTCCCACTTAATGTAACGTATTTTCATTTTCACAGGTTTTCGTCCGTTTTTGTCCGTTTTCGTCCGTTTTTGCACATTTTCACACGCTTTTGCACGTTTTTCATCCGTTCTCACATATTTTTGTTCGTTTTTACACATTTTCATTCGTTTACATGTTTTCGCCTTGTGATAAGAGTAACAGCTCACTTCATTTGAACGTTTTATGCGTTATCGTCCATTTTGCGTTTTAGTCCGTTTCGCCCGTTTTTGTTCGTTTCTCGCATTTTTATTCGTTTTACATGTTTTCGCCTTGTGATAAGAGTAGCGTGCGAAAATGTGCAAAAGCGGATGAAACGGGCAAAACGGCCGAAAACATGCAAAGACAGACAAAAGCGTTAAAATGGACGACGTGCAATAATGGATGAAAACGATGCGGCGTTTAAAAACGTCGAAAAATGGCGATAACATACAAAAATAGACGAAAACATGCTAAAATAGCCTAAAGCGTGCAAGATGGGCGAAAATGTGTAAAACATGCAAAAGCGGACAAAAGCGTGCCTAAATGTGTGAAAGCACGCAACGTGCAAAATGGAAAAATGTGCAAAAGCGGTGAAAACATGTAAAAGCGAATGAAAATGCGTAAACGAACAAAAACGTGTAAGAACGGATGAAATCATGCAAAAACGTGTGAAAATGTGCAAAAACGGACGAAAACGTGCGAAAACGAACGAAAACGTGCGAAGTGACAAAAACCACGCATTTGAGATGCAACGACTTGCATTAGATGCATTTCTATTCATATAGATGCAACACCTTAAGTTTCGAAAGTTAATTTGATGTATAGATGGTGCAAATTGATTTTCATGATTTTTGCACGTGCAGAGGAACAAAAAATAAGAGAAATCATGAAATGCATCTAACATACGTATATGCATCTGATTAAAAGCTAGAAAACACACTATGGTGCGTTATAATGCATCTAAGATTTTAGGTATGTGTTAATACAAATAAGCCATAAAAACGTTTATTTATATTTTACGATCTTCTAATATTTTGTCGATAACAAACGTAAAATCATTTTAACGAAACAAATAGAGTACGTAAATAGTTTGAGTTAATAGTTTCCTAACACACTTACGTTTTCACATAAAACACTAAAACAAGCTTAAGTGATTTTATGATTTAGATATATATGTACAACAACTAATATTTACATATTGGGTTAGCACATACTTAAACTAAGTATACTAAAATGGGTAAAACATGTATATACTAAAATGGGTAAAAACATGTAAATACTAAAATGGGTAAAAACTAGCAAATGGTATTGACCCATAACCTATGGTTTTATATATACCACTTAACCAAGCTCATTGTATCTAGAAAGAAAACCATGGATCAACCCATAACCCATGACCCATAACCAAAAATACCCATGGGCAAAGAGGAGCATTCCACGGATCCACGGCTTTGTGCTAGCGGATCCCAGTGGAAGGATCCATGGGATCCGGGGAGCGATGAGAATTTTCTCTATAAATAGAGAGCCATTTCTTCCTTTCTATGCATGACTTTACACACATACTTTCCCCAAGTATTCTAACCCTCTAACCTCGGATCCAAGTGATCTATGTAGTTTGTCTTTTGTTTTGTGTGTGATCTTCTAGGTTCCTCTTTAAGGAGAGATCACCACTTCTTGAAGACGTGCAAGCTCAAGTCCATGAGTTGCCATGCCGTCATCATCAAGACAACTAAGGTTCTCTTGTTGATAGTTCTTCCTTTCTCCATAGATGTTGGGTTGAAGGCATTAGTGAAGAATGCCGAAAGTGTCAAGATAAAGCATTAGTGAAAGATGTTCATCATCCGTGTCCAAGCATTATTGAAGAATGCTAAAGGTGTCAAAACGAAGGCATTAGTGAAGGGTGCCAAGCGTTGTGTCAAAGGCATTAGTGAAGGATGTCGATAAATCAAATCAAGTTGCATTTGAAAAGAATGCCTAGGTCGTTTAATCGATGAGGTGCATCGTTATACATATAAGTAAATTGTTTATTTCAAGGATGGTGATATCCTTGATGGTATTGTAACAAGGTGGATCTCCTTGAGATTAGGTGTTGTGTCGTGAAGGGTAGTAGTTCCTCCATAGTAATGGAACTAGGTACTTAGCCTAGTACCTAATAAAGGGTAGGCGACGTTGTGATAGGATTAGTTCTCCTTGGTGTGAAAGAACTCGGTGGTTAGCCTAGCACCGTTTAAAGGGTAGGCGACGTAGTGTTAGGTGTGATTCGCCTTGGTGTGAAAGAACTCGGTATTTAGCTTTGTGCGAAAAAGGTTAAGCGGCGTTGTGAAGGCTTCTCCGCCATAAGGAGTTGGTGTAGTGCTACGAACTCGAGTAGGTGACTCGGGAGTGGAGTCGGGCAAGGAAGGTGTCCTTGTGGCGAACTACTATAAATAACTTGTGTCGTGGTGATGTGCTTCTTACTCTTTATCTTTCATTACACGTTTATATATCTATCTATCAACGTCCAACATAAACAACCAAATAGATTGACATAAGTCGATCTAAATATTTAAAGGAAGTTTTAAATTGGTAAAACTATTCAACCCCCTTCTAGTTTTCCACAATTGGCATGAGCTTCGTTACCAAGTCTCTTAGAGTATGTTGTACTTTAAAAACTTGATCGATCCATGTATGTTTGAAAACTACAAAGAAGGATTATTTTGTCATATTTTAAAAATCGTTATATTGTTTATTGTTGGACAATGATAGAATGCTCTAATATTTTTTTTCTCTCTTAAAGCATTATCCATAATTGGATTTGGAGTTACCAAGAAAATCATAATGAATTTATCTAAATATTTCTTTTCGCAAAAAGAATGTTTAAGTATTCTTACAACATAAATCTGGAGATTCCAAGAAGATCACAAAACATCTAAATAATTCTTTTCTTTAAAAGAATATTTGGCAAAGGTATGATCTTTAATTACATACCTTATTATTATTATTATTAAAATCTTAGTTGCATGATTTATTAGTAATTGTTCTAGTAGTTATTCATATTATAGTCTTCATCAAATTAGTTTTCTCCGACTTATTTGTATAGACTTCATTATCAACTTGTAATAATGATATCTTGGTTATTCGATAACCTCAATCATTATTCATCACAAAAGATTTATTGACACTTCATCTATGTCAATAAATATCCATGTGAAACTTCTTATATTATGATAAAATGGGATTTTATTATAATGTTTGAAAAGTTTCCCAAGAATTATGACTAATTCTTAAAAAGGGAACCTCGTCTAAAAGGAATAGTATTAAATCATCAAAACCTCAAACCATAAATTTTTAGAACCTTAACACCAAAACACTAGGCGTTTTAAAAATCCCAAACCAAAGTTATCAAGGAATTTTTGAGTGATTTTTCTTGTCATGCGGATCCTAAGTTTATACTAGCCGGATCCCATATGAGAGGATCCATGGGATCCGTGCAATGAAGAAAACGATATAAGCTAAAAAATGATCATTGTGGATGTTCCACAATCATACTCACTCAAAGAATCCCGAACAAAAACTCAGGTACTGTTCATAGGAGCAAATTGATCATTCTTCTCAAGCTTAACAATCACTTGTGTAAGTATAATCTTCACTACATTGTTAATTTAATTCCTTGATTCTTAGAATTACAATTCCTTCATCTTTAAGAGTTGGGTTCAAATGGGTTTATCATAATTTGTCACCACATTGTTTTCTAAGATAATCTAAATCAAAGAATTAACATTGTTAATGCAAATTAAACACATTTCTTGAACTCAACAAAGATGATGAGAGCAAAATTGTGATCAAACCCTCTAGGTTACTATTCACCATTAACACCACATTGTGGTTGTGTTGTTTAGGAACATCATGCCAAGCAACAAGCAACAAGATTACCAAGACACCACTCACTACATTCCCATGTACCATAGGAAAAATCGATTAAGTCCAGACGATAGGAAAGCCTTTAAGTTGCTTGAAAGGAGACTCTTTCATGAAGGTAGAGTTGTTGATCCATCATTCCTTGCAAATACCAACATGAGGGAAGTATTTGGAACTATTGGGTTTGATTGTTTATTGGATATAAATGAGCAAATTTTCCCGGTCTTTGTGCTTGAGTTCTACAAGACTATGGGTATAATTAGAAATGATGATGGGTCCATTTCAATTGAATTCACTATAAATGGACACGAGTTCACCCTTTCACTTGAGGAGTTTGGTAGAATAGTAGGGGTGCCACATGATGGTGTTTGCATGTACTCTAATGAGTGGTCATTGGAGGAATTACACTCTATGGTTGATCATCACGACATTTATCACACAATAATCCGGGAAGCAACCATGGTAAGGGACACCGTGTTTATGCCAAGAGCATCCCCTTCAAGGGTGACTAGAAAGTCGAAAGTGATCTATATGGATCCTTTTCAAATGGAGCTTTCGGAGATGTATGCATTATATAGAAAATGGGAAGTTGTGATAATGGAGAATGTGGTGTGTCTAGTAGGAAACAAGGATCACCCCAACGCATGTCTAAGCTTCATGATCTATTGTCTTGTGACCGAGACCCGCTTCAACATTGCCTACTACATGATCAAGAGAATATCAAGTGTGAGAAGCATGGACAAAATGGTGCTTCCATATGCAATGATTCTAACCCGGCTTGCCAAATTCATCTTTTCATTAGACCCTTCTCCACAATCCTTGGATCATAGCTTTTGCAATAAGGTTATGGTACCATTAACCGAGGGTAGAACAACAAGGTTTATGGTGGAAGGCAAGAGGCCACACCCACCCACGGATTCCTCAGACGAGAGGGAAAGTCAAGGAGAAGGTGAAGGTGAAGGGAGTAGTAGCAACCCACTTGAAAATATCGATCTTGACCCCTTGGACTACATTAACCAATTGCCAAACATCCCTAATGAATCACCCGAATGGCAACAAACCAAGAGAATCTTCAAATGCTTCGCCAATTTCTTGAGGAAGAAGAAGTGAGGATAGTTCGATAAAGAGTGGAGGACGGGTGAAGAAGTGAAGGAGGAGAAGAAAGGTAAGGTCTTAGAACTCAAATGTATGATGAACAATTTCAAACAATGGCTTGTAAACACTTTAAAATATGCTCGTAGTATGTAGGTATTGCCATATCTTGGCACTAAACAATCCTAACTTAGGTATTTGGAAAATGAGATTTTACGACTCCTTTAGTGGTCGTCATCACTCATTCTAGGAATTTTGGCTCTTCTACTTTGTTGTACATTATATTAGTTGTGAACTTGCATTTAGTCCTCATAGAACAACTAGGAAAAGCATTTACTATAAAGTGCAAAGTTGCACATTTCACGAAAGCTCTACGATCTGCGGTTGGCGGATCGGCTTTGAACTAGCGGATCCTCCCATAAGGGAACCGCGGGATCCGTGGCATCGATACACAATACTGATTTAGCTACATCTAAATAGTCTACTTTATCACCTCAACCATGTCAAACATAAGATACTAGAGCCAACTAAGTCTTCCTCAAATAATTGAAAACCTCACCCTCATTCGTGGCTTATCTAGGATATTTTTTTTAAATGTTTTTGATTTGTCAACTAGTCAAAACTCACCATAATTCCGCTCCATAACTCACACATCATCTATCATGTTTGACAGCACTTAGTTAGGTATATCTTTTAATTTTAGCAAATTAATCTCAATCACCTTTGACTCAAAATTAGGCTCAAAAATTAGTTTTCATTTTCTTTATTTTTAAAGTTTTAGTCAATTCCTCTTAGGACATCATCGACTTCTAGGACTTGTTATCACCATTTCTCCACATCAAATTAAATGGAATCCTTGTCAAACATATAGTTAGACTACCCAAGGTCAATTTTCTTGGCCAAAACCATCATTAAGCACCATTACTTGTTATGGTTGAGGATTTGAGATATCCAACTGCTAAAGAATTCAAAATTAAGTCAAAACCTCGAAATCCATTGATAATAAACCTTACAAAAGCATAATCATTTCACCTAAAACACATCGATAGCGGATCCACGGTCTTTAACCAGGCGGATCCTGGCGAGAGGATCCGCGGATCCGTGGCTGCAGAGCCTCAACCGACTTCCATATTGATTCAAGTCACCTTTTGGTTCTCTAACCACTTTTAGCATTCATTTATTATCCTCCTAGAGCTGATCAAAACCTTAAGAGCATGCCTAGTCTTCTTTATAAACCAAACAACCTTAGGATTAAGTCACCACTCTCACTCACATATCAAAAATCAGCAACTAAGAAGTTCTTGCAAGCATTATCATCACTATGACTAAGGCTCTTAGCAACAACTCTTCAACCATAGGATCATCCAAAAGAAAAGGTCAAATGATCTATGAAATCTCATCCACCGAAACATCTCCCATTAGAGATAATGATGCTAGAATTTCACCTCATCAAACTCATCCAAAAGCTAAGAGAACCGCAAGGATTAGCATCAAACCTTTCGGACTAGAAAAGGATCATCTAGTTCAAAACCAAACATGGCTAGTTCTAGCAAGCCATCAAAACCATCATTCATTGAGCATAGTCTACATTAAATCGAATGAGCCTCTCCTCACCCAAACATCTATTCATTATTTCACTCACCACAAAGAAACTCCCATTCACCAACCTTTTAGTTAAATAGGGAACCACCTACAACACCAACTAGCCCATCATGGGAGACAAGGAACAACCTTGATCATATGGAAGAAGTTCCATTACCACCCTCATTTTAGAACCACTTTCTACCTCTCAAAATGAAGACCATGAAACACATTGAGCCTCCTCAAAATATCCATTTCCTCCGGGCTCAAACCAAGACAATAATTGTCCAAATTGTCTAAACACTTAAGGACTTGTTCAAAAGTACGAAATGAGATACATTTCATGTTTAATCATCTTCTTGCAAAGTTGGATCAAATCAACAAGTCCACTCAACCCTAGACTCATGCACATTTTAGCATTTTAAGTCTAGTAACTAGTTAGTATTTAGTGGTACTTGTATGTCCTAGTTCATTCTCTTAGTTTTAGAGATTTGTTTGGTTATCTCTTGTTTTATTGAATGAACATTTATATGCTTTACTTATTTTGTGCGTTGTGCTCTTTATTGCACATATATTGTCTCCACACTAGCATTGTTTGACACATCTTCACTGCTGAAGAAAATGTCACCAGATAGCGGATCCTCCATAATGCCTAGACGGATCCTCGATAAGGGAACCGTGGGATCCGTGATACGAGCACATATTTCTACTAACTTGAGTTTTATTTGCGGAAATTATGCACTATACTCTTGTTTTCTAACCTTTACTTTGTAGATTTTCAAAATAACACATGAAGATTTTGACACCATAAAGCTAGGGGAGCATTGTGTCAAATGTTGATGAGTGTCTAAATACTCATCATTTTATACTAATTAGATCGCAAAAACATCCGAAAACACTCGTAAATGCATCAAAATGATAAAAATATCACAAATAAGTGTTTTATGTGTTTAAATGCAAAATATCAAAATCGGTGAAAACGTATCAAGTTTGCATAATTGGCGCTTTAGTCCCCAAGTTTCAAAAGTTGTCAAAATAGTCCACAGTAAAACCAAATAAAGAAAAATATCATTTTAAGTCCTTAGGATTCAATAGTTGTCAAAATTGGTCCTTGAGATTCAAATTTACAAAATTACAACTTTAGTCCCCGAACTTTGGAATTTGGCAAAAATAGTCCTTGAAAAATCAAAATGTCAAAACTAGTCCTTGTACTATTAAAACTTGTCAATTTTGGTCCTTGTGACAAATTTGGAATAATGGCGAATGGTCCCTCTAAATTGGCGATTGCAATATGAGTCCTTGTCATATAAGCCTAACTCTAAGCCTTGTCAAAACCTTTTGACCCCCGCCACTTAACCCATTTGACCCCCACATCAATTGCTGTTTTGGACCCTTTGGTCAAACCTCAGTCAAACAAACCCAACTTGCCGCCACCTCCTGCTTCTTCTTCAACCACGCTCTGCAACACTTCTCCACCTCTCCCATCACCTTTTCACCTTTCTTCCCCCTCATCATCACCACTACCAACTTTTACCACCACATTAAATGCCACCCCCCCTAGTTGATAAAACAGAGCCCTACAAGTCAAATCTCCATTTCCCGCCAAAATGAGCTAACACTCAAAACTCAACCATTGGTCAGGATAAGAGGTGGGATCTGCTCAGAAGGCCACGTGGAAGGGTTCTAGAGCATAAAAGAGGAAGAGGAACAAGAGAGAAGCCAAGTTTTTAGTTTTTTAATTCACTGTATGTCGTATTTTATTTTCTATGTTTTAAAGTAAGCTAAAAGTTGTAACCTTTTGTTTGAAGATATCAAATTAAGCTTTTTAAGTGTATTTAAACTATTATCAAGTATCATTTCAAAGTATTATTCAGATTTCATGTTTTGTGCTATCATTGCAAATTTCAATTCAACTCTTGTTACCAAGCTTCAATAAGCTTATTTAATAAGTCAAACAGTTTATTTAAGCTTATCTTAGCTTTTGTAAGCTGTTATCCTTTCAATCAAAAGTGTTGAAAGTCAACAAAAGTCAACAAGGAAGCAAAAATGGGTTCAAGCAGTTGAAAATGGAATGGGTTCTTGCAGATGAAATGGGTTGGTTTTGGATTAGTATAAGTGTAGTAATGGTTTTGGATTAAGCTGCACAAACAGCTTGGACATTTGTAAGTTGTATTTAGTTTTCATTGCTTAGTCAAGTTGCGCTTTGTGTTTGTGGTCATCATTAGCTTAAAACTGCTTTTAATAGTGGTAATTAGTGTAACTAAAGATATATCAAGCATAGGATTGTACTGGTTTAGTAGTCTGCTCAATTGCAATTCACAAAACAGTTAAAATAAGAGTGTTTGGATTAATGGTTTATGTGAGTTTTAGCTTTGATTTATGCTTGTAACCTGTCCATGCAGTCTTAATATAGGTTTCTTGAATCACTTTAGTCAGTCATTTGGTCACTAGAACTTCAAAAGTCAAAAGTCACTTAGAATCTGTTTAACACCATAACTATTGGATTTTCAAAGGAGCAAAATCTTATTTTGTGTTTAAAAGTCTTAGACAAAGCTTGTATGATCTTCATTTCATCATTTTACATCAATATCTGTCCACAAATTTGATCCAAAGTTCAAGAAAGTCAAAGTTTTAAATCTGTCAAAAGTCAACTATATATGAAAAAGTCTGTTTTGGCCCAACTAGAAGGATTTTTCTTGGGTTCATTCTTGGACCAAATCAAATGAAACTCTGGGATTAAGAACTTCAACAGGTCAAATTACTTATCATGATTTTTGTTAAATTTTAGAAATTTTCTAAAAGCTCCAACAGAGCTTGTCAAAAAGGGCTTAAGTGCCCTGCTCCAAACTCAGCTTTGACATAGTTTTTCTCAGCTTATTGCTGAGCTTGTCAAAAGCCCCACAGAGCTTCTCCAGGTCTGCTCTTTGGTTGAAAGGGACTTGACCAGGTCTAGTTTAGATCTCAATAACTGGTTTTCATATTCAGCTTATTTAGAAGCCTGTGCTTATGCTCAAAGGTAGCACCCTCACACTGTTTTGCACAATAAGCTCAAATCATCAAGATCATAGCAGTGTGTAATCCAGAGGTTAAAGCTCATTGTTTCTTGCTTCATTCTAGTAGTTTTAGCATATTACTGCTTCTGTTTCAGTTTGATAGCTTGTGGTGTACACTTTGGCTTATTCAAGTGCTTATTGATAAGCACTTACAATAGCAGTTTCATTTTCTTCCAAACAAGCACATGTTTTTCTATTTTTCCTAGATTCTACATATTAAATTAGACTTTTCCTGAAATTTTCATAATTTTTCATAACAGTTTGCTATTTTTCTTAATTAAAAACAGTTTTTAGGATTATTTAAATAGCTTTTAATACAATTAATTCAGAAAAAGTTCAAAAAATAATTTTTCATTTTATTAAGTTTAGATAAATATAAAAAGTGAAAAAGTAATTTTCCAAATTTTTCATAGTTTATTTTGTAATTTTAGTAATTTAATTAGTTTTAAATAGTTTAAAATTCATAAAAATAGAAAATAATCGAAAAATATAAAAATAGTTTTGAAAATTCTTTTTTGTTATTTTAGATTTTTCCAAGTCATAATTTTATTTTTCTAGCTTTATTTCCTATTTTCTTGTAATTTAGGTTATTATTAATTAGTTAAAAATAGTTTTTAATTAATAATAATTAGATAAATAGTTATAAAATTAATTTTCTTTTTCTTAAAATTTTCTTATATCATTAGGTTTGTAAAAATATCATTTTCATATTTTTAGGATTAATATTGTGTAAGTTTCACGTTTTTATTTATGCGTCACGTAGTTTTTAAATTCGCTTTATAAAAACATAAAATCAAAACATCGCTTTAAAATTAGTGATAGCGTTTATTTAATATAGTTAATCTTTTAATTTCCTTTAATTTGCATTTAAGTCCTTGTAATTTATTAATCTTTTCTTTAGGTAAAATAACTCCAATCCTTACCGATCACTATCCTTAGTGATTATTCGACATCCGATTGTGTTAAACACCGTCATCCTCCGTGGGACTTAACGACCCGGAATCCACCGTATTCTCCCGATCTAAATTGCAATTGGTGTGTGAGCTGTTTTAAGTTCCTTACGGCTGGTCATTCACAAGTGATCATAGCTCAAGCGAGAAAACTTGACGGTTTTGCACCGATCAAATTTTAGCCACACGGGAGGTCAGAAGCGTGTTCTAAGCATTTTTCGCACCCCAGACTTGCACATATACCACCTTTTATAAAAGTTTTTTTGTAAAGTTATAACAAAATCAAAAGTTCATTAACACTTTTCCTAAAGTGTTAACAACACCAAACAAAATATAAAACAACAAAACAATCGTAACGCTTTTCTAGCTTGTGTTTCTTTCAAGGTGATTCTTAAAGAAATACGATTTGGTTAAACGAGACGATACCAAAAATATTGTCCAAAAGTTTTTAAACCCATCAAGACAAATCTATACCTACGTCTTTTCGGTGGATACTTAATATACCTAAAATCAACCACCGCAAATCAAGGCAAGACACTACCTAACCTGGGGTGCGACCATAATAAGTTCTCGAACATCGATTTAAAACTTGCCTTTGTGTCCTTGTGATTTGGTGTACCTTTTCAAAGAAGCCATTTCACTTGTGATTATTGGTTAAGTTCACTTGTCGTTTTGCCTCGCATTTGTTTTGAGTTCTTAGTGCATGCGCTCCTTCCATTCTACAAGTCCATTGTCGAACTTGAAAGATTCCTCGTGACGAGGACGCTCGCTCCTTCACCGTGATCGAGGAACGTCTACCACCACCACCACCGCCGTAATGGCGTAAGACAAGCCGATGAATGAGCTTCCAAGCACCCATCGAGGGTTACGGAGATGCTATTGTTGTCCCACCATCGTGGGCGATACTTTTGAGCTCAAAACCGGGTTACTTAACTGCAACCCAAAGCCAATTCTATGGTTTTGAGCGGGATGATCCTCATGCACACATTCGATGGTTTAACAAGATTGCATCTACCATCAAATACAAGAATGTCCCACATGAAGCTATCAAGCTTCTTCGCTTCCCATTTTCTCTAGAGGACAAGCCGGAATTGGCTTGAGAAACAACCCCTCGCTCCATTGAGACATGGGAAGATCTAGTCACAAAGTTTGTGAACGAATTCTATCCTCCATCCCGAACTACAAGTCTTAAGAATGAGATAATGAAATTTTCTCAAAGATTTGATGAATCATTCGGGAGGCATGGGATCGTTACAAAGACTTGCTCCGCAAGTGTCCGCATCATGGTTTTACCGAGTTAATGCAAATGGATACTTTCTACAATGGTCCGAACCAGGCCAATCAAGACTTCTAAATGCCTCCGGGAGGTAATTTCTTGAGCAAGACCACAAAAGAAGCCTTGCAAATCATTGAAAACAAGTCCTGTGTCCGTCCTTTCCGCACAAAGACATATCATACCGAGTCTAATGCTAGACCTTCTATTTCATCTCCGTGAGTACATCTAGCACCGATGCTAAGATTGACAAACTCACGGATATTGTTCGGCTTTGGTTCTTGCTAACCAAAGAAAGTCACTTTCACACAAGCACCATCATATGGTGAAGTGAAGAAAGTTGAAGTTTGTGTTACTTGTGGTGGTCCTCATGCATACTACAACCAGATCGCCACCGATGGTAGTCCGTTTGAAGCTAATGCTATAGCCGGTACTTCAAATCAAGGAGGTAATCAATACCGTCCTCATAATGAACCAAACTACCGTGCTAACACTTATCGTGCACCACCGGTTTCAACGTAATCCTAACCGAATCGTAACCAACCAAGAATGAACCAAGGTTATCAAAACCAAGGTAATTTCTATTCGGACCCAATCAAGGTTTCCAACATCAAGGAAATCTTAATCAAAACACTTACAATCGAGGAATCAATTTCGGGAATATGAATCCTAATCAAGGGAATTCGCTATAACCGTAACATACGGCCTCAAATTGTCCCTCCACCTCCTCCTGTGTCAACATCCGATGAGCTTTTAAAGCAATTCATGAAGACTCAAGAGGAGACAAACAGTTGTTGGTCGGTCGGATCATTGAATTAAAGAAGTCTTTAAATGATCGACCCTCGGCTCGTGTACTTTACCTAGCAACACGATCGCTAATCCGAGGGGCGATGCAAAGACGATCACAACCGTAAGTGGTACTTCATATGATGGACCCGCTATTCCTACTACCTCTTCTTCTTCTCCCGAAGGTAGTGGAAAGTGAACCCGAGGCGACAAAGGACAAGGAACTTCCTACTAATAACGGAGGAACCAAGACCGCCCATCCTCGTTTGTCCTAAAACCCAATACCAAACACGAGTTGTTTTGAACCTCCGGTTGGTAACCCCAATCCAAATCTTCTATTCCTTACCCATCACGCTTACATGAGCAAAGCTCCGCGAAAAGCTAGTCATCAAATGGAAAAATTCTTTCAAATTTTCCAAGAACTTCATTTTGACATAAGCTTCATGGATGCTATCATGTTGATGCCCAAGTTTGCATCAACTCTCAAGCACATGTTAAGCAACAAGGAAAAGTCGTTTGAAATGGCTAAACTCCTCTCAACGAGAACCGCTTCTGCAGTTATCTTGAAGAAGCTTCCCGAGAAGCTTGGAGATCCCGGAAAGTTCCTCTTACCTTGTGTATTTCCGTGAATGGTTGAATGCTTTGCCTTAGCCGATCTTGGTGCAAGCATAAACCCGATGCCTCATTCAAGATGGAAGAAACTTTCTTCCTGATCTTACTCCTACATGCATGACTCTCGAGCTTGCAGATCAGACAATATCCCGCCTCTTGGAATTGCCGAGGACGATTTGTGAAAGTAGGAAAGTTCCATTTTCCACCGACTTTGTAGTTGTTGATTTCGATGTCGATCCACGGGTTCCTCTCATTGTTGGAAGAGGATTCACGAGAACGGGCCGTGCTCTCATTGATGTATTTGAGCAAGAAATCACATTACGTGTTGGTAATGAAGTCGTCACCTTTAACCTTGATCAAACTTCGAGGTACTCCGCAAACTATGATTCCGAGTCTGTTAACCGAATAGATATCATTGATGTTGCTTCCAAGAGTACTCTCAAGAAGTTCTTGGTTATTCTCATAATTCGTGAGTGGGATCCCACCACATCTTCTCAACCTATCATAGCCAATTCTACTCCTTCTCTCACTCCGCTTGAGGGAAGCGACTTCATCTTGGAAGAGATTGAAGCATACTTGGCTAGTGATTCTGCTCCATGGGAAATTGATCACGCCCAATTGACATCGAGGGGACATACTTCTCATTGAGAAAATGCTTAAAGATGATCATTCATCAACCCCTCACACTAGTGATGCAATTCCGAAGAGATTAATCACCATGAGATTAATCCGAGGAGATATTCTTACTCTTGAGAAGTTGTTAAATCAGACACTTCTCCTCCACTCCTCCCGTCACACTTCATAACAAGGAAGTCAAGTCGGTTGAGAAAATCAAGAATTTCAAGTCGAACTTAAGGACTTACCACCTCATCTTGAGTATGCATTCCTTGAGGGTGATGATAAATTGCCCGTCATTATTGCTCGAGATTTGAGTAAAGATGAAAAGATCGCCTCATAAAGGTCTTGAAGTCACACAAGCAAGCAATTGCTTGAAACTCTCCGACATTAAGGTATCAACCCCGAATTTTGTACTCACAAAATCTTGATGGAGGATGACTTCAAACCAGCAGCTCAACATCGAGAAGGGTAAATCCAAAAATCCATGATGTTATCAAACAGAGGTTATCAAACTTCTTGATGCGTGGATTGATTTACCCAATCTCGATAGTCCTTGGGTTAGCCCAATTCATTGTGTTCCAAAAAGGGTGGCATAACTGTTGTCACGAATGAAGAAAACGAGTTAATTCCAACTCGATTGGTTACGGATGGCGTGTGTATTGACTATCGTAAGTTGAATGACGCCACCAGAAAGACCATTTTCCTCACCCTTCATGGATCGATGCTTGAGAGATTAGCGGGGAATGAGTACTATTGTTTCCTTGATGGTTTCTCGAGTTACTTTCAGATCCCCATTGATCCACGGGATCAAGAGAAGACCACATTCACCGCCCATACGGAACTTTTGCCTACAAACGATGCCTTTTGGCTTATGTAATGGTGATGTATGATGGCCATATTCCACGACATGATCGGGAAACAATGGAGGTGTTTATGGATGACTTCTCACCATTGGGGACTCATTTGAGACTTGTCTCCCATTTAGACAAAATATTAAAAGGTGTGAAGACACCAATCTGCCTAAATTGGGAGAAGAGCCACTTTATGGTCAAAGAAGGCATAGTCCTTGGCCATAAGATTTCAAAAACCGGATTGAGGTCGATAGAGCAAAAGTTGATGTTATTGCTAAACTACCTCATCCTACTACCGTCAAAGGTATTAGGAGTTTTCTTGGTCATGCCGGGTTTTATCGTAGATTCATTCAAGATTTTCTAAAATCGCTCGGCCTATGACCCATCTTCTTGAAAAAGAAGCTCCTTTTATCTTCTCTCCCGAGCGTCGAAGCTTTTGAAACATTGAAGAAAAAGCTACGGAAGCACCCATTCTAGTTGCCCCGATCGGATTTACCCTTTGAGCTCATGTGCGATGCAAGTGATTTTGCTATCATGCAGCCTGGGGCAACGAAAACCAAGCATTTTCACCTTTATCCACTACGCAAGTAAGACTATGATCAAGCTCAAACCCATTACACCACTACGTAAAAAGAACTATTAGTCATGGTGTATGCGTTTGAGAAATTTCGCCATACCTTATATTGACCAAATGCGTGGTGTATACGGATCACTCGGCTCTCAAATATCTCTTTGCAAAACAAGATGCAAAGCCGAGATTGCTCGTTGGGTTCTCCTCCTACAAGAATTTGATATCATTATTCGTGATAAAAAGGAGCCGAGAACCCGGCCGATCATCTGTCCGATTAGAAAACCTCACCAAGATGTTTTCGAGAAAAGGAAATAAATGAAACATTTCCTCTCGAGACACTCAATGCGCTTTTCGTGGAGACTCTACTACCCCATGGTTTGTCGACTTTGCAAATTACCATGCGGTAACTTCATAGTGAAAGGGATGTCGTCCCAACAAAAATAAATTCTTCAAGGATGTGAAACATTACTCGGGACGACCCTACTTGTTTAAAATTTGCGCGGATCAAGTCATCAGCGATGTGTGTATGGTCGAAGCTATTGACATTCTCAAAGCTTGCCATTCGACCCACCGGGGACATCATAGCCCCAACTACACCGCCAAGAAGGTGTTTGATTCCGGATTCTATTGGCCCACAATTTACAAGGATGCCCACGAATTTGTCAAAGCCCGTGACGCTTGTCAACGCCACGGAAATATCTCACAAAGAAATGAAATGCCGCAAAACGCCATTCAAGTGTGAGATCTTTGACATCCGGGGCATTGACTTTATGAGGCCATTTCTTCTTCTCGCGGTAATAAGTACATACTGTGGCGTTGACTATCCGTCAAAATGGGTTGAAGCTAAGGCTTTGCATACCAATGATGCCCGAGTTGTTGTGAAATTCTTGAAATCTCTTTGCTAGGTTTGGAACCCACGAGCCATAATCGATCGTGGTACGCATTTCTGCAATGACCGGTTGAAAGAGTCATGCGGTATGGTGTAACTCACCGCCTCATCGCTGCACCACCCCAAACTAGTGGGCAAGTGGAAGTTTCCAACCGGGGATTAAAGAATTACGAGAGGACGGTTGGCGAAAACCGTGCCTCTTGGTCGGATAAGCTAGATGACGCACTGGGCCTTCCGTGACACTTTATAAAACACCCATCGGGTGTACTCCATACAAGCTTGTATACGGAAGGCGTGTCATCTACCGGTTGAGCTAGAGCACAAGGCATACCGGGCTTGAAGCATGCCAACTTCGATATTCAGACGCCGGTGATCACCGGAAAGTTCAAATGAATGAATTAAATGAACTCCGTGATCAAGCATACGAGAACTCTTTGATCTACAAAGAAAAGACAAAGAAGATTCATGACTCTAAAATCAAGAACCGCGTTTTCAACGTTGGTGATCGAGTCCTTCTTTTCAATTCAAGATTGAAGATTTTCTGAAAGCTTAAATCCCGTTAGTCGGTCCATTTACTATCACTAAGGTTTATCCTTATGGCACCATTGAGTTATCTCACCGATGGTCCAAATTTTAAAGTGAATGGTCATCGGTTGAAGCATTACTTTGGAGAGGACATTCCTCCCGTGATTGTCCCGGATCTACAAACTTTCCCCATGAACCAATGAATGCGGGATCGAGTCAAGCTAGCGACTCGGTAATCAAAAATAGAGAGCATGCCATATGGGTTTTCACCCATATTTCGAGTCGTCTCAAGTTTGTTACGGTTAGCCATTCACAAGTGGCTAGCTTGTGTGACAAAACTTGATGCTTTAACCTCCCACATGTTGTATATAAAAGAGTTTCTTTTTCTACTTTCCATATGGGTTGTCACCCATATTTACGAAATTGGGTTTGTTCGTTAGCCATTCACAAGTGGCTACATGTTGTGTGGGGATACATGTTGTAATATAAAGAGTTTCAAAAAAAAAAAAAAAAAAAATTCATGCTAAATAATGGCCTTAGTATTTCCTTTTACGTTCTATGTTTCGGCATAACCGCGGTACTTTGAATATTGAGGGCAATATTCATTTCTAAGTGTGGGGAATTCTCACGAATTTTATCATGTAATTATACCGCCTAATTCCCATTTTTGGCCAAAAATTTTTTTTTTTCGAGTAAGTGTTTTACACTTACTCATTTGGTTATCATCCGCCTTGTCTAATAAACAAAAGGATTGGCTAATCCAGAGCAAACGGCTCTTGGTAAAGATATCTCAAATCCATTGACGGCTTGCAATTTGCCCAAAATTGTATGGTATTCACCACCATATCCTTAAAAGTGAAGAGTTGGCAGCCCGCAAGTTTATGGCTTGTGGTAAAGGCGCTTGGAAAACCATAATTGGTAATCACTCACCAAAGATATTTTATCTAAGAGTTATTAGTCCGTATAAACGGCTTCCGTAAAGACAAATCAAACCGCTGGAAGTCGGTGATTTGCTCAAAATCATTTGGTTATCGGTGTACCAAAGTTCTTACTTGAATCGAAACATTTGGCTACACCGTAAGTAATGGCTTTTGGTAAAGAGATGAAATCCATTAATTTTTCTCAAAACATTGCTAGGACTAGCAATATCTTAGTGTGGGGATTGATGAGTGTAAATACTCATCATTTTGTACAAATTAGATCGCAAAAACATCCAAAACACTCGAAATGCATCAAAATGATAAAATATCACAAATAAGTGTTTTATGTGTTTTAAATGCAAAATATCAAAATCGTGAAAACGATCAAGTTTGCATAATTGGCGCTTTAGTCCCCAAGTTTCAAAAGTTGTCAAAACAGTCCCCGGTAAAACCAAATAAAGAAAAATATCATTTTAAGTCCTTAGGGATTCAAAGTTGTCAAAATTGGTCCTTGAGATTCAAATTTACAAAATTACAACTTTAGTCCTCGAACTTTGGAATTTGTCAAAAATAGTCCTTGAAAATTGAAAAATGTCAAAACTAGTCCTTGTACTATTAAAACTTGTCAATATTGGTCCTTGTGACAAGTTTGGAAAATTACAGGTTTGGTCCCTCTAAATTGGCAGATTTGCAATGCTAGTCCTTGTCATAATAGCCCAAGACTTGTCAAAACTAATTTTGACCCCTGCCTTTTCACCCATTTGACCCCCTGTCATTTGCCTGTTTTTGACCCTTTGGTCAAACCAAGTCAAACAAACCCAACTTGCCGCCACCTCCTGCTTCTTCTTCAACCAGTTGCCTGCAACACTTCTCCACCTCTCCCATCACCTTTTCACCTTTCTTCCCCCTCATCATCACCATTACCTACTTTTACCACCACATTAAATGCCACCCCCCCTAGTTGATGAAATGCAGAGCTACAAGTCAAATCTCCATTTCCGCCAAATGAGCTAACACTCAAAACTCAACCATTGGTCGATAAGAGGTGGATCCGCTTCGAAGGCCACGTGGAAGGGTTCTAGAGCATAAAAGAGAAGAGGAACAAGAGAGAAGCCAAGTTTTTAGTTTTTAATTCACCGATGTCGATTTTATTTTCTATGTTTTAAAGTAAGCTAAAAGTTGTAACCTTTTGTTTGAAGATATCAAATTAAGCTTTTAAGTGTATTTAAACTATTATCAAGTATCATTTCAAAGTATTATTCAGATTTCATGTTTTGTGCTATCACTGCAAATTTCCAATTCAACTCTTGTTACCAAGCTTCAATAAGCTTATTTAATAAGTCAAACAGTTTATTTAAGCTTATCTTAGCTTTTGTAAGCTCATTATCCGCTTTCAATCAAAAGTGTTGAAAGTCAACAAAAGTCAACAAGGAAGCAAAATGGGTTCAAGCAGTTGAAAATGGAATGGGTTCTCGCAGATGAAATGGGTTGGTTTTGGATTAGTATAAGTGTAGTAATGGTTTTGGATTAAGCTGCACAAACAGCTTGGACATTTGTAAGTTGTATTTAGTTTTCATTGCTTAGTCAAGTTGCAGTTTGTGTTTGTGGTCATCATTAGCTTAAAACTGTTTTAATAGTGGTAATTAGTGTAACTAAAGATATATCAAGCATAGGATTGTACTGGTTTAGTAGTCTGCTCAATTGCAATTCACAAAACAGTTAAAATAAGAGTGTTTGGATTAATGGTTTATGTGAGTTTTAGCTTTGATTTATGCTTGTAACCCGTCCATGCGCCTTAATATAGGTTTCTTGAATCACTTTAGTCACTATTTGGTCACTAGAACTTCAAAAGTCAAAAGTCACTTAGAATCTGCTTAACACCATAACTATTGGATTTTCAAAGGAGCAAAATCTTATTTTGTGTTTAAAAGTCTTAGACAAAGCTTGTATGATCTTCATTTCATCATTTTACATCAATATCTCGTCCACAAATTTGATCCAAAGTTCAAGAAAGTCAAAGTTTTAAATCACAAAAGTCAACTATATATGAAAAAGTCTGCTTTGGCCCAACTAGAAGGATTTTTCTGGGTTCATTCTTGGACCAAATCAAATGAAACTCGGGATTAAGAACTTCAACAGTCAAATTACTTATCATGATTTTTGTTAAATTTTAGAAATTTTCTAAAAGCTCCAATGAGCTTGTCAAAAGGGCTTAAGTGCTTCGCTCCAAACTCGCCTTTGACATAGTTTTTCTCGACTTATTCCGAGCTTGTCAAAAGCCCCACGAGCTTCTCCGTGTCTGCTCTTTGGTTGAAAGGAACTTGACCAGGTCTAGTTTAGATCTCAATAACTCGGTTTTCATATTCACTTATTTAGAAGCTTGTGCTTGTGCTCAAAGGTAGCACCTCACAATCTGCTTTGCACAATAAGCTCAAATCATCAAGATCATAGCAAGGTGTAATCCAGAGGTTAAAGCTCATTGTTTCTTGCTTCATTCTAGTAGTTTTAGCATATTATCGCTCGCTTCGCTTTGATAGCTTGTGGTGTACACTTTGGCTTATTCAAGTGCTTATTGAGAAGCACTTACAATAGCAGTTTCATTTTCTTCCAAACAAGCACATGTTTTTCTATTTTTCCTAGATTCTACATATTAAATTAGACTTTTCCTGAAATTTTCATAATTTTTCATAACAGTTTGCTATTTTTCTTAATTAAAAACAGTTTTTAGGATTATTTAAATAGCTTTTAATACAATTAATTCAGAAAAAGTTCAAAAAAATAATTTTTCATTTTTATTAAGTTTAGATAAATATAAAAAGTAAAAAAAGTAATTTTCCAGATTTTTCATAGTTTATTTTGTAATTTTTTAGTAATTTAATTAGTTTTAATAGTTTAAAATTCATAAAAATAGAAAATAATCGAAAAATACAAAAATAGTTTTGAAAATTCTTTTTGTTATTTTAGATTTTCCAAGTCATAATTTTATTTTTCTAGCTTTATTTCCTATTTTCTTGTAATTTAGGTTATTATTAATTAGTTAAAATAGTTTTAATTAATAATAATTAGATAAATAGTTATAAAATAATTTTCTTTTCTTAAAATTTTCTTATATCATTAGGTTTGTAAAATATCATTTTCATATTTTTAGGATTAATATTGTGTAAGTTTCACGCTTTTATTTGACGTCACAGTAGTTTTTAAATTCGCTTTATAAAACATAAAATCAAAAACATCGCTTTAAAATTAGTGATAGCGTTTATTTAATATAGTTAATCTTTTAATTTCCTTTAATTTGCATTTAAGTCCTTGTAATTTATAAATCTTTTCTTTAACTAACTCCAATCCTTATCGATCACTATCCTTAGCGATTATTCGACATCCGATTGTGTTAAACACCGGTCATCCTCCGTGGGACTTAACGACCCGAATCCACCGTATTCTCCCGATCTAAATTGCAATTGGTGTGTGAGCTGCTTAAGTTCCTTACGGCCGGTCATTCACAAGTGATCGCCTGTGAGAAAACTTGACGGTTTTGCACCGATCAAATGTAATTGCAAAACATTTGCAACTTAATCCAATCTTGGATTATACTTCATGACACCCCATTGCAACTTTGCAATCTTGAGGGGAGCACGCTTTTACTTAGATGAACCATTTGCAAACATAATTGCAAACACAATTAGTTTATCTTACGTCATGTTCTTGACGCCTTTCAAAGGGATGGACTCGTCAAGGGAGTTAAGACGAGTACCATTCCGCCACTTTCTCTCTTTACATTTTTATACCTTTTCTTATAAAAATTGTGTTAGCTTTTTAACACTTTTGTTTCGACAAAAGGGGAGAAGAAAGTAAAAACTACAAATTCAAACTTTTACTTAATTTTAGCTTTTCCTTATAATAATTTTATGTTTTGTCATCAATAAAAAGGGGGAGAGTGTTAATACAAATAAGCCATAAAAACGTTTATTTATATTTTACGATCTTCTAATGTTTTGTCGATAACAAACGTAAAATCATTTTAACGAAACAAATAGAGTACGTAAATAGTTTAAGTAAATAGTTTCCTAACACACTTACGTTTTCACATAAAACACTAAAACAAGCTTAAGTGATTTTATGATTTAAATATATATGTACAACAACTAATGTTTACATATTGGGTTAGCACATACTTAAACTAAGTATACTAAAATGGGTAAAACATATATATACTAAAATGGGTAAAAACATGTAAATACTAAAATGGGTAAAAACTAGCAAATGGTATTGACCCATAACCCATGGTTTTATATATACCACTTAACCAAGTTCATTGTATCTAGAAAGAAAACCATGGATCAACCCATAACCCATAACCAAAAATACCCATGGGCAAAGAGGAGCGTTCCACGGATCCCTGGCTTTGTGCTAGCCGGATCCCAAGTGGAAGGGATCCGTGGGATCCGGGGAACAGTAGAGAATTTTCTCTATAAATAGAGAGCCATTTCTTCCTTTCTATGCATGACTTTACACACATACTTTCCCCAAGTATTCTAACCCTCTAACCTCAGATCCAAGTGATCTATGTAGTTTGTCTTTTGTTTTTGTGTGATCTTCTAGGTTCCTCTTTAAGGAGAGATCACCACTTCTTGAAGACGTGCAAGCTCAAGTCCATGAGTTGCCATCCTTCGTCATTATCAAGACAACTAAGGTTCTCTTGTTGATAGTTCTTCTTTTCTCCATAGATCTTTGGGTTGAAGGCATTAGTGAAGAATGCCGAAGTGTCAAGATGAAAGCATTAGTGAAAGATGTTCATCATCCGTGTCCAAGCATTATTGAAGAATGCTAAAGGTGTCAAAACGAAGGCATTAGTGAAGGGTGCCAGCGTTGTGTCAAAGGCATTAGTGAAGGATGCCGATAAATCAAATCAAGTTGCATTTGAAAAGAATGCCTAGGTCGTTTAATCGATGAGGTGCATCGTTATACATATAAGTAATTGTTTATTTCCAAGGATGGTGATATCCTTGATGGTATTGTAACAAGGAGTGGATCTCCTTGAGATTAGGTGTTGTGTCGTGAAGGGTAGTAATTCCTCCATTGTAATGGAACTAGGTACTTAGCCTAGTACCTAATAAAGGGTAAGCGACGTTGTGATAGGATTAGTTCTCCTTGGTGTGAAAGAACTCGGTGGTTAGCCTAGCACCGCTTTAAAGGGTAGGCGACGTAGTGTTAGGTGTGGTTCACCTGGTGTGAAAGAACTCGGTATTTAGCTTTGTACCGAAAAAGGTTAAGCAACGTTGTGAAGGCTTCTCCGCCATAAGGAGTTGGTGTAGTCTTACGAACTCGAGTAGGTGACTCGGGGAGTGGAGTAGGCAAGGAAGGTGTCCTTGTAGCGAACCACTATAAATAACTTGTGTCGTGGTGATGTGATTCTTACTCTTTATCTTTCATTATACGCTTATATATCTATCTATCAACGTCCAACATAAACAACCAAATAGATTGACATAAGTCGATCTAAATATTTAAAGGAGGTTTTAAATTGGTAAAACTATTCAACCCCTTTATAGTTTTCCACGGTATGCATCTAATTTGGGTCGGTGCATCTCGGATTTGTTATAGTTCTTCTTATTCCTTCTTATTTTAAGTAATCTTCTTATTTGATCATAACTCTCTCTCTCTCTCTCTCTCTATATATATATATATATATATATATATATATATATATATATATATATATATATATATATATATATAAGTGAGGATCATGTGCGATTTTTATTTTTAGTGCGGACGTGCGGACAGATCAAGACCGCCCATTCCAGATCGATATTGACTTTTGTAAAAAGTCAAGATCTGCGCTAACAAGCGGTACCAATTGACCATGTAAGCGGTTTTTTTTTTTAATTTTTTTTCTTTTAAGCGATCCTTACTATTGTTATGTTCTTTCATTTTTTTATTTTTTCATATTTTTCTGAGCACTTTTTGTTTTCTTGATTATAAGTCCTACCGTGATATTAACGATATTATGAATCCTAGTGTGATATTATGAAACTGTGATATTATAAAATGATGATATTTATAAAACCAACTGTGATATTAAGTTTTTTTACATGTAAAAATGAACCTTGATATTAAGAAATATATGATAGTTACTATGATATTAACAATTTTATTAAAAACATATGATAGTTACGGTGATATTAACAATTATATTAAAAAGAAAAAGTTCTGTGATAGTAAAAGGAACCGTGATATTAACATTTTTTATTAAAATGAGCGGTAATATTAATAATATTAGTAAAAAAACAAAAAGTAGTGTGATATCAAAGAAAGTTAGTGTGACATTAACAATTTGTATTTTATTTAAAAAAGTTTACGTGATATTAAGAAAAGATCTTAACTTTTTACAAAGTCAAGATCGATCTTGACTTTGTCAAGATTAGATCTTGACTTTTGTAAAAAGTCAAAATCCACCTTAATATCACAATACCTTTAATCATGAAAACGATTTTTTTTTTGAATTTTTTTCAATGATTCTTAATAATTTATCATCCTCTTTATTTTTTAGTTTTTTCGATTTTCTTGAATTTTTATAAAAAAAGCTCTTGTGATATTATCCTCATCCATCCCTACTTAAAATCAAATCCACACCGATCCTTATATATATATATATATATATATATATATATATATATATATATATATATATATATATATATATATATATATATATATATATATATATATATATATATATATATATATATATATATATATATATATATATATATATATATATATATATAGAATCCGGATCGATTGAGAAGGTTTTCAAAAAGCGATAGATTTGTAACTTTGATACATGTTTTTCAGCGTAAAACTCATTTTAATGTGATTAAAATTCAAAATGTGTAAAAAATTTTGAATCAATGTTAAAAATCTCTCGATTTTGCGATATATGTAAAATCTTGAATCATCTGTACAAATTTAATGAATCATCATCATAACTCGATTTTAACAATGATTTGTGAATCGATTTGTGATTTATAGGTTCGATTCACCATAAAATGATGTTTACTTGTGAATCAAATCAAAAACATGAATCAATTTGTTCAAGCGAAGATTTCTCAATCTTCTCAAAATAAAACCTTCTCAATGGAACCGGAGGCTATATATATATATATATATATATATATATATATATATATATATATATATATATATATATATATATATATATATATATATATATATATATATATATATATATATATATATATATATATATAGTGTAACTTTATTTGAGAACCTTGTTAAGTCACAAATCATGAGAACTCTTTTGAACCCTTAGATGAAAAGATCAATGGTTAAGATGATGTGTGGCATTATTGTAATAAAAGAAAAGCGAATATTAATTATTAAATAGCAAAGGGCATTAAAGGAATTTCATGTTAATTATTTTGATTAATCGCCCCGATTAAATAGGCACATATCCTCTTTTATTCCGGATCTCTTCCTATTTCTTCTTCCATTTAACCTAATCAATCCTACTTTCTCTCTATCAAAAAAATGCCGCTCCTTTGTTTTCTTCTCCACTCCGCCTCTCTATACACTGAAAATCAACCCCATAAAAAAATGTTTTCATGTGTGTTTAAAAGCAAATCCCGACTACAAAAGGAGAGTCAAGACGGCGTCGTGGACAGCAGTGTCTGCTGTTTTCGTATGTTTTTATGTTGCACCGTTGTGTAGATGTGAGGCCACTTTCACTAAAATTACCAGGTGATCTTAAGTTTTGTTTTTTAATGTTTTGTTGGATATTTTTATTATTTTATTTATATTACATATATTAATATACGAACTATGATTTATTTTGTTTTGAATCTTTGTGTAACATATCCGCCAAGAACTTTGTGACTATGAACGTGATGTGCTTTCGCTTTCATGGATTCATATATTATTATTGCGCATTGATGTGTGTGTGGCAATGGATCGACTCAAACCTCATTAGTTTGGTAAAGGTACATATCCAACTGCTATCTTCATCAATTAATTATTTACAAATATTGCATTCTTCTCGATCCACTAATATCGGATTAAGACGCGTAGGTTTTTATATAATGGTCATGGATTCATCTTGGTTTCGGGTAAGTGTTCCGTGTTGTTTTTCGTTTCTTATAATGATGAATGATGGGTTGTGATCAAACTCTTAAGATTTATAAAGATCTATGCTCGAGTTTAACGGATATGAGATCACATGAGTTTACCATTTTTTTAAATTTCGATTCTTGTTAATTTAAGGAGATGGGTTTAGGACCGGCGATGTATTGATGGTTGTGGTTAAGTGGTGTTTGTTGACTGTGAAGTTTGGAGATGGGACATAGATGTAGGATGTAGCTTTGATGGTTCTTGTTAATTATTTTTGTTAATAATAACTTTTGTTATGTAAGATGTATAAACTGATGTGTGGATTGCTATGCAAAATTGACTCTAAAAACCAAAACCACATGCTTTAGATTGGTTAAAAATCTTTGATGGGATTCTTTTTAGTATTTAAATTATTCAACATACGCAAATCACAAGCATTGTTTTTTTCATGAAAAATTTATATATTTGTTTGTTTGTAACAGTTTCCCACTTTAAATATTATGTATGATGGTTGTTTACTAAAGTCAAAATCTTGTTAGTTCGTATTTGTTAAAATGATGCCATAAAAAAAATGACTAGGATGTTACAATTGTCAATGAGAGTTATACATATATGTTTACGAGAGCTTATTTTACATACCAAACTTTCTCACATACCAAGTGACTCATTCTCACCATCCATCTAAAAAAATAAATCGATAGGTGAGATTAAAGCGATTTTATTATTTCACCTTATTTTTATAATTCATATATCTTAAGCGTTAATCGTTAAGTGAAAATATTTACAATATCGCGACGAAAGTTTAATTATCTTTCATAGACAGGCGCACTTTGGTATATTTTCAAAAAGAAAAAAATTTCGTTTTTTCACGTTTTTAGTTATTTTTTCCTTTTTACGTTCTTGCGAAATTTGCGTGAAAAAATCGTATATGATAAAACACTAAATTGAATATCACATGTGTTAAATCATATATGATATGTAATATCATATGTGATATTACACTAATATTACATGTGATATTACATATCATATATGATATTACACTAATATCACGTGTGATATTCAAATTAGCTGTTTTATCATATATGATTTTTAATGCAAATTTCAAGAACGTAAAAACGAAAAAACTTAAAAAAGCGTGAAAATACGATTTTTGTCGAAAGTATATCAGTGCCATCTATAAATAGATAATTAAATGCTCGTCGAATGATATATTTTTTTCGCTTAACGATTAACGGTTTGAAAGTATTAATATTTTAAAAAATGATAAAAGTGGTTTTTTAATTGTTAGGATTAATCTTATCCATTAGATTAAATATAAATGGATGGTTGAGATTGATCCCCTGGTATATAAATAATCTTTCTCTCAAACGATCTTAATTCAACGTTTACGTATAAAACATATATGTTTATGTATAAAACATATATATTTACGTATAAAACATATATGTTTTGTATGAATTATAAAACATATATGTTTTGTAATTGGATTATATATGTTTTGCGTACATATAAAAAAGTTCTCTTCTTTATTTGTGTTTGTTATTTTAAGCTTGTCCATATGTGTTATGTTATCTTGAGTTTTATTTTAAAAGTATTTAATCTTGGCTATTATTCTTTCTAGGCGTGACGTTCTTTAAAGGCATGCACACATACCGGAAGTACATATATGTTCTTGGAAGGTGTGCATGTATGTTTTGAAAGAATTATGTTCTTGGTTGTTATAAGTTTATATGATCTAAAAAACACATATGCACCTTTTCATTTGAAAACACTAATGTCGAAAAAACTTCCCAAAACCAAAATAATAAAATTAATTCATACAAACACATATGCACTAAATCGCTTTTAAAACATGCATGTTCGAAAACCAAAAAAAAAAAAAAAAAAAAAAAAAAAAAAAAAAAAAAAAAAAAAATAATAATAAACGAAAATTGAATATTTTAATAAAACATGATTTATTTTAAAAATAAAAATAATATAAAATTGAATTTTACTATTATACCCTTTTGGATTAAATAAAAAATTTAATAATTCAAAAATGCTATGTTGCACAATATGCATTACTAAGTACATAAGCCACCACTGGGTTTCAATGGCCACCTCAATGCCACCTCAATGCCACCTCAATGCCACCTAATCCAATTTCATGCCATGCCATAAGCATTTGTTGTCCAACTAAGCAATTTATTAATCCACCTAAGCAATAGTATATAATTTTCGGATTTAATGTATAAATTATATAAATTTTAATATTTTTAAATTTCGGATTTTTATTAATTTTTTGGTAATTTTGGATTTTTATTAAACATTTTGAAAATTGTTTATAAAAAGGTGCCTTGCAAGGATTGAACATTGGTTGTTTTGATAAATAACTTGTGTGTTTACCACTTAGGCAACAAGTTATTTTGATAATTATGTTGCATATTATAATCTATAAATGGCTATAATTTTATTGGAATCCTATAGTAATCCCTACATGTTAGGTAATAATCTAGGAAATACAATCCCACGCTTATTCATTCACGATAATATCATTCATACCCGCATTTTTTCAAAACCCTAATATAATTCATTGTCACCCGGATCTTGCATTGGTAGCCTTGGATGTTGGCGCATGTCGTGTTCTTTAGGTCGTGTTCCTAACAAAGAGATATATTATCAAGTATATACCATGTCACACACTTTTATGATTGCTTTTCCTTTGTTATCGCTATGATTTAATTGTGTTGTTTGGTATATATACGCATCTCGCGCATGTTATTACTTTAACTAAACACATATTTTTGCATAGGTTAAGCGGCTTTTAGGGTGGTATGATCAACTTACACATTGTTATCAAGGCCGGAGTTGGTGGAAGTACATCAAGGTGGATCATCAAAGAGTTTACATCCCCGATGCATGCGCTTCTAAGATTGCCATCCATCATCGTGACTTTTAGTGACCGTGATCATTAGCTTCATTCGGTATGGTTCACTCATCTCTAATTTACTTAATTTCATCATATTCACATACTACATGTCTTGGTCACTTTTGCGAATGTTCGTTATCTCTTTCAAGTCATTAGTTTAGTCACCATGGATATGATTGTAGTGTTTCATTGAATCTCATGATGGATTAATATTGTAAGTGAGATTTTTAAATAGTTCTGTTACATCGCACGAGACTAAAAAAGTGTATCAAAAACTTACTTTTGTTTCATTGACCCTTTAGTAATACTATGATTCGTCGCTTCCATTATGAGATGCAAATGCAGTGTCTTATTCTTATACAACGCCGCTTGTATACGCATTATAAAATCTTACTACTTATTGGGCGCTTTCTTAATTGATGTGTTTCACCGAAAGGATGTATTGGACTTGGAGTCGTCACGATGGTGCTTTTCTCATCTCGATCGGCCGATAACTCGTGCATCATATGGGACGCCAATAAAGGTAAGCAAAACGACGAGAGTCAAGATGATATCAATTATTAATATGCAACTCTAGATGATCGTCGATTATCTTTGTTTTTCTTCGTGGTCCGCCCATCGATCTTAGATGGGCATTTTCATTATGTTCAGGGGGTAGCGTGGGATCCCTTAAACAAGTATGCTGCTTCACTTAGTTCAGATAGAACGTGCCGCATATACGTGAAGAAACCACAAAGTAAAACAAAAGGAAGTGAGAGGACATATTATGTTTGTCAGCATGTCCTTACAAAAGTGGAATCACAAGTGGTAGAGGAAACTAAGGTCGGAAATATGTGTTGCTACGTTATCTATTAAATAAAAGGTTATTAATGATTGCAGTTAATGATTTAGCATGTGCATCTATGCCGTCTCATAAGCACCATCTTTTCCATGACGAGACATTGCCATCCTTCTTTAGAAGATTATCCCGTCACCGATGGTTCATTTCTTCTTGTGCCTACCGGTAAGAGACCGCATATATAGTTAATTGAATGAGTATTGATGTGTATGATATTTGTTATCGCTTTCTGTTGGTATCATCTTTCAAAATCCATTGCCTTAAGTTTCGCCCGCCCATGTCTATACTAATGAGTTGCAGGCTAATGAATGCTCAAACGTAATGTATAATTTCTTTTATATTTTGGCTATGCCGATGCAAAACATGATTCGATGCGTGTTCATATAAACTCTCACCCACTTCGTAACTCGTCAACACCGCTTTTTAATGTCCGTAAAAGATCTTTCAAGGCAAGATTTGCTTATTTCACCAAATGTTTTAGAAATTGAGGGTTTTAATGGGTGAAAATACGACGACTACACAAAATACAAAGTTCTTACTTTTGATGTAATTAACACATACCCTTTTTAGTTCCATATCCTTTTTATTAATTTATGTGCTTTGATATTACAGCCCGCTTTAATGCTCCTCGGTGCCAAAGAAAGTCATGTGGCATATGATGAGATGCGTGTAGAACATCGTATTTTACAATTTATCTAATGGCTATGGTAATCACACGCATGAGCTATATTCGATTATTGTTTATACAAGTAGCCAAGGGTGTTATAGAGCCCATAGACGATTTATGTGTGTGAGGTAGGGACCGAGTTACATCGAAACACAATGTGCATAAAACAAAAGTTGTCATTTAAGACAAAATGCAGTTAATAGGTTTATAGGTGACACATTGCTAAGAGGTGCTGACGTAACTCCACCATGTGCAGACATTGAACCTCAAGAAAAATAAAATCATCTAGCTCAATAGTCTACCAGGGTTCCTTCATGTAGAGTTGTTTATTCAAACTGCAACTGATATTCTAAAAAGGTGAATAGTGAAGAACCCATTTCAATGGATGATACAGCTAATGTTATTCTTGAGACTGTAAAGCATTCACATAATGAGATAACAATTTAGTTTGTATTTAATTAAGGAATATATAGAAGGTAAGATTTAAACATAATGAGATAACAATTTATTTCTCCTCTCAAAATCGTTAGTATCTCCAGATATCATTACTTTTTATTTTAGTTGTACTTACCTTTTGAATTCATTTGAGAATGTATTTTTTATCCCCATGTCTGCTTAGGGTGCAGATTTATCACATGTTATCTGTACTAAAGATGTTGCTCCAGTTATAAAAAGCTACAGTCCTGAGTTGATTGTGCATCCTTTGCTCGAAGAATCATACAATGTGAGGTCGGTTAGTCCCATCCGTTTCTCAAGCTGGTCTTTTAAATACTGAATTGGTTCTGATTTTTGTGAATTTACAGAAACGAAGACAAACAATCAATATCAACTTGTAAATTGGTCTTTTAAATACTGAATTGGTGTTGGGAGTTTATATCATTTTTTAATTAACGTACTTCAGTTTTCATTACTTTTCGTTTTCAGGTTTCTTTAGTTTTCATTCTTTTAATTAGAGTTTTACTCTCTGCAAGTCTCAAAGGTCTTCCGCTTCTTCTTGTGTATTTTATATTTTAAGATAAATGTAATGAAACATCAAAAGCGTTTGATGCATTCGGTTTTCTTTACGTGCCACCAAACTCGCTTAATGACCTATTTAGCATGTGGATACAGATTGAAGTAAAGGGATGACATAAAGAGAGGTGGATGCTAATTTTCTTTGCAACTATCCGGTCTCGGATGGATAGAAATAGTAGGGACTTCAATTGAAATGTAGTAAATACTTAACATTTCATCAAGATGATCCGCCACCGTTAGGGCAATGAACGAAACCAAGAAGGAAAGAGTGTCTGATCTCTCCACGGTGCAAGATAGGGATGCATTTATGTATGATAAAAACAGGAATGCAAAGCTTAATAGATAAGTGAAGGGCCATATTTTATGTTGACAGCTTCACAGATGATTTTGTAGTCAAAACTGAATCGGGAAATAGGTGGTATATTGAGAAGTATTAACAGGGAATTAGTGAAACATAATAAATAGTAGACTCATGATTATTCGAAGGGGAATACAGACAACCAAACAAATGGTAACTTCAAAAGGCTAAAATTTGTCAAGATTGAAACAGGCAATGTCGCTGAAAAGAAGAGTCAACTTCGATCAGAATCGAGAACAAGTGAAGACAAGATGGCTTTGAATAATGATCGCTAAATTTGGAACCGGAAAGCAAAAGGATCTCATAGTGTACCATATGGTCAAACTCTATCATAAAACTTTGCCGCAGAGTTGTAGGACACAATGATGACTATGAGTTAGCTTTCGATTTACGGTATTTGATGATAGTGAATCTGAGGAGATTGATCACAACTAATGACAGAGTTATGCAAGTATACCGCTAACTAATATCAAATTTTAATGAAGCTCAAGATATCGTTAGATGTAAAGTTTAGACCGTGGGTTGTACACTTTATCACAATATGATTGAGTTCATATGAGCGATTTATGAAAACAATATTGTTAATCGGTAGTGTTTGGCACTATGTGAATGGCCAAACCTTTAAAGTATAAATTTACACATCGAAATGAAGAAAGAGGCGATTGTCTTGGTTAGTGAATATGGTCATGTTTCACCGATGAGAAGAAAGGAATGATTGATCGATAGAGTGTATAAGCATGGTAAGTAAGTGAGGTGGTCATGGACAAATCGAATGAGGATGCGATCCGGCCATGGGGCGGTGAGTATGACATACTGAGTGCCTCTCTATGATGGGCTTGGCTTTGCCACTCTTCCCGAAGGCACCAAGAGAAGGATGCTTATGTTTGTTGCGGTATGTACACACCTACTTACTTTTATAATCTTAAATATATTAATCAATTTCATCACCTTTAAATCAATAATATATTTTCTAGGCCTTGTCATGGATACTTGACCAAGTCCGTTCTAGAGATTGGAGAACATTATAAGGCGTGAGATATAGCTCTTGATGTTGTCGACTTTGCTCACCAGACCAAGAATTTGACGACTCAAGACAATATGCCTTAGATCAATTGTTGCTTCACACGAATAGTAAGGATCACAAAAGTCACTTTGCTCGTGTGCCACGCCATTCTTCTTCTTCTCGTTCTTGACATCCTCTGTAACACATTTTTCGCTCATCATGTTTTAGTCACCGATCTTTTTGTAAATAGGTCATTTTATGTCCCATCCGATCATAAAGATGACTATGTGTCATGTTTGAATCATTAAACGAGACATGAAGTTACCTTTAAGAGCTTCGATGTGTAAACAAACTACAAGGACTAAAAAGTACATTAGTTTTTCATATCTAAAAAAACTATGTATTTCATACTATGGTGATACATCAGGTTTCTATTCCTACTTTATTTTACCACAAAATTAAGATACTCAACCGTCACTTGCGTCTTTCCATCAGGCCTAAACCAAGCACAAGTACCATCTTTATGCACCTTAGTTAAACGAGCACCAAGCTTGGTGGCATGAACATGACTAAGAGGCATAAGTTCAGTTGTTTCATCAGTTGCATAACCAAACATATGACCTTGATCCAGAACCAATATCCTCAGGCTTCTTATTCAAATGACCATGAACACCTTGAGAAATATTGGGACTCTGTTGCTCACTCTCGCCTTATTATGGCAGGAGGATCCATTTTCAAGCACCTCAGCAGGTATCTCATTGGCATGTCACATGAAACCCATGCCTGGAATCCTAACCCCACAGCTGATCCATTAACAACCATTGGTAACATACATTAATACACATTCTTTACAGCATTTGATTTTCACCATTTGATTACTTATATTTAGTATGATTTTTGAGCGTTCGATTTATTTCACTAAAATGCAATCTTACATTTTACTATATCTCATACTTCAGTTAAAGAACTCGATAGCTGGAATATTTTGTGAAGCAACCTTCTATTCACGAGGACAAGCTAATGATTAATAAACGAGGAGAGTTGGTGGTAGCAGGAGGGGCGGTTATTGGTCGTGGTGATGTGGCTTATGGAGGCAGCTTGGAGGCTACGTTAACAGATAAGGATTTTCCTGTGGGTCAATTTTTGTCAACCATTGGACTGTCAGTTATGGATTGGCATGGAGATCTTGCACTTTGGTGGAATGCTCAGTCCGAGATTCCTATTGGTCGAACTACAAACCTAATCGGCCGTGTGAATTTAAATTACAAGTGGCCGGGACAAGTTAGTGTTCGCTTGAATAGCTCGAGACCGACTTCAAATTGCATTAGCTGCATTGGTTCCACTTGTCCATAAACTAATAGGGTATTATCAGGCTAGGGATTCAGGATATTAGTTTCGTGTATTTGGCCCCATTTTTTGAAGATTGAAGAAAGTTATGTGGTATACGCTGCAGGATAGCAACCTGTTGATGCTCAACATGTGAGTAGAAGTTTCATATACTTACTTTATTTTAAATTACTATTACATTAGGTAATACTGGATGTTATTATTTGAATGGTTGCTGAAAAAGTGACACAACAAGTAAGTCATTCACTTTCAAATGAACTGATATTCGTTGTACGAAACCTCCAACAACCCTGTAAAATTTAGTAAACATTGCTAAAAAGTAAAGTGGATCATATATAGGCTCTTTTGGGGTGTATTTAGGGCATGTTTCATGCCTTTCATCTTTTAGAGAAAAGAGAGTATTCGATTTGTCTAAATGGTTTCTCAAAAGGTGACACAACAAGTGAGTCATTCACTTTCAAATGAACTGATCTGCGTTGTACGAAACCTCCAACATGCTAAAAATAAAGTGGGTCATATATAGGCTGGTTGGGTCAAGAGCTCAAAGGCGGAGCGTTTTTCAATAGTTTGATACTTTGTAGAAATGCAATAATATCATAGCAAGAGTTTTTATAATTTAATCGAATACATTAGTAATTTACAAGTTTCGGATAAAGCATAACTTATTTTGGCCCATACTTCATTTCATTTACCTAACACGAAATCGCTTTTGGAGTCTCGATAGCGCTCCCAAATATAATCAAAGAACAAGAGTTTGAGTCCGTAGCTTCAAATTGCTATTATGTTTTTTTCTTTTTTCCTTTCCGAATTGTTACTTGAATCATTCACCTTCAAATTGTTCATAGAAGCCCGTTGAACTAAACCCGATTTGCGCCCGCTTTAACTCGCTAGACAACCCGCATATGTTGCCACATCTACTTTCAATGGTCTTCTGTATATGCGATTGATTAATCATGCTCTTCGTGTCATGCAGATTCCAAAACCCTATTGAGAACGGTCAACACACTAATTTTACATCTGATGATGTAAAAATTATGAACCAGAGATCTCACATCCTCTATGAACAGTTGAATGGATTTGTCCAATGAGTGGACATGAACGTTGTGAAGAAGGATTTACCCCCTAAAACTGTTTTTGTAATTGCTATAAAACTTTCGCCTATGCAAAGGGTACTATACAAAAGATTGCTTGATGTACATGTCCATGACAGAGCCTTATTTTACTACATGCTTTGGCAACATATCGTGTCAATAGCAAATAGCGTGGTAAATCCTCCAAAGCAAGCAATTTCAGTCTTTGCCGATACTCAAAGCAGTGAGATCAAGGATCGTATATTTGATGAATTTTACAGTACATCATTGAATGGAATCAAGCGACTTGGGTGACGGCATGAGGTAACTAAAAGATGCAGCACGTATTGAATATAATGATGATTGATACTATATCATCAAAGTATTTATGAAGTTTATTTTAGATGAAACGATTGTAAACTTTTTAATGTATGTTTAATGACTTATGACCTGGTCTATCTAATGTGATATGAATTAACCTGAACCCAAAGCATAGCATTTAGCATGAATGTTTCTAGGCTCTTTATTGTGTGATCTTATGTCATTACGTGAAATAGATAATATCATATTACCCTTATTTAAGTGTAATTTGTTGAAACTTGAGTTTTTCATCATTCTTAACGCACTCTTTTTTTTTGTTCTTTTGCAGTTATGGTTACCGTTATACTAGATCCTGCGGAAAACTGGTTCTGTTGATATTTAGCCCATCATGTAAAGGCAACTTCACAAGTTGCGATGTAGCAAAATGTAATTTCTACAAACGAATACTCACACTGGAGGAGCTCATTGAGACTTCCAAGATCGGGTTTAAGCTAAGTACTCAATGAATGTCACCTATTTTCCATGACCAATGTCGTGTACAAAGAAACTTTATTAGGCATCATTTTCTCTTATCGGATGAACAAAGTTTTTGTATGCGGATGTACATGTGGTCGTCGTATTCGAGTATTTTACATTTTACTTTTTAGACATGTTATATAATTTTATGGAAAACTTCTTCGATTACCCTCCTTCTTTCGCTATAGCAAATTATGTGAACGATAATTATACATGCCAGCCCATTTACTTTTATATATATATATATATATATATATATATATATATATATATATATATATATATATACTAGTGTCAAAACCGTCCGATGGACGGTATGACTTGATTTTATTTTTTGTTTATCATTTATATACGTAAAGTAATTAAAAGTTCAATGAAAGGTTAAACATGTTTATTTGATGTTTTGTATAATATATTAAACTACTTAAAGAAGGTTAGTAATTTTGTTTGTTTTTATTTTTTTTTTGTTAATTGTTTATGTTTAATTAAAATAAGTTGGAATGTGCTTATGTTATGTTTGTTGGTACAATTTGAACATATTTTTTCATATGAATTTAATTTATCAGTTGTCCTTAAGGACGTCCATTATTAATTTGAAGACTAATAATTAGATTACCAATGAAGACTTGTATTTATGATTTTGTTTATTTTGCTTTTATCTGATCTAATACATATCGTATTGAATTTTTTTTAGTTTTATTAGATGTGTCCATATCATGAGAATTGCAAATGATTAATTTTTTTTGAATGCATTAAGTATAGTGATATATTTTATGGTAGCATAATAAATAATCCTCCTCCATATAAAGGAGGTTTGTTTGAATCGATCTAGCCAAAATTCGAAAAAAATGACACGTGGCATTATTTCTCCCAAAACTCTCACAACGTCCGATCAAGAATATTATTCCACACATTTATGACTAAACCGTTTCCCCAATTTACTCATCCCTTCATGAAAAGTCTCAAATTCATTGCTAATCAATCATAATCTCTTACCAAAATTGGAGGATCATATTAAAATCAGATTCATAATCGAACCTAATTTTGTACAATTCCCCCCAAATCAAATCCCCCAATATGAGTTGTTCAAATCCCCCAATCGAACCCTAATTCAATCAATCATCATAGCACCTGATCAATTCAAAACGAAAATCAAAACCCTAAATCATCGTTTTAATCACGATACGAAAAATTAAAGGAACCTAATTGGTTATTAATCAACAATTATGAAAAAATATTTACATTTTTTTCAGTTTTTTGATGAGATTAGTTACTGATTAATTTGTTAAAGATGGTAACTTTAGTATTTTTGATTTACTTAAAAAGCGGCTCAACTGAAAAATGGTTACTTTTGTTTTCATGGGCTAATAGATGTCGATCTATAAGTCATTATAAGCTCAAAAGCCACCAAATAAGCTAAGAAAAATGGGCTTATGAAAATATAGCATGATCAGATAAGCTCATAAGTCTACGTATAAGCTTAAACAAATGTCCACTAATTAGTTTGCCATAGGAATCCATAGTTCACGCAAGTTACTGATTAATCGGTTGGAGATCGCAATGTGAGTACTATTTGGATCGGATTGATAACATATTGTTTAAATGTTTTGATAAAATGTCTCATTGAATTTATTGATATAATAAGGTACGGGTTATTAAGATGTTTAGTGTGTTTGATTCTGTATGTTCAAGAAATCTATGAGGTATCTGCCGGTATGAAGGCAAGCGTGACCCTAAGAAGCTCGAGGAGCTTGGAACTGTTTAGCCTAGTTATATGCAAAAGACATCACTCCTGATGATAAGCATGAACTTGATGAGGCTTTGCATAGAGAAGTAAGTACTAATGATCTGACCAATAACCAAGTCTATACTATCATATTTTTATGCCATTTTTATATATATTTTTATTATCTATACTACTTTATAATCGTTCGGGCCTTCTAAAATTAGAAGGCTTAAAATCGACTTTTTTTACTTGCTTATTATGGAAAGAATTGCTTAAGATAAGGAGTCTAATCGTTGGTGGCGTGCCACTTCAACTAAAAATAATGAAGAGAGAGGCTATATTAAACTAAAGAAAGCCGATAATAATGGGGTGGACATACGCTACTTCCTAACTAATTAATCACCTATTTTAAATTTAAATATCTTAATCCGTTTAATTTTTTATGATCTAATTTCACTATATTTTTAAAATTTTGTCTTCTTTAATTCAACATCCATTTTGATATATTTTATGAGTTTTAGTTTTTACATTTTAGTAGGTTTATTTTATTTGCTATTAAAAACATCACGAGTGCCACTGCGTCGCATCACTTGGCACTGGCTGTTTTATTAATTGGTGTTATGTAATTTGTAGATTCAAGCTGCTTTCCATTACATGTGAGATCGGACGACTCCTCCAACTCCACAAGATGAGATGAGGCGGGAATGCGCTACTTTCATGAAACAATCGGAAGGGTGTTCCTAAATTATTACGTCGTGTTGACACGGCTCTTAAGAACATTGGGATCAATGAGCGTGTTCCCTACAATGCCCCTCTTATTCAGTTCTCTTCATGGATGGGTGGTGACCGTGATGGTATGTTCTCCAACTAACGCAAATTTAAGCTACTCTTCGCTCAAAAGCAAATGTCTTTGAAAATAAAACTAAGATTTTATTAATTTAATTATGTAACTATTAACAATGTGGTCATTAATTAAGGAACACATTTAAGAAAATCATCAAGATTAGGAACACTTTCATAATCTTATTTTGGCAGTTTTATTAAAAGTAAAGAAGATAAATATTGTACTTTGGAACATTGGACATTAACTCATTGGTTTCTTTGACGATTACAAATAACATGATGATAAACTTGCACTTTTACTTTACAGATTCAGATTTGGTATGCATCTTCTTTTTTGCACACTGAACATTTTTCTTAAATTTTATCAAGTTTTGTAAAAATCTTTTTATTTTTGTCTAGAGTTGAAATAGAGATTTGTATGAAACTGAGGAATTGTATAGCATGAGTGGTATGCGATTGGGGTTATGTCACCTTATTAGGATCTCACATCTTTTTGTAAGCCTACTTCCGATATTAGTAATATCTTTTACAACACATATGCTCCACTAAATTAATATGATATGCCATTGATATGCCCATAAAATTCAGTAGGGGGATAGAATGGGCGAAATAATGATAACGGGTAACATTGGTAAGGGGCGAAAAGTTTTGGGTTGTTTGTAACATTTTTTTCCAAAATATGCTTTATTGATAATTCTAGCGTAGAATATGATTTAGGATGGTTATAGTTTCTTTAAAAATTCTTAAATATTTAAGTATATTAATTTAGGACGTTTGATGCATTATATACATAGTTTGGGTGGATTTTGACCCGTTTAACCCGTTTCCATTTGATATAAACATAACTTGAATCATCTATTTCATAAGTAGTTTGGACGAAAATATTACCTCTACATACCAGAAGCAATTATTATGTTCTTCTGTTTTCTACTTTACCTTTCAGTTCTCCATAGGCAAGAATGTTGCATCACGTCTATTGAAACTATTAACTCCATAACAAATTTTAATTAAAGGTATTGACAAAAGAGTTTTTTGGTCCAACCCAAATTGATCCGTTTTGACCTGTTGATATAGCCACCTCTAATAAAACTGTCGAATAGGTTATGTGTTCGATGAATTAGAAGGGGCAAAGACGGTTACAATTGTTGCAAACCTTTATTGTGTTTGGACTTACATTGATTTCACTCAATTCTAACCCACAATCTATGATATCGGTTGTGGTGATCTGTTTGGAAAGTCGGATGTTTCCTTAGTTGCAATATTTTTATAGACTATGGCCTGATCAATTTGAGTACAAGACAAATGGAGTAACTTTGGTAATGGTATGGTATATTGCAATGTTGGTTGGGTCATGTGTCATTCCTGGTTCATTTGGTATATTGATGGGTGATATAGCCCTAAACTCAATATCTTATATTTTGTATATTAGTCTTTTATCTATGGTATATTTGACGTATAGTGGGTGGTCACCTAATTTAATAATTAGACGCGTATATTGTTTTCATGTTCACTAAATTCCCTTCAATATGCATTACTTGAATTGTTGTTTAAATAACTGGTATCTTTTTTTCTCAGGGAAAATCACCCAAACTGACACTCATTGTCGCTATCGGTGTTACCCAATAAAGTACCCCTATAAGTAAGTATGATACTCCTTCGGTATGTTGCCTTTAAATACGAGTTCCACGACGCTAATTCTTGCTGTATTATGTGCGTTGCAGCCGATCCTTATATATGGAACTCTTGCAATCCATTGGTATTACATGTATGCAAAAAGAAACAGCAGCCACTTCAAAGGGCGTAGATGCCAACACTGGATTGGATCATCTTACCCGTCAAGGTTCGCGAACTTATTTGTGTACGCTTTATAATTTGTTTCATATTATATCTACGTCATTTTTAAATTATACTGAACAAAGATAATTATACTACCAGTAATTTTTTAAACCAGACTGTTGTCTTTTTGTAACAGATGTTGGTAGGAACCAACAAAAAAGTAGTTGCAGCTCCCATGGGAATATCGACCGTGTAAAATCAATGGCTAAAGGTAATTTTTTTCTTTATCTAATTTTCCAAGCCGCCACATCAGTGATTATGTAAAAAAACAATACTTTAGCCATATTTTAAATTTGTGATATTTATATTGATCTTAAATTTAGCTATATTTATATTCATCTTCAAGAGATCACTTTTGGTGTTACTTCTGGGCAATGATTATATTAATCCTATAGATGTTTAATAAGCCTAATTCAATGTGTAATTTTGTTATGACTGAAGTGTATATTGTTACAAGTGTGCATGTCTCTTATGTAGGGTATTTTGGTACAACTTTGTTATGGATCAGTTATACCAAGCCTTCATGTATAGTCAAAAACAATACTTTGCTGTGGGTCAAGCACCAAACTGAAAAGAAGCCATCAATGAGTATGTCTCAATAATTGGATTTCTTAGAACATAGTTTTAGAAATTTGATTATTTTGCTTTTGTTAGTAACCGTAAAATCTGAATCATTTTCACTTATAAAGGGAAATTTAGGTTGCAATAACCTGTGGGTGATTTAAAGTTTTTTTATTGTTTGGGTGGGCCACCATAACTGAATTAGTTACGACTAATACACAATTTGCTTGATGTCGCTTTGCAGCTTGCTTGGTGCTGGCTTTACAGCTTGCTTGGTGTTGGCGTTGCAGCATGCGGCAATGATTTTTTCCAGTAGATAGATACTAAAGGGTGTTTGGGTAAGTTAATATTTAAGATCTTAGTAGGTTATTGTATCTTAGATATTTAACACTTTGAAGATGTTTGTATATAAGAAGGCTTATTTTCATTTTTGGTAATGAAATAAGCAAATAAGCATAATCCATTGAATCACTGATTTTTGAAAACACATAAACTTATAACTTAATTAGACAGTCCTTCAAATATCAACTAAACTTATAACGTGTTATTGAAAAAGTTATAACGTGTTATTGAAAAAGTTTTTCTTAAAACACAGTATGTGCAGCTACTGATTTTGGTTGGAACAATTAAATCTTAAGATGTATACTTGCTATTTTAGGACTAGAGGCTTACCGATGTATGGGGTCCATTTCAGAAACATTGAATGTTAACGTATAATGGAATGTGTTCATCACAACAAGTCAAGGCGGAAACCATCTACCGATAAGAAGGATGATGCCGAAGGTAGTTATGGGGGCTGAAATGGGGGCTGCAACGTGCGGGTTTAGGGGCTGAAATGGGTGGGTTTAGAAGTTAAAATGGGTGACTTTGGGTGCTCAAAATGGGTGTGGGTTTTGAGGCTGAAATGGGTTGGTTTCGGGGCTGAATATGGGTGTTCAGGCACTACTCATGGCAAGTGTCCATGGCTGGAATTGAGGCTTCCAGACCTTTTACTGTTTCTAGAAGCAACAAATTGAATGACGACGTGTCCCTTGGGTAATCCCATGTCGCTTAGGTAATCAAGGTACCTAAAAGAAAGACATTATATTGTTTTTGTATTCAATCAGTTAGTAATATTTCTCATATATGTTCTATCTATTTTCTTATGCCTTAAAAAGTGCGGTGCCACGAAGAAGGGCAAGGACATCGGGTTTACCTTCGAGTTCTCATGGGATACCCGTTAAAGGTAAAGTTGCTGATTACCTAACCGTGATAGAGAATGGCAACAAATTCGAAAATGAGGTTACGGAATCGGAGAAACCTGCTAAGAAACCTTCAAGCTTATCTATCATTCCCCATAGTCCTAAGTTTCGGATGATATGGGCTTCCTTTCATTGGCTTATAAATGAGGTCATGACTCTTTCTATTATATTTGTTCGGTTTTTGTTTGTTTTCACTTGAGCTTTAAAAAATCTTCAAGATAAAAATTAGTACACACTTCATACTACCAGATTGTGAAGCCCTTGAAACACACATTCACAACTAATTAGAACACAATCACAGTTGGGACCCTTGAGTATTATTATTATAATATCGAGTTTGTGAACGTCTTGAGTATTATTATTATAATATCGAGTCTTTGACATCATTTTCAATAAGTCAAATTGAGCACCATCACAAATTAGGATTTATGTTGTCCGGCTAAATAATTCAACATATGGTACTTGGTTCTTTGTACTTTGTTTTCTGTAACTTTCATTTTGTTCTCATTTGCTCGCGCTCTTCTACTAAAAAGATGGGAACTCAAAATTTGTTTAACTTGATAGTGTCTTGAGATATTGGCTTGCGTGGCTTTTTTCAAAAAGATGATGGTGTATCATTTGAGTTTTTGATCCCTTCATTACATAGAGTTTTTAAATTCATGCAAGCTGTTTTAACTTTGTTTAAGGCCACTTCTTACGATTTCCATTAGTTTGCTTTTCGCATGTGCTTTGACCTAATACTTTTTGTTGTTCATCTTAAAAATGGATATCCATAATGACATCATGGAGATTAGGTTGATATGGAAAAACATGTTTCCACTGTATCGACACAAATTATCTCAACAACAACATTAACACTTTTCGAGTAGACAAGTGTCATCTATAATATAAGGTCTCTATAAAACACAATATTTACTTTGTTTTTGGCTTGAAACATATTCGGTTCATCAAGTCTTTTATCCTCATCAGTGGGGCGTCTTCATCAACTCTTTTATATATGACATAGTCATAGGTTTTGCTATATAACTATATAAGTTTGGTACCCTATTAAAAAAAGAATGATGATTTAAAGGTAGCCTTTTTCAAATGGGTAGATATTGTCAATATGGTTACATTTTTTTAAACATTTTATTTAATATGTATTAGACAAAAAGCTCAATAACTACATTGTTAATAGTTACATAATAAGATGAAGAGAGTTAATACATTTTAAACTTTTACTGATAGAAGGTAGATGGTCAAAATTACTATGTTAGTTACTCCTTATTGTATTCAGTTATTACATGAAGATGAATATTACGTGCTTTATAAGTTTCCAGTAGATATATGTTACTAACATATCTACTTTTTGCAATATAATTTTTGACATATCTCACTATTCGTTTCACTTAGTGATTGAATTTTCATGATTCTAGGAACATGCTTTTCACGATATGATAGTAAGCTAAAATAAATTCCGTTCCTTTATATTAGAATATGCTCTTAAAGATATGGTAGTAAGTCCATCTGATGTATGATTAGTTTTCAGTAAAGTCTATATTGTTAGATTTTGAAATAGGTTTGAATTATTTAAAGTCCGTACGGTGCGCTTTTTAATTTGTGATAACACTACTGATGTAGTTTTAAAGACGTATATATAAAGTTCACTGATGAAATGTACGACGCCACATTGCTACAGAGTAACAAGTTGGAGGCCACTGTTAGAATAACTTTGGTCCCCGTCTTTAAAGATAGTCTAAATGAAAGTGATTTGTGGTACTGCAGATGTACGGATGGACTTGGAGAGGTTCAACCTAAGTATTGTTTTGTGTCGCACCAAAAGCCTCTTAGTTTTGAATGGTTAAGACATTGGTCAATAAGTATGAGGATTTCAAGGCTGATTATGTAATGGTTTTTGTGTGACATTTAAAAGGATTATTTTAAATTATTATACATCAATAATCTATGTCATTTGCAGCATCTCACCAACATGCTACATCAATAATCAATTGATAAAGCATGTTATAATAATTAATGAGTTATAAACATAAGAACATTACCAGATACATGTCATTTGCAGCATCACCCGAACATGCTACGTCAATCAATAATAGATAAAGCATGTTATACTTCTTTGGATTTTGGTTCCTATAACAGAATGATACTAAGTATGGAACCACTTGCAACACGAAGGAAACCACGGCTAGAAGACCTGAACCACTGCTCAAGACATACCACTTGCTAAAATGTCGTCTCCAACATAAAGGAAAGACTCACCGGGTTTTTACATAGACATAATTTGAGGTAAATATTTATAAACAACACAAGCTGGTTTTTTATACTTAATTTTATAATTCTTTAGTTTTAATTGTAACTTTCTGGAGGGTGTTTGTTTAATTTCTTAGATATTTTTGGGTAATCACCATCGACCCACCCATCACAACCAATATGACCAGGTCAACGAAAGTCAACCCAAGCGAAAAGTCAACTTAGCAGTTACATGACAGTTATTCCATAACTGCCATTCTCATGAACCGACACAATGGTTCAAGAGACACCTTTTCATTTTGTATAAATTGTAACATATTCTGTAAGAACAAAGATGATGACAAGTTTAATATAAACACTATTTTGTTTCGTTTAAACACTGCTTATTTGGTATACTTGTGATTTACGTTAAAGACCATAGATCCGTATTATTGAGGCCAACAATTGGTATCAGAGCGTTTTGGTTTTCTAACCAAAATCATCACTTACCATTTTTTACCCGTTTATTCCAGAATAAAAAAAAAAAAGAAAAAACTGTTTCGATTTTTTTTTTGCAAATCGAAGAACACAAAAAGAATCCAAGACGTCATTTTCTTTTGTGTTTCACACCTTTGTCGCAACAGGGGCATATTCACATAGTGATTACACTCTACCCGGAAACAATACAATTCGCAAATTTTTTTATTTTTAATCCGAAACGTTTTTCTTCACCTTTACCCAATCCATAAGGATTAGAAAAAGAAAAGAAATCGTTTTTCATTTGATTCAATCAAAATAAACGAGCGTCATCAATTAGGGCATAAAGAGAGATTCGAATTAGAACAAACACACATGTTCTTATAAGGAATCAAGCCCAGAAGAATCAATTGAGACCCAATCGATTCATTTGTGACAACTCGTATTTTCAGGTCATTTCTCAAATCACTATTCAAGTTTCACTATTTCATCATTTATCGTAAACTAGGTGTACGAGTATCAAATTCGCGTAACCTTAATGGTTTAGCTGCGAATTCATGAACAATCATCAAGGACATTTCATATAGACTAGGTTTAGTCTACATATCATTAGCATCATTATCATCATATTAGTTCATGCATGGTTTTGCATTTTTCATTAAACGTTTATTTTCTTATTAAATAAACGCTATCACGTAAACATTATTTTGAACATTTGATCCGACACTTCCAAAAATATTCCTAATATATTTTTATACTCATTTTAAGACTATAAAAATTATATTATTAGTTTACCCGTTGTTTTAAATTTATTTGGTATATAAATGGTTATATTTATATAATTACGACGGTTTTCGTAAATTCAACACGATAATTATTATTTCACTCAAATTTTGCAAGAAATGTATTTTTATAATTTTTATGACTTCAATACATTTTATTTTGACCCGTTAAAATTTATTTTTAGTTAACGCTACCCTAAATGTTCAAATATATACCTAATTACTCAAATATACTTTCAAGTATACATCTTATCTACATCTTAATACTAATAAAAAAAAATGTAATTGCTAATTCAAATACCCCCTTGTCGACACAAGGGGGATGACTCACTCAAAATTTACATAATATCTTCCATTTATATTGTATAATATTCATAAACTACACATACTTACTCATTATCCAAAGTGTAAAAGATCAAACTATTTCCTTCCTCTCTTCTCTCTATAACCGGCCAACCTCAAGGATCAAGAGGAGTTCTTCAAAAATTTTCTAGTCAAGTTCAAAACAATCTAGACACACTCTTGATTAAGGTTGTGAAATAAAAACCTTGGGTGTTTAGGATTAATCCTTTGTTCATAAAACCTCATCAAGTAACTAGTAAGCATTTCATATTCATCATCATCTTTCATAATCATGTTGTGTTCATTTTATCATGTTTGAGTAAAACATGCAATTTATATGGATGTTTATACCACTTAAATTGTTTTTAAGCGCTATAAGTTTATATAAGTTATCCTATAATTATTCCTTGAAATATATCACTTTTGGCGATGTCTAGGAACCCATGACACCCTAAGAAGGTGTATGGTAGGATTAGAATAGCTTCGGAGTTGTTTTGAATTGGTTGGAATAGGTTTGGCGCGAGAAAATCTCATTTCGACAAGTTTAATTAAGGGTCTGTCCATATTTTTGAATTCTGGAATTTTCGACAGTAGATAAAATTTTTGGCCTAGATATTTAGAAAATACACTTTAAAACGCAAAACGTGGCGCTTGAGCGGGTTAAAAGCGGAGTTATAACGAAGAAGTTATGCTATTTTCAAGTTTGACGAAAACTATAATCTTCGAAAATTCAGCATGTTATATCAACTTTTACGAGTCAAAAATGAATCTTCAGCGTTATTAAATGTGTTGACTTATCAAAAATATATTAGTATATATTATCACGATTCGAGGATATATAAAGCGTGAAACGGACTTATAACGATTAAGTTATTCACATTTTAAACAAGTTGCCGTAACTATTTTATATAAGCATAACTAATATATTTTCTAATAGACAAACATATCGACCGAATGACCATGTTGAGGGTTATTTTTAACATTGATGGAGTACTTTTTATGAAACGATGTCTTCTAGTAAAAGTAAGTTCGCCTAGCTTATTTTCCAAAACGTCCAACCGTTCGTCAAGCGGAGTTGTAACGAGTAAAATACTGATCACTTAAACTTTGCGAAAACCACCCTTAAACAATATTTTGGACACAAGTACCATACTTTACCTATATTTTCTCTATTATCAAGACCTCTAGGATGAAAACTTAAATGCTAAAACTTTGAGATAATGATACAAGCTTCCCAAAACCGTTGAGTTCGTTTCCTAACACTCGGCGTGCACCATTTTACGACTAGCTTTTGAGGCTACTTAGTCACTTCCATGAAATTGTCAAATGACATTATTTTACTGACCTAAAAGCTATAATTTCATAATAAATCACTAAATGATTATCGTAGGATATCATTTCAATGTAAATACTTGTAAAGTATTTTATAACATGACGAGATGTCATAAACAATATATTTTGACGATAAACATTATTTTCAAATGTACAAGTGGTATAGATATCATACGAATTGCATGCATAACATTACATCATAACTTATCATAGAACATATCATTCATAGTAGGTCACGGTTAGAGGTAGCGCCTCATTTCAGTGTATCCACTTTTATCATCATAAACATTGCACCAGGTGAGTCATAGCCCCTACTCTTTTAATTGTTTTGAATTACTTTTAGGGGAGATACATGCTCAACTATTTTTATGACAATCATGATTATTTGCAAACTATATGTTTATCTGAACTGAATGTTTAGTCATATTCTATATCATAAATCATGGAACTAAATGTCTTGGTATAATCATTGAACTAAATGTCTTGGTATAATCATTGAACTAAATGTCGTGGTATAATCATTGAACTAAATGTCGTGGTATAATCATTGAACTAAATGTCGTGGTATAATCATTGAACTAAATGTCTTGGTATAATCATGGAACTAATGGTCTTGGAACAATTTGAAATAACACTCATATGTGTTATGTCAATTAACTATTAATACATTAAGTTATATACTATAATGTGAATTCATTTGTCATCATGCGCTTGAACATAAACTATATCACATTTTGGCAATGGATTGTGAACACACAGGTTGCAAGTTTTGTATGGGCGAAACTTGGAACTGAGTGGATTCACAATGCCTTTGCTGCATAAACGATTTTGAAAGACTTTACATTTCAACTCAAAATCTATGAACTCACTCAACCTTTGTGTTGACACTTTTAGCATGTTTTATCTCAGGTATCTAAGGCATTCACTTCATGGCATGCATGTGGGCTTATCATAGAGTCGCGGTGACGACGCGTCTATGAGGATTTTATGCACTTTAAAACATCGTTTGACTTGTATCAAACTTATTTCCGCACATGAAAATTTTCATTTGGGACGTATACTTTGTAAACTCTGATTTTTTTATTAAATCAAACGATGTTCTTTTCAAACGACACTTTAGGTCGTTCAATATAACTGTGATTGTGATGCTATGACAACAATCCCTAGGAATTCCATTCATTGCAAAAGCAGTAATTTGGGGTGTGACAGATTGGCATCGAGCTTGATTATAGAGAACTAGGTTGCATCATTGACCCTATACTATAACTACATCATCATAGCATCTCATCATTTCATCATAAGTGCATATTCACTTTACATGCGGTTTATACGTACATTTTGCGAGTTATTTACTTTCATTTCAAATCGATTGTCACATGGATGCCTTCAAATACCCATTCCATTATCCTTTCTTTAGACTCCAATGTGGAGAATGTCTTATCATTCCCTATCACAATTTTAATATCAGTTGACTCATCACCGATAACATTGAATGCCGAGATAAAACCTTTAAGTAGGGCGAAGTCACTCTCACTCCCTTGATCATCACCAACATGTCGAGTTACACGTTATTCACGCACTAAGTCACTAAACCATCACTCATTTTGAAAAGTAACATCAAACTTATCACCTCACATCACATCTCTTTAGAGCGCTTATTCTTAACATAGGACTTTTCTCGTCTCATTTTCCCTTATTTTGAAGAGTTATGGCGCGAAGAAAGTGCACTGAAATGACACCACCGCTATCCAAAGGTATATAGAGGATAGTATAGCCGAGGCACTAAGGAAAGAACGAGCAGCGGTGGCTAACGCTTCGAGGCCACGGTTCTTCTTGAAGTCGCTAGACTTCTTCTTCTCTGAGGCGCATGAGGGTCTGGAATTCGAAATTGTACATACAAGGACTTTAAGAACTGTGATCCCACAAAGTTCAAAGGCACCGAAGGAGCCATTGCTATGATCCGTTGGTTTGAGAAGATGGAGTCTGTATTTCTTCTATGCAATTGCCCAGATGACTTGCAAGGTAAAGTTCGCCACTGTACACTCTTAGATGGCGCAATGTCATGGTGGAATTCGTATGCACAGCCTATTGGTATCGAAAATGCTTACAAGCTCACGTGGGATCAATTCAAGAGGTTGTTGACAAAAGTATTGTCCACGCACGGAGGTGAAGAAATTAGAAACGAATTTTATGAGTTGGTGACTGTTGGTTATGACATCGAGACCTACATCAGGAGGTTTCAAGAGTTGGCTGCACTATGTCCATCGATGGTTTCGGACAATGAGAAATTACTAGAAAAATTCATTGGAGGACTTCCACAATGTATTCAAGGAGATGTAACTTCTTCCGATCCACAAACAATTGAAGAAACTATCAGGATAACTCAAAAACTCATGGCTCAAGTTGTGAAAGGGGAAAATATTATCAACAATAACCACGACAACAATAACAACAATCACACCATCAACACCAACACCAACAACCAAACTAACCACAACAAAAGAAAATGGGAAAATGACCGGGGAGGTTATAATAACAACAACCAAAACCGTAACACTAACCATCATCAACAGTAGAATAGAGGACAAGGAGCATGAATGGTTTATGTTGCGCACCAATAGAAGGCGAGAGGTTATCTTGGAACCTACCCACTATGTAATCGATGTAAGAATCATCACTGGTCTTTGCCTGTTAAGTGCTACAAGTGTCAAAAACTAGGACACCATGCCGTGGATTGTAGAGGTAAATCCATAGTCACATGCTTCGGATGTGGAGAGCAAGGACACTATCGGAACCAATGTCCCGGAACCAAGGTCAACAAGTTGAAGGTGCTCTTGGGAAAGCATACATGTTAGAAGGAGAAGCTCAACAGATTTCAACAACGCGAAGGCGAAGAAGTTCGAAACTAACGGTCTTATTTTTCCTTATGTACTATGTCGTACTAAGTTTATGTCTTCCATCGTATCCGGATCTTTATAACTTAAGACGACATCTTGTTTGATAAACCACTTGTTGTAAAATATTCTCATCTATCATACTTTATTTTCTTTCGATCCGATATCACTTACGAAATTTTAATTCCTTTACTTTAAATGCCATTTTAACGACACGGTTTAAATCTTTGTAAAATTGAGAGTTATAATAACTAAACCGAACGTCACATTATCATTCCTTAATTATACATAGCCTAGCTAACTATGTCTAATGCGGAGGATCATGTTATGTTGGGAAGCGATTATTTATAAATCTTAGTGCAAGCAAAATTTTCACATATTCCAAGTCAAAGTGTTACTTGTGGAGATTCATCCAATATTTTCTTTACTATGATATTTTATACGCTCTCAATCATCGATAACCGTAACGACACTTCCTCATGTCTTCTCTCCTCGTTATTCATCACAAACTCACAAATTCCATAGACTAACACGAACTGAATTCAGGGACTGAATTCCTTTTTGGATGGGCGAATGTGACAACTCGTATTTTCAGGTCATTTCTCAAATCACTATTCAAGTTTCACTATTTCATCATTTATCGTAAACTAGGTGTACGAGTATCAAATTCGCGTAACCTTAATGGTTTAGCTGCGAATTCATGAACAATCATCAAGGACATTTCATATAGACTAGGTTTAGTCTACATATCATTAGCATCATTATCATCATATTAGTTCATGCATGGTTTTGCATTTTCATTAAACGTTTATTTTCTTATTAAATAAACGCTATCACGTAAACATTATTTTGAACATTTGATCCGACACTTCCAAAATATTCCTAATATATTTTTATACTCATTTAAGACTATAAAATTATATTATTAGTTTACCCGTTGTTTTAAATTTATTTGGTATATAAATGGTTATATTTATATAATTACGACGGTTTTAAATAAATTCAACACGATAATTATTATTTCACTCAAATTTTGCAAGAAATGTGTTTTATAATTTTATGACTTCAATACATTTTATTTTGACCGTTAAAATTTATTTTTAGTTAACGCTACCCTAAATGTTCAAATATATACCTAATTACTCAAATATACTTTCAAGTATACATCTTATCTACATCTTAATACTAATAAAAAAATGTAATTGCTAATTAAATACCCCTTGTCGACACAAGGGGATGACTCACTCAAAATTTACATAATATCTTCCATTTATATTGTATAATATTCATAAACTACACATACTTACTCATTATCCAAAGTGTAAAAGATCAAACTATTTTCTTCCTCTCTTCTCTATATAACCGCCAACCTCAAGGATCAAGAGGAGTTCTTCAAAAATTTTCTAGTCAAGTTCAAAACAATCTAGACACACTCTTGATTAAGGTTGTGAAATAAAACCTTGGGTGTTTAGGATTAATCCTTTGTTCATAAAACCTCATCAAGTAACTAGTAAGCATTTCATATTCATCATCATCTTTCATAATCATGTTGTGTTCATTTTATCATGTTTGAGTAAAACATGCAATTTATATGGATGTTTATACCACTTAAATTGTTTTAAGCACTATAAGTTTATATAAGTTATCCTATAATTATTCCTTGAAATATATCACTTTTGGCGATGTCTAGGAACCCATGACACCCTAAGAAGGTGTATGGTAGGATTAGAATATCTTCGGAGTTGTTTTGAATTGGTTGGAATAGGTTTGGCGCGAGAAAATCTCATTTCGACAAGTTTAATTAAGGGTCTGTCCATATTTTTGAATTCTGGAATTTTCGACAGTAGATAAAAATTTTTGGCCTAGATATTTAGAAAATACACTTTAAAACGAAAACTTGGCCGCTTGAACGGGTTAAAACGGAGTTATAACGAAGAAGTTATGCTATTTTCAAGTTTGACGACGAAAACTATAATCTTCAGAAAATTCAGCATGTTATATCAATTTTTACGAGTCAAAATGAATCTTAAGCGTTATTAAATGTGTCGACTTATCAAAAATATATTAGTATATATTATCACGATTCCGAGGATATATAAAACGTGAAAACGGACTTATAACGATTAAGTTATTCACATTTTAAACAAGTTGCCGTAACTATTTTATATAAGCATAACTAATATATTTTCTAATAGACAAACATATCGGCATGAATGACCATGTTGAGGTTGTTTTAACATTGATGGAGTACTTTTTATGAAACGATGTCTTCTAGTAAAAGTAAGTTCGCCTAGCTTATTTTCCAAAACGTCCAACCGTTAGTCAAACGGAGTTGTAACGAGTAAAATACTGGTCACTTAAACTTTGCGAAAACCACCCTTAAACAATATTTTGGACACAAGTACCATACTTTACCTATATTTTTCTCTATTACCAAGACCTCTAGGATGAAAACTTAAATTCTAAAACTTTGAGATAATGATACAAGCTTCCCAAAACCGTTGAGTTCGTTTCCTAACACTCGACGTGCACCATTTTACGACTAGCTTTTTGAGGCTACTTAGTCACTTCCATGAAATTGTCAAATGACATTATTTTACGACGAAAAGCTATAATTTCATAATAAATCACTAAATGATTATCGTAGGATATCATTTCAACGTAAATACTTGTAAAGTATTTTATAACATGACGAGATGTCATAAACAATATATTTTGACGATAAACATTATTTTCAAATGTACAAGTGGTATAGATATCATACGAATTGCATGCATAACATTACATCATAACTTATCATAGAACATATCATTCATAATAGGTCACGGTTAGAGTAGCGCCTCATTTCGATTATATCCACTTTTATCATCATAAACATTGCACGGTGAGTCATAGCCCTACTCTTTAATTGTTTTGAATTACTTTTGGGAGATACATGCTCAACTATTTTTATGACAATCATGATTATTTGCAAACTATATGTTTATCTGAACTGAATGTTTAGTCATATTCTATATCATAAATCATGGAACTAAATGTCTTAGTATAATCATTGAACTAAATGTCTTGGTTTAATCATTGAACTAAATGTCGTGGTATAATCATTGAACTAAATGTCTTGGTATAATCATTGAACTAAATGTCGTGGTATAATCATTGAACTAAATGTCGTGGTATAATCATTGAACTAAATGTCTTGGTATAATTGATGAGTGTCTAAATACTCATCATTTTTGTATAATCTAAAGCGCAAAATCATCCGAAAACACTCGAAACACATCAAATGATCAAAATATCACAAATCGGTGTTTTATGTGTTTTAAATGCAAAAATATCAAAATCAGATGAAAAATGATTCAAGTTTGCAAAATTGGCAGTTTTAGTCCCCCAAGTTTTAAAAGTTGTCAAATCTAGTCCCTGGAATTCAAAAATGTGAAGTTTTGTCATTCAAGGTCCCTGAAGTATTCTAAGTTATCAAAAATGATCCTTGAATGATTCTTTGGTCAATTGGCAAGAAAGGTCCTTAAACTTTGGAAAATTGCAAAATTAGTCCTTGGACCTTTTAAAATGGAATTTATGCAAAAAGGGTCATTGTACTATCAAAGTTGTCAAGTTTGGTCCTTGTAATAACATTGGAAAAAGTATCATGATCAGTCCTTGAAGTTTGGTGAAATTACAATTTTGGTCCTTGTTATCTAGCTAAACCAACCGGATCCCTTTAATTATAACAAGCCCAAATCCAAATCCACACCTTTGGCCCAAACCCACGACCCGGCCCTTTGTATTATTACCCACTCGGTCAACAAAAGTCAAAACAACCTTACGCGCGCTCAAAACCAGAGCTACTGTAGCTCTCCCTCTCCCAAGCTGAATACCCAAAACCAGAGCAGTTTTCCATGACTTTCTTCACCCCCCCCCCTTACCTTGTCTCCTCCACCTCCTCTAAACACCAAAATCCTTTATTGACTCAAACCAACTCCAATTAATGTCTAAAACACCTTTGAAGAAATTGGCGCCAAAATGACACTTGGACGGTTTGATGATTCTATGCAATCCAATGGTCGGAAATTGGTGGGATAAGCTCGAGACATGTGGGATGCTAAAAGTCTATAAAGAAGAGGTGAAGCAATGTATCACCATCATCTAGTATAATTTTAATTTTCCATTGTCGTTTTTATTTTTCTAAAAATCTCAGTGTAATTCAAGCTTTACTAGTACTTTGTTTAAGTTAATCCAAGTATTTGTGAACTACTTTCAGTTTTAATATCAAGTTTTAAGTTCTTATTTCAATTTATGCAGTTTTCATTGAAAAATCTCACAATGTGTTAATGTTGTTGTTAATTGTTGATAAGGACTAAAATAGCTCATGTAAGCTCCCAAAAAGCTTATTCAAGCTTTTAGAGACCTTAAAATTCAAGTTTAGAAGTTAAACAGAAAAATCACAAAAATACAAATTAAATAGTTTAAAATTCAAAAATCACTTGGAAATGGTGTATACAGCTGGAGCAGGGTGAATTGTGGATGGCCTTGGGTTAGAAGCTTTGTGGAAAGCTATTAGGATTGGTCTTGGTCATTGGTTCATGGTTTTCAGTTGGATTCCCATTTGTAAGCTTTTTAACCATTTTGGCATTTCACTGTTGTAATTGTTCATTAGCTTTAATTTATGTTTCTTATTGTTAATTAGATATAGTTAAGTGTGTTTAAGCCATAAAATCAGTTGGTTGTTCTTTTTACTTTGCAGTTTATAAAAAGTTAGTTTTAACAGTTAAAACTGCATCTTGGTCAAATCTTAGTTTGATGTTGTTATTGTTGTTGTTTAAGGCTTCATTAGTCCTAATATATGATGTTTCATGGTTTTGAATCAGTTTTATGGTTTAAAGTTGTGGTTTACTTTGAAAAATCTTCATAACAGTTTCAATAAGGTGTGTTTGGTTTACCTTGTTTAACTGTGCTCTAGAGTGCTCAAGTCGGTATTATTACTTACTCTGTGTCACATTTGGTCCAATTAGTTCAAACAAGTCAAGAAAACTAGTGCTCATTTGGTGAAAAGTCAAAATCTCTTTTGATCATATCTGTTTTGCCTACTGTTGGATTTTAAAAAGTTAGGATCATGAGTTTGTGTTAGAAAGTTGTTAAAATTGCTCAAATAAGTCTTAGTATAACTTAAAACAACAAAATCGGTGATTAGTAGTGAATCAAAGTTCATCTTGGTCAACTCTCTTGGTTTTCAAAAGTCGAAAATTTTCATTAGGTCGTTTTGAATAAACTTTGGAATTTTCTTGTGTTAATACTAAGTTTTAGCTTAAAAGCTCTTAGGGTATTAAAGTTTGGTTGCTAAACAAAATATAAAATACTAGTTATCTCTTAATCGACTTATTTGGTACTTATTTCTTGGCTTCTTTTGGGTACACATCGAAAAGAGTGCCACATGCATGATGAATAGATCCATCTTAAAAAGCTTGCACGAGCTTATTTGTTGTTCAAATCTTGTGATCTTTGTTTCTTTGGAAAGCCAACTGGTCATCTTGGATTGTCAAGCTTAAGTTTTCACTTTTTAGCTTGTTGGCTAGAGGTAAGTGGTTCTAAGTTTGTCCCATTTACATCTTTGTCTTAAGTGCTTATTACCTTTTCAAGAGCTTATCGGTGTGCTTCTTTTTATCTTTTAGCTTCATTTCAGTAGCTTGTAGCTTATTTCATCTTATTCCATCTTTTGTTTTAGCTTTTGACATTGTTTGAGCTTATTTCTACAAAATAAGCTAATTTAGCCATCTGTTGGGCTTATAAGTTCATCAAACCGCTTATTTGTGTTTTGTAAAATTTTGTGTTTGTTAAAGTTTCATAAAATCAGTAGTAAAGTAGTTTTCAAAAAAAATCCGAGAAAAATATCGAGGTTAAAATCGGTGATAGTGTTTATTTAATATTTCCTAGCTTTTTGATTTTTCTTTTAGCTTTTAATAAGCAAATCTTGTTTTCTATTTTTCTTTGTTTTCTGTCATCATATAGTATTTTTAGAAAAGTTTCATATTTTCTCTATCTTTTAGTATTTATTATAATTTTAAATAGTTAAAAATAGTAATTAATTAGTAATAAATAATTAAAAGCATAAAAATATCTTTTCAGTTTTAAAATTAGTTTTATCATATTTTAGATTTTCCAAGTTAAAATTTTATTTTCCAAGTTTATTTTATATTTTCTAGTATTTAAGTATATTTTAAATAATAATTAATTAGTAATAATTAAATAAAAAGTGTGAAAAATATATTTTTAATTTTAAAATTAGTTTTATAGTATTTTAGATTTTTCAGAATCATAATTTTATTTTTCTAGCCTTATTTTGTATTTTCTTCTATTTTAGAGTATTTATTAAATAGTTAAAAGAGTTTTTAATTAATAATAATTAATTGAATAGTGTTAAAAATAATTTTATTTTTCTAATAATTTTCTTTTATTTTTAGGATTCTAAAAATGTTATTTTCATATTTTTAGGTCTTTTATTCCTTAGATTTCACTTTTTATTTTGTACGTATACGTAGTTTTTAAACTCACGTTTACGTTTCTTTCATCTGATTGTTGTGCTTTCCAATTCTGTATTTCATTCCATTCCAATCAATCAGTAGTGTAATTTCTCAATCAAAACCTTTACAGATCACTATCCTTAGTGATCATTCCATCATCTGAGTTGGTTTTGACACACCATTGAGTCTCCGTGGGACTAAACGACCAGAATTCATTCTATTCTCCGGACTTCATTGCATTTGTGCTTAAGCTGTTTTAAGTCATTACGGTTGGCCATTCACAAGTGGCCAGACTTGTGTGATTAGACTTGACGGTTTAGACAGATCAAAATTTTAGCGCCATTGCGGGAGAGCTTTAGCGTGTGTTTAGCCATTTTCGGACCCATTCTTGCACATACCCCATCATTTGTAAAAGTTTTTTAAAGTTATAATAAATCAAAAAGTTCATTAACACTTTTCCTAAAGTGTTAAAAACACCAAAAAAAAATATAAAACAACAAAACAATCGTAACGTTTTCTAGCTTGTGTTTCTTTTAAGGTGATTCTTAAAGAAATACGATTTGGTTAAACGAGACGATACCAAAAATATTGTCCAAAGTTTTTGAACCCATCTTGCACAAATCTTACCTACGTCTTTTCGGTGGTACTTAATATATACATAAAAATCAACCACATAAATCAAGGCGTTGCTTTACCTAGCTGGGGTGCGACCATAATAAGTTCCCGAACATCGATTTAAAACTTGCCTTTGTGTCACTTGTGATTTGGTGTACCTTTTCAAAGAAGCCATTTCATTTGTGATTATTGGTTAAGTTCACTTGTCGTTTGCCTCATTTGTTTTGAAAATTGATTTTTATACTTAGTGCATCGCACTCGTTCTTCCAGTTCTACAAGTCCACTTTCGAACTTGGAAAGATTCCTCGTGAGCGTGAGGGACGTTCGGCTCCTTCACCGTGGTCGAGGAACGTCTACCACCACCACCTCCGTCGAAATGGCGAAAGACAAACCCATGAATGAGCTTCTCAAGCACCCATCGAGGGTTACGGAGATGCCATTGTTGTCCCAAATTATTGTGGTGATACCTTTGAGCTCAAAACCGGGTTACTTAATCTAGTAACCCAAAGCCAATTCTATGGTTTTGAGCGGGATGATCCTCATGCACACATTCGATGGTTTAACAAGATTGCATCTACCATCAAGTATAAGAATGTCCCACATGAAGCTATCAAGCTTCTTCTTTCCATTTTCTGAGAGGACAAGCCGGGTGGCGAGAAACAACCCCTCGTTCTATAGAGACATAGGAAGATCTTGTCACCAAGTTCGTTAACGAGTTCTATCCTCCATCCCGAACCACAAGTCTTAAGAATAAGATAATGAAATTTTCTCGGAGATTTGATGAATCATTCGGGAAGCATGGGATCGTTACAAAGAGTTGCTTCATGAGTGTCCGCATCACGGTTTTACCGAGTTAATGCAAATGGATACTTTCTACAATGGTCTCAATCGGACTAATCAAGACTCTTTGAATGCCTCCAGGGAGGTAATTTCTGAGCAAGACCACAAAAGAGGCCTTGCAAATCATTGAGAACAAATCTCGGTCCGTCCTTTCGAGCAAAGACATATCAATCTCATCTTTGGACCATCTTCTTCTTCATCCCGGTGAGTACATCTAGCACCGATGCTAAGATTGATAAACTCACGAGACATTGTTCGAGCTTTGGTTCTTGCTAACCAAAGAAAGTGACCTTCACTCGACACACAACACATCTTGAAGTGAAGAAAGTTGAAAGTTGTGTCACTTGTGGTGGTCCTCATGCTTACTACAATTGTCACGCCACCGATGGTAGTCCTTTTGAAGCCAATGCTCTAGCCGGTAGTTCACGCAAGGAGGTACTCAATACCGTCCTCAAAATGAACCACACTACCGTGCTAACACTAATCGAGCACCACCGGTTTTAATCAAAATCATAACATGCAAAACCGAATCGAACCAACCAAGAATGAACCAAGGTTATCAAAACCAAGGTAATTTCTATCCTGGACCCAATCAAGGTTTCCAACATCAAGGAAACCTTCATCAAAACAATTTCAATCGAGGAATCAATTTCATGGGAATATGAATCCTAATCAAGGAATTTTGGCTATAATCAAAACATACGGCCTCAAATTGTCCCTCCAGCTCCTCCGTCATTGTTCCTCCGGGACCATCATCGATGAGTTCTTGAAGCAATTCATGAAGTCCCAAGATGAAATGAGCAGGTTGTTGGTCGATCGGATCGGCGATCTTAAGTCTTTAAATGATCAACCCTCGGGCTCGGAAAACTTCCGAGCAACACGATCGCTAACCCGAGGGGCGATGCTAAAGCGATCACAACCGAAGTGGTGTTTCATATGATGGACCCGCTGTTCCTACTACCTCTTCTTCTTCTCTCCCCAAAGGTAGTGGAAAGTGAACCCCCACAATGGACCTCCAACACACAATGGACCTCGACTCCAATGCCCCTCCTCCTGTGGCAATGAGTCAAGTTACCAAGGAAACAATGACAAGGTGCATTATTCTAGCCCACGGTATCAAGACACGTCCTACCTTCGGTAGTCCAACCTCAAGTTGTCCGAAACCCAAGTCAAATCAAGGAGTTGTTTTGAACCTCCACGTAGCTCTGTTGAGAATCAATCCAAATCTTCTATTCCTTACCCATCACGTTTGAATGAACAAAGCTCGCGAGAAAGCCGGTCATCAAATGGACAAATTTTTCCAAATTTTCCAAGAGTTACACTTTGACATAAGCTTTGCGGATGCTATCATGTTGATGCCCAAGTTCGCATCGACTCTCAAACACATGTTAAGCAACAAGGAAAAGCTGTTTGAAATGGCAAAACTCCTCTTAACGAGAACCGCCAAAGATTATTCAAGAAGCTTCCGAGAAACTTGGAGATCCCGGGAAATTTCTCTTACCTTGTGTATTCCAGGAATGGTTGAATGCTTTGCCCTAGCGATCTTGGTGCAAGCATAAACCTTATGCCTTATTCAAGATGGAAGAAACTTTCTCTTCGAACTTACTCTACATGCATGACTCTCGAGCTTGCGATCATTCCATATCCCGTCCTCTCGGCATTCTTTGAGGGCGTATTTGAAAGTAGGAAAGTTCCATTTTCCGGTGACTTCGTGGTTGTTGATTTTGATGCCGATCATCGGGTTCCTCTCATTGTTGGTCGAGGATTCACGAGCGGGCCGTGCTCTCATAGATGTATTTGAGCAAGAAATCACATTACGTGTTGGTAATGAAGCTGTCACCTTCAACCTTGATCAAACTTGAGGTACTCCGCAAATTATGATTACGAGTCGGTTAACGAATAGATATCATTGATGTTGCTTCGATGAGTACTCTCAAAAGTTCTTGGTTATGCTCATAATTACGTGAGTGGGATACCACCACATCTTCTCAACCTATCATAGCCAATTCTACTCCTTCTCTCGCTCCGTTTGAGGGAGCGACTTCATCTTAGATGAGATTGAAGCATACTTGGCTAGTGATTACATTCCTTGGGAAATTGATCACGCTCCAATTGATATTGAGGGGATATACTTCTTATTGAGAAGTTACTTAATGGTGATCCATCATCAACCCTCACTCTAGTGATTCAATTCTGATGAGATTAATCAAAATGAGATTAACTGGAGGAGATATTCTTCTTGAGAAATTGTTAAATCTGGACACTTCTCCCCTCTCCCTCCCATCAAACTTCATAACGAGGAAGTCAAGTCGGTTGAGAAAAGCGAAGAATTTCTGAGGTTGAGCTTAGGACTTACCTCCTCATCTCGAGTATGCATTTCTTGAGGGTGATGATAAATTACCCGTCATTATTGCTCGAGATTTGAGTAAAGATGAAAAAGTCGCTCTCATAAAAATCTTGAAGTCACACAAGCAAGCAATTGCTTGAAACTCTCCGACATCAAAGGTATAAACCACGAGTTTTGTACTCATAAAATCTTGATGGAGGATGACTTTAAACCAAGATTCAACATCGAGACGAGTGAATCCAAAAATCCATGATGTTATCAAGCAGGAGGTTATCTAACTTCTTGATGCGGATTGATTTACCCGATCTCGAGATAGTCCTTGGGTCACCCCATTCATTGTGTTCAAAAAGGGTGGCATTATCAAGTTATCACAAATGAAGATAACGAGTTAATTCCAACTCGATTGGTTACGGGATGGCGTGTGTATTGACTATCGTAAGTTGAATGACGCCACCCGTAAAGACCATTTTCCTCACCCTTTATGGACCGGATGCTTGAGAGATTAGCGAGGAATGACTACTATTGTTTCCTTGATGGTTTCTCGGGTTACTGATTCCATTGATCCAGGGGATCAAGAGAAGACCACATTCACCTGCCCATACGGAACTTTTGCCTACAAACGTATGCCTTTTGGCTTATGTAATGCTCTGCACGTTCCAACGATGTATGATGGCCATATTCCACGACATGATCGGGAAACAATGGAGGTGTTCTGGATGACTTCTCGGTCATTGGGGATTCTTTTCAATCATGTCTCTCCCATTTAGATAAAATGCTTCAAAGGTGTGAAGACACCAATCTTTGTCTAAATTGGGAGAAGAGCCACTTTATGGTCAAAGAAGGCATAGTCCTTGGCCATAAAATTTCAAAGAACGGGATTGAGGTAGATAGAGCAAAAGTAGATGTTATTGCTAAATTACCTCATCCTACTACCGTCAAAGGTATTAGGAGTTTTTTAGGTCATGCCGGTTTCTATCGTAGATTCATACAAGATTTTTCTAAAATTGCCCGGCCTATGACCCATCTTCTTGAAAAGGATGCTCCTTTTATCTTTTCACCAGCGTGCATAGAAGCTTTTGAAACATTGAAGAAAAAGCTTACTGAAGCACCCATTCTCGTTGCTCCGATGGGACTTGCCTTTTGAGCTCATGTGCGATGCAAGTGATTTTGCTATCGGCGCGGTCCTAGGGCAACGAAGAAACAAGCATTTTCACCTATCCACTCACGCAAGTAAGACTATGACTGAAGCTCAAACTCATTACACCACCACGAAAAAGAGCTATTAGCCGTGGTGTATGCATTTGAAGTTTCGCCATACTTAATTTTGACCAAATGCGTAGTGTATACGGATCACTCGGCTCTTAAATATCTCTTTGCAAAACAAGATGCAAAGCCGAGATTGCTTCGTTGGATTCTCCTCCTCCAAGAATTTGATATCATTATACGTGATAAAAAGGAGCGAGAATCTAGTCTGGCGATCATCTGTCCGATTAGAAAACCCTCACCAAGATGTTTTCGAGAAAAGGAAATAAATGAAACATTTCCTCTCGAGACACTCAATGCGGTTTCTTTTCGTGGAAATTCTACCACCCCATGGTTTCTTGACTTCGCAAATTACCATGCGGGTAACTTCATGTGAAAGGGATGTCGACCCAACGGAAGAACAAATTCTTCAAGATGTTAAACATTATTTAGGGACGACCTTTCTTATTCAAAATCTGTGCGGATCAAGTCATCCGACGGTGTGTTTATGGACGAGAAGCTATTGACATTCTCACGACTTGCCATCTTTGGACCCACCGGGGCCATCATAGTCCAAACTACACCGCCAAAAGGTGTTTGATTCCGGGTTTTATTGGCCCACAATCTATAAGGATGCCCGAATTTGTCAAAGCATGTGACGCTTGTCAACGTCACGGAAATATATCTCAAAGAAATGAAATGCCACAAATGCCATTCAAGTTTGTGAGATATTTGACATCCGGGTATTGATTTTATGGGGCCATTCCCTTCGTCTCGTGGTAACAAGTACATACTCGTGGTCATTGACTATCTGTCAAAATGGGTTGAAGCAAAAGCTTTACCTACTAATGATGCCCGAGTTGTTGTGAAGTTTTGAAATCTCTTTTGCCGGGTTTGGAACTCCGAGAGCGATAATCGATGATCGTGGTACACATTTTGCAACGACCAATTTGAAAGAGTCATGCAAAAGTATGGTGTTACCACCGTCTCTCTCGCATACCACCCCAAACAAGTGGGCGGTGGAAGTTTCCAATCGTGGTATTAAAGGATTCTTGAAAGGACGATGAGGCAAAATCGTGCATCCCGGTCGGATAAGCTTGATGGCGCACTGGGCCTTCCGTGCGACTTACAAAACACCCATCGGGTGTACTCCATACAAGCTAGTGTACGGAAGGCATGCCATCTTCCGATTGAGTTAGAGCACAAGGCATCTTGGGCCTTAAAACATGCAAATTCGATATCTGAGACGGTTGGTGATCATAGAAAAGTTCAAATGAATGAATTAAATGAACTTCGTGATCAAGCTTACGAGAACTCTTTAATCTACAAGCAAAGACAAAGAAGATTCATGACTCAAAATCAAGAACCGCGTTTTCAACGTTGGTGATCGAGTCCTTCTTTTTAATTCAAGATTGAAGATTTTCTGGAAAGCTCAAGTCCGTTAGTGCGGTCCATTCACCATTGCTAAGGTTTATCCTTATGGTACGTTGAGTTATCTCAACCCGATGGTCCTAATTTTAAAGTGAATGGTCATCGGTGAAGCATTACTTTGGAGAGGACATTTCCCATGGTTGTCCGGTTTACAAACATTCCCCATGAACCAATGAATGTGGGATCGAGTCAAGCTAGTGACTCGGGAATCAAAAACATTAGCACGCACCATATGGGTTTTCACCCATATTTCGTCTTCTTACCCCTTTCTACCACCCTAGTGTGGGGGAGTTTTCAGCACTGTTGTATATAAAATCATGTTCAAAAAAAAAAAAAAAAAATCTTCTTTCTAATAATGGCGTAGTATTTCCTTTTCGTTCTTTGTTTCGGCATAACCACGGTACTTTGAATATTGAGGGCAATATTCATTTCTAAGTGTGGGGAATTCTCACAATTTCATGTATTATCTACCCAATTCCCCGTTTTGGCCAAAATTTTTTTTTTGAGTAAGTGTTTTACACTTTCTCATTTGGTTATCGATCCGCCATGTCTAAAAACAAAAGGATTGGCTAATCCGAGCAAACGGCTCTTGGTAAAGATTTCTCAAATCCGTTTATATGGCTTGCAATTTGCCCAAAATTGTATGGTTCTCAACTCACCATATCCTAAAAAGTGAAGAGTTGGCTAGCCATAAGGTTATGGCTTGTGGTAAAGGCGATGGAAAATCCATAATTGGTATTCACTCACCAAAGATAATTCGATAATTTATCTAAGAGTTGGCTAGTCGAGAAGGTGCAACACGGTAAAGACACATCAAATCCGTTATATGGTTTATGATTTGCCACTAAATCATTTGGTTATCGTTGTACCAAGGTTCTTACTTGAATCAAAACAATTGGCTACTCCGAGTGATGGCTTTTGGTAAAGAGTTTTCAAATCTATCAAGTTTTCTCAAATCATTGCTAGGGACTAGCAATATCTCGATGTGGGGATTGATGAGTGTCTAAATACTCATCATTTTGTATAATCTAAACGCAAAATCATCTCGAAACACTCGAAACACATCAAAATGATCAAAATATCACAAATCGATGTTTTATGTGTTTTAAATGCAAAATATCAAAATCGGATGAAAAATAATTCAAGTTTGCAAAATTGGCGGTTTAGTCCCCAAGTTTTAAAAGTTGTCAAATCTAGTCCTGGAATTAAAAATGTGAAGTTTTGTCATTCAAGGTCCTGAAGTATTCTAAGTTATCAAAATGATCCTTGAATGATTCTTTGGTCAATTGGCAAGAAAGGTCCTTAAACTTTGGAAAATTGCAAAATTAGTCCTTGGACCTTTTAAAATGGAATTTATGCAAAAGGGTCATTGTACTATCAAAGTTGTCAAGTTTGGTCCTTGTAATAACATTGGAAAAGTATCATGATCGATCCTTGAAGTTTGGTGAAATTACAATTTTGGTCCTTGTTATCTAGCTAAACCAACCGGATCCCTTTAATTATAACAAGCCCAAATCCAAATCCACCTTTGGCCCAAACCCACGACCCGGCCCTTTGTATTATTACCCACTCGGTCAACAAAAGTCAAAACAACCTTACGCGCTCAAAACCGAGCTACAGTAGCTCTCCTCTCCCAGTGAATACCCAAAACCGAGGCGGTTTTCCATGACTTTCTTCACCCCCCTTACCTTGTCTCCTCCACCTCCTCTAAACACCAAAATCCTTTATTGACTCAAACCAACTCCAATTAATGTCTAAAACCTGCTTTGAAGAAATTGGCGCCAAAATGACACTTGGACGGTTTTGATGATTCTATGCAATCCAATGGCTGGAAATTGGTGGGATAAGCTCAGAGACATGTGGGGATGCTAAAAAGTCTATAAAGAAGAGGAGTGAAGCAATGTATCACCATCATCTAGTATAATTTTAATTTTCCATTGTCGTTTTTATTTTTCTAAAAATCTCAGTGTAATTCAAGCTTTCCTAGTACTTTGTTTAAGTTAATCCAAGTATTTGTGAACTACTTTCAGTTTTAATATCAAGTTTTAAGTTCTTATTTCAATTTATGCAGTTTTCATTGAAAAATCTCACAATGTGTTAATGTTGTTGTTAATTGTTGATAAGGACTAAAATAGCTCATGTAAGCTCCCAAAAAGCTTATTCAAGCTTTTAGAGACCTTAAAAATCAAGTTTAAGTTAAGCAGAAAAATCACAAAATACAAATTAAATAGTTTAAAATTCAAAAATCACTTGGAAATGGTGTATCAAATTTGGGCGGGGTGAATTGTGGATGGCCTTGGGTTAGAAGCTTTGTGGAAAGCTATTAGGATTGGTCTTGGTCATTGGTTCATGGTTTTCAGTTGGATTCCCATTTGTAAGCTTTTTAACCATTTTGGCATTTCACTGTTGTAATTGTTCATTAGCTTTAATTTATGTTTCTTATTGTTAATTAGATATAGTTAAGTGTGTTTAAGCCATAAAATCAGTTGGTTGTTCTTTTTACTTTGCAGTTTATAAAAAGTTAGTTTTAACAGTTAAAACTGCATCTTGGTCAAATCTTAGTTTGATGTTGTTATTGTTGTTGTTTAAGGCTTCATTAGTCCTAATATATGATGTTTCATGGTTTTGAATCAGTTTTATGGTTTAAAGTTGTGGTTTACTTTGAAAAATCTTCATAACAGTTTCAACAAGGTGTGTTTGGTTTACCTTGTTTAACTGTGCTCTAGAGTGCTCAAGTCAGTATTATTACTTACTCTGTGTCACATTTGGTCCAATTAGTTCAAACAAGTCAAGAAAACTAGTGCTCATTTGGTGAAAAGTCAAAATCTCTTTTGATCATATCTGTTTTGCCTACTGTTGGATTTTAAAAAGTTAGGATCATGAGTTTGTGTTAGAAAGTTGTTAAAATTGCTCAAATAAGTCTTAGTATAACTTAAAACAACAAAATCAGTGATTAGTAGTGAATCAAAGTTCATCTTGGTCAACTCTCTTGGTTTTCAAAAAGTCAAAATTTTCATTAGGTCGTTTTTGAATAAACTTTGGAATTTTACTGTGTGCTTAATACTAAGTTTTAGCTTAAAAGCTCTTAGGGTATTAAAGTTTGGTTGCTAAACAAAAATATAAAAATACTAGTTATCTCTTAATCAGCTTATTTGGTACTTATTTCTTGGCTTCTTTTGGGTACCTGTCTGAAAAGAGTGCCCTGTGCACAGTGAATAGATCCATCTTAAAAAGCTTGCACAGAGCTTATTTGTTGTTCAAATCTTGTGATCTTTGTTTCTTTGGAAAGCCAACCTGGTCATCTTGGATTGTCAAGCTTAAGTTTTCACTTTTTAGCTTGTTGGCTAGGGCTGCAAGTGATTCTAAGTTTGTCCCATTTCTGTCTTTGTCTTAAGTGCTTATTACCTTTTCAGTAGCTTATCAGTGTGCTTCTTTTTATCTTTTAGCTTCATTTCAGTAGCTTGTAGCTTATTTCATCTTATTCCATCTTTTGTTTTAGCTTTTGACCTTGTTTGAGCTTATTTCTACAAAATAAGCTAATTTAGCCATCTATTGGGCTTATAAGTTCATCAAACTGCTTATTTGTGTTTTGTAAAATTTTTGTGTTTGTTAAAGTTTCATAAAATCAGTAGTAAAGTAGTTTTCAAAAAGAAAATCCAGAAAAATATCAGGTTAAAATCAGTGATAGTGTTTATTTAATATTTCCTAGCTTTTGATTTTCTTTTAGCTTTTAATAAGCAAATCTTGTTTTCTATTTTCTTTGTTTTCTGTCATCATATAGTATTTTTAGAAAAGTTTCATATTTTCTCTATCTTTTTAGTATTTATTATAACTTTAAATAGTTAAAAATAGTAATTAATTAGTAATAAATAATTAAAAGCATAAAAATATCTTTTCAGTTTTAAAATTAGTTTTATCATATTTTAGATTTTCCAAGTTAAAATTTTATTTTCCAAGTTTATTTTATATTTTCTAGTATTTAAGTATATTTTAAATAATAATTAATTAGTAATAATTAAATAAAAGTGTGAAAAATATATTTTAATTTTAAAATTAGTTTTATAGTATTTTAGATTTTCAGAATCATAATTTTATTTTCTAGCCTTATTTTGTATTTTCTTCTATTTTAGAGTATTTATTAAATAGTTAAAGAGTTTTTATTTAATAATAATTAATTAAATAGTGTTAAAAATAATTTTCTTTTTCTAATAATTTTCTTTTATTTTAGGATTCTAAAATGTTATTTTCATATTTTAGGTCTTTTATTCCTTAGATTTCACTTTTTATTTTGTACGTGTCGTAGTTTTAAACTCGCGTTTACGTTTCTTTCATCGATTGTTGTGCTTTCCAATTCGTATTCCATTCCATTCCAAGCAATCAGTAGTGTAATTTCTCAATCAAAACCTTTACAGATCACTATCCTTAGTGATCATTCCATCATCTGAGTTTGTTTTGACACACCATTGAGTCTCCGTGGGACTAAACGACCCGGGAATTCATTCTATTCTCCAGGACTTCATTGCATTTGTGCTTAAGCTGTTTTAAGTCTGTTACGGTTGGCCATTCACAAGTGGCCATCTTGTGTGATTAGACTTGACGGTTTAGCACAGATCAATAATCATGGAACTAATGGTCTTGGAACAATTTGAAATAACACTCATATGTGTTATGTCAATTAACTATTAATACATTAAGTTATACACTATAATGTGAATTCATTTGTCATCATGCGCTTGAACATAAACTATATCACATTTTGGCAATGGGTTGTGAACACACAGGTTGCAAGTTTTGTATGGTGAAACTTGGGCGAGTGGATTCACAATGCCTTTCTTGCATAAACGATTTTGAAAGACTTTACATTTCAACTCAAACTCTATGAACTCACTCAACCTTTGTGTTGACACTTTTAGCATGTTTTATCTCGGTATCTAAGGCATTCACTTCATGGCATGCATGTGGGCTTATCATAGAGTCGCGGTGACGACGCGTCTAATGAGGATTTTATGCACTTTAAAACATCGTTTGACTTGTATCAAACTTATTTCCGCACATGAAAATTTTCGGACCTATACTTTGTAAACTCGATTGTTTTATTAAATCAAGCGATGTTCTTTTCAAAGCGACACTTTAGGTCGTTCAATATAACTGTGATTGTGATGCTATGACGATTGATCCTAGAATTCTATTCTGCTGCAAAGCGGGTAATTTGGGGTGTGACATCATTTGCAATACTCGATCATAAAACCTCTTACGGAAAAAAACCCCAAATTAACGAAACCCTAGTTTCAAATTGGAGGGATAACGGCGTTCATGAAGAACACCCGTCACGGAAAAGGAAGAGCGGTCAAAACACGACCATAAAGGCGGTTAACCATCAACAGTTGGAGAAGGAAAAGCGGACATCTTCCCGAGAGAGAGCGAAAGTCTTATTCTCGGAAAAGAAAAGATATACAGCGTTATTTTATCCAAAAGAGACAAGAAGCCAAAGGATAGAGTAAACTACACTGTTCGTCCTTGTGGTATACGTTGACCATCAAGTATCGTCTTTTGACCAAAAAAATTGCACCGTTGGTCCTTAAGTGCGAAACGTTATCTACCGTTGGTCCTTCGCTTTAACGGACCACACTAAATCTCGTTAAGTGGTAGCACATGAAACCCACGTGAGGGTATTTAGGTCTTTTTAACCTGAAGTTCATCTTCTTCCTATCACTTAAAACACAATCACAACCATTCCAAAATTACTCCATTTTCTTTAATTACCAACCACTCATTCTCTCTCACATATACCTTAACATCATACTATTCATTTCAATCCATTATCACCTTCATACATTCATCACCACAACAATTAAAAGCCGAAAAATCCGGCCACCACAACCATTCGGATCCTCCGACACACGATCGGATCCACCCTCATGCCACAAACACCAACCAACCGTCTGTTGCGGCGAACCACCACCAAAACGCAACCGCTTCTACCCCACTTAGATCCGCCGCCGCCGCCACTCAAATCCATCAAATCAAACATAACACAAAAGGCATCTAGAACCTCTTAAAATCAAGATTTGTGGTTTTGAGTTTAATGATCCGTCCCTCTCAACCAGATTCACAACCAGAGATCTTGTTGTTAAGTTTATGGGTGTTGGATAAGTTTCTTTTTTTTTATTCGATTTATAAAAGAAAGAAAGATATTTGTGGAATGTTAATGATTTGAATTACTGAGTATTGTTTTGATGTAATTTGATTTTATGGATTTTTAGAAATAAGATGATGATGGTAGGTGGTGATAAAAATGAATAGAGGAGATAGTGGTGGGTGGTGATAGTTGGGTTGAGGTGAAACAGTTGCAGTAATTAAAAGCAAGATATGTTTATATTCATCTTGGAAAATTATTGTGCATTCTTTTGTATCTGCTTCTAAGCAGGAACGAGACTTTTGGTTTGCCTTAGAAGTTAGAACCTTTTCAGTGAATTTAGGAAAAGTGTAGTTCGTAAAATGCTTGTTTGGATCTGCCATGGTGACGATGTCATTTTGACACGGTCGTTTTTAGTATATGAGCAAGGAAACACTCGCGAAAGTAATTTCCCTGGTTCGTTGTCCCAACGAAGGATGAATGGAATCATGATAAGCGTTTTGTGATTCGTGTTGTTAGTGAAAATAAAGAGGATTTTATTGGTTTTCATTACACTACGAACTAAAGAGCGAAATGGAAATTAGCATGTAAAACAATAACGGAAATGAAAATAAAGAACAATAACGAAATAAAGAGCGGAAATGGAAATAAAGCATGTAAAACAAATTAAACACTAAATAAACTACGACTAAGCCTAAGAAAGTTTTTTAAAAAGCGGAATATTTTTTGACTTTTAAATTAATTTCTCAATTAAAAGCGATTTTACACTAATTAAATTATTAAAATACTAAACTACTTAAGAAAAATCTGAAAATTACACTAAAAATACTTTAAGTTATGCAGATTCTAAGAAAAATGAGAAAATGTTGTGGTGCTATACGAAATAAGCTGGAAATAAGCTCAAAAGAGCTTAAAAGCTAATCTGACAAAGGTGCCTTATATATTAAATGATGCAAAGGATAACCAATAAAGTCCCAAGGGCAGATGGTTAAGCATGTGGTGTTGAGGTCGTGTACTTAGGGACCAGGGTTCGAATCCCCTTTGGTACCCTTTTTTGCAAACAATTTATTCTTTGATTTTTTCTTTTTGGAGCTCAAAGTTTAGACAAAAGTAAAGACATTTTGTGAAAACTATTTTGGAGATAAGCCTGAAATAAGCTGTCAGAGGTAGCTTATCTCAACAGTAAGTAAATAACAAACAACTCTCCTTTGGCAGTTGTAAACAAACTTTAAACAAATCCGTGATTTCTTTTCTTTTGAAACTGACTTACAAGCACAACCAAGATGGCAACTTTTTGTGAAAACTTAAGCTTTGAAACTTTGTTAATAAGCTGTTATAACAGCTTATTAACTGCTGATTGGACAGGTCTCAAACAAACACCTTCTTGAGCTAAAACCAAACACCCTCTAAAAGCAATTAACCAAACACTCCTATTTTTTTGAAACTGTGAGCACAATGAGCAGATAATCAAACTAATCCTCACTAATTCAACTTATGATCCTAAAGAAACTATAAAAAGCATTAAAAAGCCAAAAGACTTCCAAGGCTGCTGCACTTGCAGCCCAAAGCAGTCCAGTGGGGGGGAAACAGGTGGCAAGATGAAAAAGCCTAGGAATTCTTAAACTAGGTTAAAACACCAATAAGCTAAACTAATCTAAGGGAAATCATCAAGTAACGTACTACTGAAATAAGCTAAGTTAACAGTCAAGAAGCTAAGTGAACAAAGAGATGGTGACCTGTGCAGTTGTGCAGGCTGCAAACCAGCCTTGGGATGTCTGTTCAAGCTTATTTAAAGCTCAAAGATGACCTTCCAAGATCATGTACAAGCTGCAAAACAAAAGTTAGGCAAATAGAGATTCATAAAAAACTAGCTTGTGGGGAAAATGAGCATGACAACAGCTTAAAAATAAGCTGTTGTCAGTTTATGATACGGCTGCAGTATTACTGATGCAGAAAACACAAACATGAAATGGACAACTTTTTAGCACTGATTTTGACTACTTTAGAGATACAATCCCAAGATCCAAACTGAAGCTAGACTAAAAGGGCTTTATAAAGACTTGAGAAGAACGAATTTTAGGCAATCATGACCCCAATTTCACCTGTAAACGACCACAAGTTCAGCAGCTTAGGCTGCTGAAACAATCTGCATAAAAAAAACAGGACACTTTTTTTCTTTACTCAAAACTTTGGATGAAATTTGTAACACAATTCATGGACTGGGAAACATAAATTTGACCTTAAAACTCATTTGCCTATAAAAGTAAAACTGGTTAAAACTCCTTTTTCACCAAATAATAAGCTCAAAACAAACACCCTACTTCAAAGCTTTTGACCCCTATTTTTTTTGTTTTCTTTTCTGAAACTGATATACAATCACAAATAGCTTTAAACAAAACAAACAACAACTAGAAATTTAACAAGATAAGATTCAAAGACTTTTCATTAACTAAAAGATGCATTACAAAACATAGAAAAGCTAAAATTTTAACTGAAAACTAGGGTGCCCTTTAATGGCTTACAAGGTAATCTATTTATACTACTAAAACTAAGTCTTCACTCTTCAAACTTTTGTGTTTCTTTTGTGTGAGCAGGCAACCAAGAATTCCCTTTGTGCTTCTTTTGAACCAATCCTGACCTTAGAATAGGTAGGTACCATTTGAAAATGAATCTTGGCCATACACTGCAACCTTTTGAAGCTGGGATTGCCAGCTTGGCATTGGGAGGAGGGGGAAGAATAAGTGAGTGGGTTGGGGAATTGGGTGAAACCGGGTAAAAGGATTAAGGTGAGTTTGGGTTTTGGTGATATTGGGTAATAGAGAGAAAGTGAGGTTGAGTGTTTAGGTTAAAGAGAAAGGAGAGGGGTTTTGGGGTTCTGGGGATCTAGGGTTCTGGGATTGGTATTAGTTTGGGCGGGAATGAGATGGGGAAGACAGGGCAGGGGTGGGTGGTTTATTAATTCGACCGGGTATGGGTTGGGATATGGGTGATCCGGGTTTGGATTTGGACTGGATTGGGAGGGCAGTACAATTTTGGGCCTTGGTTGTTTATTTGGGCTTGGGTAAAAAATGGGATCCGTTTGGATTGTTTGAAATAATAACACCAAGGACCATATTTGTAAAACTTCAAAACCAAGGGACCAATCATGTAACTTATGAAGGGTAGTCAAAGGGTTGTTTTGCCAACTTTACTAATCCAAGGGTCAATTTTGACATTTTGAAATTCGAGGACTAGTTTTGAACATTTTTGGATTTCGAGGACTAAATTGTAATTTTCTCAAAACTTTTAGATTTCTCACCAAAGGACTAAATATGATAATTTGTGATTTTAAAATGACCTTTGGTGACTTTTCTTTTAAATTCGTGCTCGGGGACTATTTCATCAATTTTGAAAGACGGGATTTGAAAGCGCCAATTTGCAAACTTTGTTCGTTTTCATTCGTTTTGCATCCGAAACATATAAAACACAATTTTGAGATATTTTCAATATTTTGATGCATTTGGAGTGTTTTAGATGTTTTCATTTCAGTTGACCAAAAATGATGAGTGAATCTTGACTCATCAAATCACATACTAAAACATTCTAGTCCTAGCAATCTTTTGAGAAAACATAATGGTTGAGTCTCTTTACCAAAAGCCATTACTTACGGAGTAGCCAAATGTTTCGATTCGAGGAAGAACCATGGTACAGACATAACCATGTGATTTTGAGCAAACCACCGACTTTCAACGGTTTGACTTTGTCTTTACGAAAGCCGTACCATACGGACTAGCCAACTCTTAGATAAATTATCAATATTATCTTTGGTGAGTGATTACCAATTATGGATTTTCCATTGCTTTTACCACAAGCCATAACCTTGCGGCTGCCAACTCTTCACTTTTAGGATATGGTGAGTTGAGAACCATACAATTTTGGGCAAATTGCAAGTCGTCAGCGGTTTGATAAATCTTTACCAAGAGCCGTTTGCTCTGGATTAGCTAATCCTTTAGTCTTACTGACATGGCGGATCGATAACCAAAATAAGTGCAAAACACTTATTCCAAAAAAAAAAAATTTTGGCCAAAAATGGGGAATGGGTGGTAAAACATATGATAAAATTCAGAAATTCCCCACACTTAGAAATGAATATTGCCTCGATATTCAAAGACAAGCTATTATGTCGAATCCTGAACATAAAAGATAATATTACTAACCAAGTGTAGAAACACAACATTTATTCTCTTTCTATTTTTTTTTGAGTTTTCGATTACATTTTTCAATTTTTTTTTTTTTTTAATACAAAGGGAAATACATATCACGAGGATTCTAGGTTCTACCAATCTCAAAATTCTCATAATGAGACGGTCAGTGTCAAATTGACTATCTACCATGCTAAACTCATTGATTAAGGTGCGACTAAGTTTCTTAGGCTATATTGAGTCTAAATCAAAAAATGACAACACTCATAACAGTCAATAGCTCAGATTTACCCATAGATCCAAACAACCCTTAAATGTTACCAAACTGTGCTTCTAATACCATACCACTGCATAAACAAATCATATCAAATCCAGAGGATTTAAAGTGTCAAATTAAACCTTTTTCAGTCTAAACTAGTTGTCAAATAGTCAAGACCTATGATTATCAAGGATTATGCAAAATGACAGTCAACACAGTATTCAAAGCACAATTGAGTTTCAAGACATAAGCATTTATTTATTTAAAAAAAAGAACATATTTTTGTATTTTTTTTTTTTTTCATTTACAACAACAAGAATCACAAAACGAAAACCAAATTCACTTCATACCTTCCCGGTGGCGCCATTTTTGACGATGTCATTTTGACACGGTCGTTTTAGTATATGAGCGAGAAACACTCGCGAAAGTAATTTCACAGTTCGTTGTCCCAACGAAGGATGAATGGAATCATGATAAGCGTTTTGTGATTCGTGTTGTTAGTGAAAATAAAGAGGATTTTATTGGTTTTCATTACACTACGAACTAAAGAGCGGAAATGGAAATTAGCATGTAAAACAATAGCGAAATGAAAATAAAGAACAATAACGAAATAAAGAACGGAAATGGAAATAAAGCATGTAAAACAAATTAAACACTAAATAAACTACGACTAAGCCTAAGAAAGTTTTTTAAAAAAGCGGAATATTTTTTGACTTTTAAATTAATTTCTACGAATTAAAACGATTTTACACTAATTAAATTATTAAAATACTAAACTACTTAAGAAAAATCTGAAAATTACACTAAAAATACTTTAAGTTATGCAGATTCTAAGAAAATGAGAAAATGTTGTGGTGCTATACGAAATAAGCTGAAATAAGCTCAAAAGAGCTTAAAAGCTAATCTGACAAAGGTGCCTTATATATTAAATGATGCAAAGGATAACCAATAAAGTCCCAAGGGCAGATGGTTAAGCATGTGGTGTTGAGGTCGTGTACTTAGGGACCAGGGTTCGAATCCCCTTTGGTACCCTTTTTTGCAAACAATTTATTCTTTGATTTTTTCTTTTTGGAGCTCAAAGTTTAGACAAAAGTAAAGACATTTTGTGAAAACTATTTTGGAGATAAGCCTGAAATAAGCTGTCAGAGGTAGCTTATCTCAACAGTAAGTAAATAACAAACAACTCTCCTTTGGCAGTTGTAAACAAACTTTAAACAAATCCGTGATTTCTTTTCTTTTGAAACTGACTTACAAGCACAACCAAGATGGCAACTTTTTGTGAAAACTTAAGCTTTGAAACTTTGTTAATAAGCTGTTATAACAGCTTATTAACTGCTGATTTGGACAGGTCTCAAACAAACACCTTACTGAGCTAAAAACCAAACACCCTCTAAAAGCAATTAACCAAACACTCCTATTTTTTTGAAACTGTGAGCACAATGAGCAGATAATCAAACTAATCCTCACTAATTCAACTTATGATCCTAAAGAAACTATAAAAGCATTAAAAAGCCAAAAGACTTCCAAGGCTGCTGCACTTGCAGCCCAAAGCAGTCAGTGGAAACAGGTGGCAAGATGAAAAAGCCTAGGAATTCTTAAACTAGGTTAAAACACCAATAAGCTAAACTAATCTAAGGAAATCATCAAGTAACGTACTACTGAAATAAGCTAAGTTAACAGTCAAGCTAAGTGAACAAAGAGATGGTGACCTGTGCAGTTGTGCAGGCTGCAAACCAGCCTTGGGATGTCTGTTCAAGCTTATTTAAAGCTCAAAGATGACCTTCCAAGATCATGTACAAGCTGCAAAACAAAAGTTAGGCAAATAGAGATTCATAAAAACTAGCTTGTGGGAAAATGAGCATGACAACAGCTTAAAATAAGCTGTTGTCAGTTTATGATCTGACTGCAGTATTACTGATGCAGAAAACACAAACATGAAATGGACAACTTTTTAGCACTGATTTTGACTACTTTAGAGATACAATCCCAAGATCCAAACTGAAGCTAGACTAAAAGGGCTTTATAAAGACTTGAGAAGAACGAATTTTAGGCAATCATGACCCCAATTTCACCTGTAACGACCACAAGTTCAGCAGCTTAGGCTGCTGAAACAATCTGCATAAAAAACAGGACACTTTTTCTTTACTCAAAACTTTGGATGAAATTTGTAACACAATTCATGGACTGGGAAACATAAATTTGACCTTAAAACTCATTTGCCTATAAAAGTAAAACTGGTTAAAACTCCTTTTTCACCAAATAATAAGCTCAAAACAAACACCCTACTTCAAAGCTTTTGACCCCTATTTTTTTTGTTTTCTTTTCTGAAACTGATATACAATCACAAATAGCTTTAAACAAAACAAACAACAACTAGAAATTTAACAAGATAAGATTCAAAAGACTTTTCATTAACTAAAAAGATGCATTACAAAACATAGAAAAGCTAAAATTTTTAACTGAAAACTAGGGGTGCCCTTTAATGGCTTACAAGGTAATCTATTTATACTACTAAAACTAAGTCTTCACTCTTCAAACTTTTGTGTTTCTTTTGTGTGAGCAGGCAACCAAGAATTCCCTTTGTGCTTCTTTTGAACCAATCCTGACCTTAGAATAGGTAGGTACCATTTGAAAATGAATCTTGGCCATACACTGCAACCTTTTGAAGCTGGGATTGCCAGCTTGGCATTGGGAGGAGGGGGAAGAATAAGTGAGTGGGTTGGGGAATTGGGTGAAACCGGGTAAAAGGATTAAGGTGAGTTTGGGTTTTGGTGATATTGGGTAATAGAGAGAAAGTGAGGTTGAGTGTTTAGGTTAAAGAGAAAGGAGAGGGGTTTTGGGGTTCTGGGGATCTAGGGTTCTGGGATTGGTATTAGTTTGGGCGGGAATGAGATGGGGAAGACAGGGCAGGGGTGGGTGGTTTATTAATTCGACCGGGTATGGGTTGGGATATGGGTGATCCGGGTTTGGATTTGGACTGGATTGGGAGGGCAGTACAATTTTGGGCCTTGGTTGTTTATTTGGGCTTGGGTAAAAAATGGGATCCGTTTGGATTGTTTGAAATAATAACACCAAGGACCATATTTGTAAAACTTCAAAACCAAGGGACCAATCATGTAACTTATGAAGGGTAGTCAAAGGGTTGTTTTTGCCAACTTTACTAATCCAAGGGTCAATTTTGACATTTTGAAATTCGAGGACTAGTTTTGAACATTTTGGATTTCAGGACTAAATTGTAATTTTTCTCAAAACTTTTAGATTTCTCACCAAAGGACTAAATATGATAATTTGTGATTTTAAAATGACCTTTGGTGACTTTTCTTTTAAATTAGTGCTCAGGACTATTTACATCAATTTTTGAAAGGCGGGGGCTGAAGCGCCAATTTTGCAAACTTTGTTCGTTTTCATTCGTTTTGCATCCAAACATATAAAACACAATTTTGAGATATTTTCAATATTTTGATGCATTTGGATGTTTTTAGATGTTTCATTTCAGTTGACCAAAATGATGAGTGAATCTGTATCATCACATGGACTGGAGCTTCTTTTTTTGACTCTGTGTTTTTCATGTCTAAGTCTTGTTTCTTGTTTTCTGTTTCTTTGAGCTGACGAGAAATCTTCGCAACTACATTTGATTTGAGTTTTTCTTTTTTTATTTAAGATGAAGAAAGATAAAGGAAGAAGATGAAGTTAAAAATGAAGGAAAAAGACTAAAATACCCTTACATGGCGACTTAACGGCGTTATTTACCGTCGTTAGTCGCGAGGACCAACGCTAAATAACGTTTCGCGATTAAGGACCAGCGGTGCAATTTTTTGGTCGAAGGGCGATCTTGATGGTCGGCGTATCTGCGAGACGAGCGGTGTAGTTACTCAAAGGATATAAGAGAGGCAGCGTACACATTAAGGGCCAAAGAAAGAAAGGATCATTTATTTAATAAGGGCATCGGGTTAGACCATCAACCCTCCAGGGTTCAAAAGATTACAAACACCACTTTATTTTACTTTATATATTATCATTGATATATATTGTTTTTTTATAAGTTACTTTAAATTTAGAATCTTATCATTTTGATAGTATATTAACCTAGTGATTACCTTTGCTTAGTATCTTGATTAGGAATAATTTATAAGGAGTAATTAACCTTAGGTTGTTCACTGATTGAATTTTTATAATCTCCAAGGATAGTTTAAAATTTAAAAACTATACCTAGAAAGTTTTACACCCATTTGAGGAAGTTAAAACATTATAGCTCATTTTTTTAAGAATTTTCAGAAACACATTTAGTGTTAAAATTCTTTTGGAGATTTATTGTCATTATCATTTTAAGATATGACGAAAGATAGTGGAAAGGAACTTAGTACTAACACTGCAAATAGTACACCTCAATTTCAATGCCCGATCCTAAAGCCCATGAATTACTCATTATGGGCAATTCGAATGCAAATCATTCTCGGCGAATGGTTTATGGAAACAATTGAGCCGGTGAAACGACTCAACCCAATAAGAAAGGGATAAAACCGCTATTTCTTTCCTTTATCAAGCCTTACCAGAAGAACAATTACTTCAAATAACAAAGCACAAAACCGCGAAGGACATTTGGAATGCTTTGAAAACTAGATCGTTAGCGAAGACGAGTTAAACAAGCAAGAATACAAACACTCAAATCGACTTTGAGGCGTTGTATATGAAGGAAGACGAAACAATCGATACCTTCACCACAAAACTCACAACACTCGTAAACAAAGCCGCTAGTCTAGGACACGCAATGAAGATGACACCTTAGTTCGAAATTACTAAATGTTGTACCGAAGGTATTTGCGAATAGTCGCATCTATAGAACAATATTCCGATCTAAGCGAAATGACACTGGAAGAAGCAATTGGAAGACTTAAGACCTACGAAGAAAGGATTAAGTTCAAGAAAGGAAAACAAGTGGACAATCAAGAAAAACTGATGTTCACAAAACATGACAATAGAGGTAAAAACTTCAGAGGATGTGGACGTGGAAAATACAAAGGATGGCGAAACCACGATAAAAATAACCACGAGAAGAAGGATGGAGAAAATTCTCACAATCACTTCAACAAACAGAATATTGACTTTAGCAAAGTTAAATGTTACAAGTGCATTAAAACTGGTCATTATGCATCTAAGTGTTATGCAAAACAAACACTAGTATGCAATCTAATCTTGTCGAGGAGGACTTAGAACCTACCTTATTAATGGCAATATTAGAAGATCCACATGTAACAAAGCTAGAAGATCAAAAGGTCTCGCTACACGAAGAAGATGTAGGATATAAAGAGATAAGTGTTGATAGTCAATGGTATTTAGACAACGAAACTAGCAACCATATGACTGGGATAAGAGAACACTTTAAAGAACTAGATGAGAACGTTAGTGGAAAAGTAAGATTCGGAAAAGTGAAGTCATTACGGGAATTGCATTAGTTTCTTCTTTTACTCATTCACAAGGACTAGTTTAGTCAATAGTGCTAAGTTAGACTTGTCTAAGTATATATACCCTCTAGTCCCAACTAGGAGGGTAGGAAGATCACATTTTGTAAAAAGTGTGTGTGGTTTCTTCTTCTTCTCTCTGAAACACACACATCTTCCCTTTTCTTCAATCTAAACAATACCATGTCTTATTCATTCTTTGAGCTTCCCCGACCCCCCGAACCACATGAATCAATAGTTTTATCGGTCCTACAATTGGTATAACGAGCCAAGGTTGTTGTTTTATTGATTTATGTTGGTTTGAATCATGTTTTTAACATTTTGAGCTTATTTTGTGGTCGGAAATTTTTTCCGTATATTTGTGGTTACGTTTTATTCATGTGTTTGGTATCCTTGTTTTGGTCAAAAGTCCCGATTTTTATGTCAACATCATCTTGGGTCATCTTATCCAAACAAGATTTTGTTATACTTTTTGTACCAATATCCGTGAAATATTCTTGTGGTCAAACCGTCGGTTTTCTTGGTCAAAACAGGAAAAGGAAGCTTTTTTATGCCTATTCTGGGTTTAGTATGAAGACTGGACGGAAAAACATGGTCGGAAAACCTCACCGGAAAAAGTCAAAGGGTCAAAACCCTCTTTTTACGCGTAAGGGGAATCTACAGTTAAGATACGCGTAGCTGTGAAGTTACGCGTAGAAAAAAGCTACGCATATGCGTTTACGCCTAACTCTGGCTTACGCTTAAGCAGACCTACGCATAACTTGCATTACGCATAAGAATATGCTTACGCATAACGGGTTGAGAAAACGTTACGCGTAGGCTTACGCTTAAGGAAAAAGAAAATGGGTTACGCGTATGCAAGAACTGAAAATGTGTTACGCGTAACAAGACCACGACCACAACTACTCATACCATTATACCAATCAACATACACGATATCAGTCTCAAAACAAATCCGAAACTAATCTCAACCCAACAACATCCTCAAAACTATCCTAACCCATCTCCATTCCATCTCACGTTCAACTACAACATCTCTTCTACAAATTTCACTCACATCAAAAACTGAAATTTACTTGATCTCAGTTTAGAGCCAATATGTGTTTTGCAATCTTTTCCAGATTGTTATAATTGACTCATAATCATCACAGATCATTTACGAAGACAAGGCTTCAAGATAATATTCGAACGATAAAGAAGGACCAAAACCAAGCGGTTTCCTCCTTTCTCCGGTTCGATTGATGAAAAACTAACATCACAATACTTACCCGAGACCCTATTCAAAGGATCTTGAAGCAAATTGGTTTCTTGATTCGGATTAAGCTACTCGAAGACAAAGGTTGGGTAATTACTATGATGAGGTGAGATTCGCTTATGATTGTGATTCGGATGTGATGAGATGAGACATGTTCTTATCTGGTTTGAGTTAAGATGTTGTGTGGTGAGAATATATGGGAGTTGAGGCGTGTGTTTATGTGATGTGGTTTAGGTTTAGGTCGCATTTGAGACACGTTATATAATTATCCGGTTATGATAAGTGTTTCGTTTGGATGGTCTTCGTTTTTGGATCGTGGATCGTGGATTGAGAATATGGGCTTTGGGCCGTCTACTCTTTCTATAGAATATTTGGAATGGGTGGTGGATGTTGATTGAATGGAGTTGGGCTAATATAAATTATGCCACGATGGTTACTGATTTGAATGAAATGGTGACAAATATTTGTTATCCGAATTCTTTTAAACATTTTGGATACAAATTGTTGCTATAAATTAAAGAGAATGGTAATTTGGTATGGTATTAATTTCACGGAGGATATACGTTCACGGCTAAAGTTTTCGATGAATTTTAACGTGACCACGGAGATGACTCTTTATTATTTATTTGGGTGTGAAGTGACGTTTGACGGGCGAGTTTACTTATTTTGTCTTCTTTCTTTCTTCCTTACGCCAAGATGACTTGTCCGGCAAATATGTTGAGTGTGATGAAGACTTGCTATCTAGTTACTTTTGTGATTCTTTCTCTCTTAACCCAAAGTAGCTATCACTTGGTGTCTCACGTAGTTGAGGATCGCCAAGAGGTTTTGTACATCGGGTACACAGTTCTTTTTCACAAGGATAGTACAAGCTTAAGTAATCATCCGGAGATTTGACTTCATTCTCAAGTTCGTCATATTGGGTTATCCTCACATGTGGTTACTCTGACAGTACCGTTGAATTTTGATACGGGGTTGAGATAAGTTAGACAATTTAAAATGGTATTGTTCATCGACATCTTCTCACGGGCCGATTTGATTTATGATGAATGCTTCCGCTAATGCTTCATGTACACTATTGTATGATTCCGATAAATCGTAACCATCGGGAGAGAAATGTGTACATTATGGGCTGATTTGATATATGAAAGATAACTGGAATGCATTTGGTGAGATGAAGATGTTGATATCTTATTCCCGAATGGACAATCTTGAAGAAGGTCGAGTCGACGCCTTTTCTACATTTTCCGCGTGTTAGAAGACTAAAGACGGTTCTAATTTAATTATCAAAAGACTTCTTCAATTCGTGAAATTCATCGAAAGGTTGTCGGTTTGGGGAGAGCACTAATTAGGGGAGAGCAACAATTCGATTTAATCCCTAATTAGATTTGCTCATATTGTTCTTACGCAAGTAAAGAGATGGCGTTGAGAAGATTCATGAAGTTTGAAGACTATGAAGACACTCTTAGAGTTGTGCTTATGTTTTGTATTTAATTTTGCTTGTAGGAACATTGTAAGCAACTCCGTATGACATCACTGGGAGAGATTGTTAGCCTCGCTAAAGTGAAGTCATTACGGAATTGCATTAGTTTATTCTTTTACTCATTCACAAGGACTAGTTTAGTCAATAGTGCTAAGTTAGACTTGTCTAAGTATATATACCCTCCTAGTCCCAACTAGGAGGGTAGGAAGTTCATATTTTGTAAAGAAGTGTGTGTGGTTTCTTCTTCTTCTCTAGAAACACACATCTTCCTTTACTTTAATCTAAATAATACCATGTCTTATTCATTCTTTGAGCTTCCCACCCCCGAACCACATGAATCACAAGTATTATCGGTCCTACAATCTCATATAGAGATTAAAGGAAAAGGTTCAATCCTATTAGAATATGATGACGAGAAACAAAGAATCATATCTCAAGTCTATTACATTCCCAGCTTAAAAAGCAACTTATTGAGCCTTGGACAATTTACCGAAATTGGTTGTAAAGTTGTAATGGACGATGATGAATTACAACTTTATGACATGGACAACAAAATCTTCTTAAAAGTCACAAGACAAAGAAACCGTCTATACAAAGCAAGTCTGAAGATAGGCACACCTGTTTGCTTATTAGCAAACTTAAGTGACAACACTTGGTTATGGCACGCATGATTAGGACACCTCAACTTTGAATCATTAAAATCTATGACTCAAAGGGAGTTAGTTCATGGAATACCTGCCATTAAACATACAACACAAATTTGTGATGTTTGTTTAGTTGGTAAACACAACAGAGCGCCATTTCCCAAGAAAGCGAAAACTAGATCAACATCACCATTAGATTTAGTTTATGGAGATTTATGTGGACCAATCACACCACCAACACCATCCGGAAAGAAATAAATATTCTTGTTAGTAGATGATTACTCAAGATATATGTGGGCGTGCTTCCTAAACACGAAGATCAAGCATTTGATACTTTCAAGGAATACAAAGAAACAATAGAGAAGGAGCTAAGGACAACACCGAAAATGTTGAGAATCGATCGTGGAGGAGAATTCACATCTAACGAATTCACTAAATATTGCAAAGAAAGCGGCATAGTACGACAACTAACCACACCTTACTCACCACAACAAAATGGAGTAGTTGAGCGAAGGAATAGGACAACTATGTCTACAACGAGATGCATGATGAAAGCAACCAACATGCCACAAAACTTTTGGTCAAGTCATTAGACACGCTATATACATTCTAAGCAGCTCCCACAAGAGCCTTAGAGACATCACTCCATATGAAGCTATCAAGAAAAGAAAGCCAAACTTAGAAACTTTAAGAGTTTTTGGTGCATAGCTTATGAAAGGTACCATCACAACATCCGACAAAGTTAGATGATAGAAGCAACAAAATGGTATACTTAGGCGAACAAGGATCAAAAGCTTATAGATTATTTGATCCAACAACACAAAGGATATGTGTTAGTAGAGATGTGAAGTTTAAAGAGGATGAAACATGGGATTGGAAGGATTACCGAGTGAACACACCAACGATGAACTGAATGGTTTGACTTCAAAGTTGAGAACCTTGAAGCAACAAATGAACATCGTGAACAAGATATCCAACGGATGAAGAAGACAATGACATCCTCGCAAATGATGATCATGAATATGAAACATCAACAAGCGACTCACCTCACAATCACAAACACTTCGCACACCATCTACAATTTCATCACGAATAAATACTCAACTCACACCAACTACCTCAAGACATTCAACCAATCAAAGTAACTCAACTACAACCCGGAATTTACATCCAGACTTTGATCATACACCATTACAAGGTTTTAGAACGTTGAATGATTTATATGAAAACACCGAGGAAGTTTTACCCGAGCATTTATTACTAGCTGAAGATGAACCCAAGAATTACAAGGAAGCATCGAACGATCAAAAATGGATCGAAGCAATGAAGATCGAATTAGATTCCATTAATAGAAATAATACATGAAACTAACCACTCTACCAAAAGGACATAAAGCCATTGGTTTAAAGTGGGTATTCAAGACCAAGAAGGATGCTAATGAAAATATAGTCAAGCATAAAGCAAGACTAGTAGCAAAGGCTACATCTGAGAGCATGGCATAGACTTTGAAGAAGTCTTTGCACCGTAACAAGAATGGAAATAGTCCGTTTACTATTAGCCATAGTGCTAATAACAAATGGAAGTACATCACCGACGTCAATCGCATTTACGCATGGAGACTTAAAAGAAGAAGTGTATGTTACACAACCCGAAGGTTTTATAAAAGAAAACGGAAAAGTCTACAGACTGATAAAAGCTCTATACGGTTTAAGACAAGCACCACGTGCATGGAACATAAAGTTAGACAATACCTTGAAGTCCTTAGATTTCAAGAAATGCGCTTTGGAACAAGCTGTCTACACGAAGAAGTCAAAAGACTCATTACTTCTAGTAGGAGTCTATGTGGATGATTTAATCATCACTGGCACACCAAAGAAAGAAATAGACAAGTTCAAAGCTCAAATGGAAGAGAAATTCGAGATGGTGACCTAGGATTACTATCCTACTACTTAGGAATTGAAGTAACACAAACTAAAGGTGACATATCAATAAAGCAATCCGCCTCACGCAAGCAAGATCCTAAAGGAAGTTGGAATGCTAGATTGCAACGAAACTTTAATACCTATGGATCCGTGAACAAGACTAACAAAGAACACCGATGAAACAACGGTCAACTCAATCGAATATAGAAGCTTGATTGGATGCTTACGATATTTGCTACATACAAGACCCGACTTAAGTTATTAGTTGGATTACTTAGTCGTTTATGAAAGAACCAAAGGAAAACCACATGAAAGCTATAAGGCAAGTACTACGCTATGTTAAAGGAACAAAATATTATGGAATCACCTACAAGCACAACGGAGGAAACCATATACAAGGTTATAGTGACACATGACTACGAGTCAACACTCAAGAAAGGAAAGCACTCGGAAATTATCTTCTACTACGGTGAATCACCAATCACCGAGTACACAAAAGCAAGCCACGGTAGCTCTATCATCATGTGAATCCGAATTTATTGCAAAGAACAACAAACAACACACAAGCATTATGGTTAAAAAGATTACTTAGCAAGCTACGCACACGCAGAAGAAAAAGTTACAATCGGTCGACAACAAGTCCGCCATTGAACTAATGAAGAATCCGTATTTCACGGAAGAAGTAAACACATCGATATCAAATACCACTTTATAAGAGAATGCGTCGAAAGAGAAGATCTACAAGTCGAATTCATAAGTGGAGAATTTCAGAAGGATGACATATTGACAAAGGCATTACCAAATATCAGATTCCTCACCATGAGACAACTAATTGGAGTCAAAGATCTACAACAAGATGATTGTGATTAAGGGGGAGAATTTTGGGTAATCACCATCGACCCACCCATCACAACCAATATGACCCGGTCAACGAAAGTCAACCCAAGCGAAAAGTCAACTTAGCAGTTACATGAGTTACATGACAGTTATTCCAGAATTGCCATTCTCATGAACCGACACAATGGTTCAAGAGACACCTTTTCATTTTGTATAAATTGTAACATATTCTGTAAGAACAAAGATGATGACAAGTTTAATATAAACACTATTTTGTTTCATTTAAACACTGCTTATTTGGTATACTTATGATTTACGTTAAAGACCATAGATCCGTATTATTGAGGCAAACAGATATTACTATCCAAGCTATCTTCAGTTACCATCAATATTTTGCTAAGAAATTAGCTTTTGGGAAGTGAACCAAATGTGAACATGAATGATCATATCTTTTAATGATTTTTGCTCTCCACGTGCATGATGTTATAATTTATGAAGAGGTTGATGTTATAATTTCAGAGTGGATGGGTTATATGCTTCTCTATGAGGTAATCACGTTCCCAAAGAAATTGAGATGAATCGGTCAATAGGAGGAAATAGTTGAAAAAAGCTATTCCGTTCCATCTATATGCTTTGTTTATGTACCAATTTGCACAATGGATAATGTGTTTGCAACTCTGAACTTTTGTGTTAGTAGGTACGTCTCACACTCTCACAGCGGGATTGGTTGGAAAAGGAATTAGTTTCAGCCTCAGAAGGTGAAGTTGCTTGAGAAGAGTTTTGGATAATGCCAATGGAGGAGAATTTCTGGGAACGAAGTTGGGTGTCGCTGATATGGCAAATAGTGGTGTCCCTCAAGGTGATTATGTTCTTGCAGTTTTTTTATTGAAGCATGTACAGTCGTGTAATCTGTTACCTACGTGTTTTAGACTTTTAAACAACAAACATTGATGATACTAATAGTTGTGTTTGTTGATAAGAAAGCACGATGTTTGCTATAGTGAATTAATTAAACTATTCAGGTTCGTAGTGCACCTATTTTTTTGTTTCTAAATGTGTCCTTGGAATTTGAGGATTGTATCTTCTTTTATTGAGCATCAGATTTTGTTTACCAACAATCATATACATATATCAGTTTAAGTTAATTATGAAAATTAGTGTGGGGATATATGATACAAAACGAATCAATACCAGAGTTACTATGACAATTCCAGTCACAAAGAACTTATTTTTATCGTGAACATCATATTTAGCAGCGATATCTAAAAACTATGTTACTTAATTTTATCTTGAATAATTATTGAATTTAGCTTGGTGACGCACAGCATAATAGTATGGTTAATATTTGTAAGTATTTTTTTTCTTCGTTTGGGTATTGGGAAATTGCATGTTTTGTTTTTTTTATTTGTCGTTGTAGTGATTATTACTCGTTTTATTATATATCTACCATAATTGTTTAAATTTATTGTTACAAACTTTAAAGAAGACTTTATATAATTAGTTAAGAGTAAAACCGTCGTTCTGCTAAAAATTGAGAAAGAGAAAACAGCTTAAACTGTGTGTTTTTTGTCGAAGGACAGTATTTTGGGATGGAAGGAGTAATTTTTAAGTTTGTAACTTTATAACTATGGAATACGAAGACATGATGATGAAGCAATTTTTATGTGATGGTTTTGAATGATATATATAGGCAATAAGTAAAAGTAGAGACAAGGTAAGATCGTGGTTAAAGGTATCTGTTATATGTATGTGTGAAAAGGCTCACATGGTTAAGTTATAAGTTATGCTTCTTTAGGACATTCAACTAACTTTTGATTAAAAGAATTTGATTTGAATGAGAAAATTCACATTTAGCAGAGAAGTGTACCAAATTGCTTTTGATGTTAGTGGTGTTCCAAGCAATGCGTTTTAATCATGATTATATGAAATTGATGATGGTTTAGAAAGTGATAACTAATGATGGTTAGGGTTTTGAGAGCGGTGATGACAGCTTCGAGCTTGCTTTTTAGGGTCATTGCAAAACCTGAAAAATAGAATTAGATGGGGCTATTTCACTGTCCTTACTTATTAGTAACAGGTTGCTTCTTATTTCAAACGTGTCAAATTTAAGTTCTTAGGTAAAAGGGGAATGCGGGTCGGTTAAACAAGTTTAAAGTCCCATAAAGTCTAATTTTGATACATACAACCTCATGTAGTCCAAGTCAACCTTGCCTGTCACAAATTCAGCCTGCTCCACCCACGCATCTCAACATCTCTAATTGGAGTGAAAAGGATGACGCATATCTAACAGTGTACTAATAAGTCATTGTTGTCATACATTTGTTATCTGCATAGTATTACTGTAATACAAAAAGTTATCTTAATCATTAGTTTGACCTTTATATTACTCCGTACTATCTCAACTAATAACAAGGCAATCATTATCAAATTTTCAGTTGATATTTGTATGCATAAAAAGGTATGTGTTATTATGTACGACATGTAGTTGTACTTATGATGTTTAATGGTATGAATGAAATGTACATGTTGACGTTCACAAAAAACTATTATTTGTATGCATGCATACAAAGTAAGGTATTTTAGTATTTATAAGAATATAGACCAAAAGGTAATGTTTAGACATGATAAATGACACTGATCATGATGATGTTTCAGTCCGTACATGTTGTTAGCACCTTAGATACCTTACATTTCTGGCTACTTTAAAGACACCCTCACCAGGTATTTAGAAATAATAGAAGCAGTCACTAAATGAAGTTGTTGCAGGCTAATTAAATCACAGTGTGCAGTCAATGTCATTCACAAGATTTCCATGTTCTATCTAAATTCATAACATCTAGAACGCGATATAATGCAGTGAAAATATAGAGCATTAGCTGCAAATAGCATAATACAACCTGCAAAAAATGTGTACCATGAACGTTGCGGCTCCACTTCTTCCCAATACTCTTAGGTCCATGCCAATGTATCACTTTGTCGTCCGGATATAAAAGCAACAACAAAGTAGATGTCATGTACCACATACTAAGTCAAAATTCAAAAGTTTTTGATTTGCAGAAACATAAAACACAGATCCACATCATTCACAACATTAACATCAAACAAACACCTCTTGGTTTGACCCGCTGAACCAGTTTTTAAAACAGTGGTGCTTGTCTTCCGCTGCTATTAAGAGATAGGCACAGATAGCTTAGAATAGGTATCTTGTTTTTTCAAAAAATTAGTCTTTCTCACAGGCCATTGTATCCGCCTCATGACTACATGTTTTTCTGGATAAACCTGCATGATACACATAATATTACTAAGTGAAAATCTGAAAGTTTCTGATTTACAAAAACATAAAACACAGATCCACGTCATTCACCACATTAACATCAAACAAATACATATTGGTTTGACCCACTGAACCGGTTTTTAAAATAGTGGTGGTTGTCTTCCGCAAGGATCTCCTGCCAAATAGTTAGACTTTCAATCACCTTTAAAGAATCAAATAGGTTATAGTGGTAATACCATCGCTATCGTGGAACTCGTGAGTTTTCTGCATAAACATACAATATTCAGATTAGTTGTGTCATGCACATGCTCATGAGACTTGATATTCTATGTTGGTATGAAATTCTAACACATATAGTGCAATTTTGTCATGTACTAATTAACTGTATACGCATTAATGAGTGATTATTGAAATATAATTTCTGAGTAAACTTTATAAATTTGGTGATGTAGAAAATGGGTCATAGTCAGGGAAAATCAAAACTTTCTTTGTAGAAAGCTTATTTATGCAAATACTCGGTATCTTATTATCTTAGAAGAGTAGTTTTTAACAACCACTCACTTTTTTACTTTAGGCTCAAATAAGTTAGCAGCGACCACCATAAAAAATCAACATTGATCTGCATAAATGAAAATGGACCATGGTGATTTCTTAAGTATCAATTCTCTAAGAATTTAATCCATACTGGACAATTTATGGGTGTATGTCAACTGCAAATGTGCAGCTTTAAGGGGTGTTTGGCTATGGCTTTCGCAATAGTTTTCTACAGCAGTTTAAGGGGTGTTTGGGTCAATATACAGCAGCAGTTAAAGGGTGTTAGGATATGTCTACATCAACAAAATAAGGGGTGTCGTGCGTGTATGTGGCGTTTACCTATGTCACGTTTTTTAACTATTGACTCCATTACTGCATCACCATGTTGAGATTCTTGTGGAGCTCTCAATTCTTCGCGGCGGGGCGTTGTATCACGTCGGTGATCGTTACACGGTATTTTTTTAAAGTAAATGAGAGACGAACATTTGGTGTTTTCATGATCAATATAGTATTGTTTTCATGATCATTGCACGTTAATTTCAAAACTATTGGGCATAAGCTATTAAAACTGGTTATAAAATAAAAAGGTTAAGCAACTTAAATAAGCTTACCTAAACATTGCACATTTGACCCAAATAGCAGCGAAAACGCTACATATCTTTCTGTCCATCGTTCAGGCTAGTTCACTCTTTAACCAATACATGGCACTTTCTTTGCAGCATTCATCCAAATAATCTAAACAAAAGAGAGAGAACAATTTTGACGGTGTATCCTAGAAATAAAGCTGCTTGTAGATGGACTTCCATTCCCCTTCGTGATTCTTTATTACCTTTCCTAACACTGATTAACGATACTCGTCTAGAAGTTTTTTTTATGCCCAATTTTTGGTTATCGCATAGCTTTCTGCAAACATAAGAGAAGACTGTTGCTTCAGCATATGTGCAACAGTAAACATAATATCTGATCAACAATAGAGCTAGCAATACCTGTACAATCAGAATAATAGCAGCGACAATGGGTGGTCATATTATGACACCCAAGAACTTGCCCTTGATCATGTGTCAAATGGACAACCAAAGCGTTTGCTGTAACCACAAATACCATGTGTTAACAATCAAATAGCTTACTTATAGCAGAAATGTAAGCTTAGAGTCCAAGAATAAATTTAATTAAAGAGCTTTAAATACATGAAGAGTCATGTTCTACAATACCTTGTTAAACCATGGCGTTCGTCAATCACAAAAGTCGAGTAGAGAGAAAATGGTGATTTTGTCATCTGAACAAAATATATCGTATAAAAATGTTAGTGAAGAGGGTTACAGTATAAAAAGATTTGGAGACATTAAATAATTTCATATACGATATGACACAACACAGATACACACTAAATTTGAATACAAATAAGCCAACCCACTTGAACATGTATGTCTGCCAATTAAGTACCATAAAAGGTAAATCTTAAGTTGTGTTGTATAAGAATTTAAACAATTTAATGTCAATTTAAACTTATCTGAAAATCTTAGCATCTATATTTTAAACTTATAGCAGGATAAATTCTTCACATAACCCATTTTAGTGATTATAGTTAATGCACATTCAAAAAGTTAATAAGATATCTATTCTTGACAAATAATAAATCAATCTCACAACTATGTTTTCAAGCTCATATTAGTTATTAATAAAAATCCACTATATTGAACTCAATATAATTGAATGACAACCAAAAAAGAAGATGTTAGTGCAGAGGACCAAAGTGGTAAAAAAAAGCACATAAATGTGTTATCATCTTTAAGAAAAGAAACTTTACTGGAAAACTCAACCTTATCTGATGACTCCAAACGAAAAATGTATCCCTTAAGCAATTTTCTCGAGACTCAGACTCAGCAACTTTAACAAAGATCCCTTGCAATGTCAAGGTAGGAGCATATCTGCAGAGGAGGGAATTAGATATGTTCCTAAGATCATATACAAATGGTAATCAGTTATGAAAGAGACATAAGGTGATACTTACGAACTACAACTCGGAATCCCATTGGTAATAGGTTTCTCTGCAAGTGACTGAATATCATAGAAAAAGTTGATATATAATGTTATAACATCCATAACACATTAGTAATATTGTAGCAAAAAACATGACAAGAAGTCAATATGCTGATTATACATATCAGCAATTACGCATTAAAATTATTACAGAAAAAAACACTAACAGTACCTCTATCCATTTATAGCTAACAATATGTCTTTTAGACATTATAGCATAAAAAATCAAAAAAGATGCCCTTATTGCAGAGAAAACAAGGTTTGAAAATAGGCTCACTGATGCCCAGAGGGCTTTCACACGAGCTAGTGATGCACTTGTCAAAGCTAAATCAGAGCTAGAACTTCAAGAGGTTGATCTGAAGGAGTTAAAGCATAAGCTCTCTGCTCAGGAGTCTGAAACTCACAATTGCAAAGATGTGATTGTTGAGCATGATAGGGACATTAAGAAAATCCGGAGCAGCATCAGTTCCTTCTTTCAAGCAGACTTTGAGGATCTTGTTCGAAGGTTCCTCAAGAGTAGAGAGTTTAGCCAAGCACTTGTCAATGTTTGTTCTTTAGCTATCAATTCTGGTTTTGAGTGAGGACTGCGTATGGCTCGTTTGAATGAGCAGCTTTAAGAGATTACAATGAACATTTCTAAATTCATCCCTGGTGCTAAGGCCAAATTTGACTCCGCTGTTGCTGCTCTTCCGAACCAAGACTTCCTTTTTTTTCTCCAAAGTTTCCCAACATGCTGAAGATTCATCGCCAGACAAGGTAATTCCTCCAGTCTAGAGCTCTTCTAAAGTACCAAAACTATCTGAGACTTCCTTGACCGGAACCTATGGCCGCACCACGACTCCTCCCTCAGAAACTGTTGGCATCACCAATACTCCGGAGCAGAAACCATGTGAGATACACTTCAATACTCTGTCTAAGTAATTACCAATAAATACGACATCCCTGCGAAAGAAACATACATAGTGTAAGTAACTACTAAAAATATCCTTTTTGACCCTAACTAAATTCATGCACCTGCCATGCTTTCACTACTAAGAAATTTCAACAAACATAACCTTTAAATATGACCCTTGAACATCACCTTTTTTTCTTATCCCCATGGGTTAATTTTCTGCAAGAAAACCTATAGTTTTAGTAATTTCCCTTTATGCTTTACTTTGGCCATAAATGTTGATGAACCTGTAGCAAGAAAGGAGTAGTGGATTTCGTTCTTGGGCGGTTAGACTCTAAGGCCAAGTAAGAAACGATTTATCAAGGTTGTTATAAAGTATATAAACATATTATATGAGCTTGTTGTGTTGTCCTAGCTGTCTACATTTATAATGGTTCAAAATCAAGCAGATGGCACCTTAAAGTTGACGTACAAAAATAGTTTCCAATCCTATATTAACATCTCACTTAAAATCTTGTCGACTAACTACTGCCACCCATTGATGTCCACTTTAACCCATATAATATTCACCATTAGCCCCAACACCGTATGCACCATAATGACCTCTATCCATGATTTTAAAAAAACCAAACCAAACCAAACCCATTGTGTCGCCTAGTTGCACCTGGGGAAATTCGTTACTTAAGAGGCATTGAACGTGCCAGGTTATTAGTTTTTCACCTGAAACTAGTAACTGGGCTTCTAATTTGAATACCGACACTTCCAAAAACCACTTCTTCACCATCTTCCACAGAAGATACTTCAACAGGTGGTCTGCTACCAAGAGAGTGTAGTTCTGTTGGACTTTGATGCTGCTCATGGTGCACTTTTGATCTGTTTGGTCCAAGTGGGCTGGACCTGTCCTTTGATCCGTGGTCACGTGGAGATCTGCTTTTGCGAGGTGACAAAGGAAATGCATCTCCATAAAGTGACTGAAGATCACTCCTTTGGGGGTTTCTAGTGACTTTGTTATTGAGAGAATTTGCTAACTTTTTGACTGTTGGTGGTGGGACTTTAGCTGAAGCGGCGTTTTTGACAATTGAAGAAATTAAGCGATTGTGAAGAGGGAGGTTTTGGACCATGTTGTGTCTCAAGTCAACAAATAGAATATCTAAAAGCTAGCAGGATAATAACATACATACCTTAACCGTTCCAAATTTCTGGAAAACACTTTTGAGATCTTCACGTAAAACAACATCCTTATTGTCTTTGTACATGTCAGCAGACATTTTTGAGTCTCTGTATTATTCTTCTTATTACCCTCCTCCTTAGCTTCATCAGCCTCTGAACTGGATTTCGCATCAGCCTTTGGTTCACTCTCTTTCTCGGTCTCCAATTCCATGGAATCTGGTTTCGCATCACCAGACTTGACCTGGTTATCGTTTTCAGTTGATGTGCTCTTCCACTTAAATGCAACAATTAAGCCTTCGGGTATCTGTTACCATCAACATAATAAAAGATATTCAGAACAATGAATATTATAACTAACAACAGCGTCAACAATTGAAACTTATAAAATCAGATGTTTTATTGACAATATTCAAACTGTTAATGCTCATAGTAGGGACGCATCAGATGTCAATCATGAAGAAAAGGGAAAACACAACATTGATATGGTTCAAAGTCTCCAAATTAAATACACAAAACTACTAAATTAATTAAGCTTACAACGTCATATTCCTAAGTAAATATACTTGTAACTCCTGTCTGCTTTGAAGACTCTATCGTGCGTCCTGTTGTACATAGGCCTGTAATTAGTTTTCTGCATCACGCATCGTAGCAACGGTTAGAAAGAGGGAGCAAAAGACCTTCATTAAAATTGACTTTTGTGCGTTGCATACAGTAGTCTCAAATCACTTTTGACCCATTATCCTACTCACCTATTTTGAACCTCTTTTCAAGCCTCATAAAAGCGGTCTCTTCACAAATAGCCCTTTCTTTGGTACATCTCACCCTGGATTTTAGGCAGCGTTGTTCATATGGTTCAAATAACTTACATGTCAGAGGGTAATAAAAAAACTACCTTTTGGAGGATGGGACAATTGGCATTAAACCTGGAGCATGCAAATTCTACCACTTTCTCACTTGATTCGGGTACCTGGTTTAAGAATTGATTGCAAAGGAATGCTAAGATCTCATGACTTGTTGATAGTAAATGAGCCATCTGGCCCAATACTCATGCTTGTAATAGAACAACTGCATAATACTTTTGAGAGATTAATGAAGAAGCACAATGGTGTACAATCAAACCTTATGTAATGTAAAGTAAATAAAAGCTGAAATTGAATGACCCATTAAACCTTCATTAGTATGATACTGGAAATTCTTAAATTCCATGCCAACAGTGCCTAAGTCTTTGTAAACAGACTGTGTATCAACAATCGGTTCCATTTGCATATGCATACGCTTGGCCGTCATACGTACATCAAGCATAGTGTCACCAGAGATTGTGTCATGTTGCCTTTTATCACTTTGAGGTAGCCACATAGCTAATGTGCCAACCGCTGCATGAGTATTAATTGAAACAATCACAAAACTATAAAGCAAGTATGCATTAACAATTTGTCACACAATGAGTTCATTTACGCGTAGGTAAAGCATCAACAGAACAGAAAGCCTCACGTTGGCTAAGTCTTACCTGTGGATTTTGACAAACGTCTAAACATAGTTATTCATGGAATTTTTCATTCGCCTTAAAAAGCTGAAAATCATTTGAAATTGCAAATTGGTTAATATTTATAGTCTTCATAGCAATTGATAAAGCGGTGTTTGGAATAAGAATGGTCAGATGGTCCTATTTATGGTCAGTGGCTACACATTATTGGATGATAAACAACTGCACACTATATTAATCTACATACAAATTAGCATAGCATAGAAATAAAAAAAGTACGATCAACATACTGTGATAGATCAAAGAAAAATTGCAATTCATTCATAGTTTGATGAATTTTTTTTTCGACAACACATAATCACATAAAAACAAAAGATTCAAACATGGTAGTATTCTTATGTTAGCAATCGAAAAAGAACATCACCTAATGTATGATAATGGGAATGTATCTGCCAGATAATATCGTAGTAGCTTTGGGCTTGGAGATTGAATTTGATCCTGGCCGTGGAAAAAAATTAGTGTTTTGAAGAAGGGATGAAACTCATACGTTACGGGTACATACAAAAGAAAGATACCACGAAGATTTGACAATACCAGGTTCAATGGAAACGTAAGAATAACTTCACCCTCAATAGCCTATGATCGAGGTTAGAAACTGCATGTGTTTTCAAGAACAGATATATATATCGAATACAATAAATTTAACATCAAATCAAAAGAAAGAAAAAAAAAAACTTTTTGCAGAATATGAATGAACAAAGAGGTCTTGTGTGTGTTTGTAATTGTAAACGTGAATTTAGATGATGACATGGATTAGGTTTATAATTCTGGAAGTATAATTAAGGAATAGATATGTGCTATATAATTTTTGGAGATAAATACTTTCCTTTTCAAACTAATCAAAATGGTCAATAATTAGTTGTGTGGATTTATAGATTTGGTTTTGCAAGATATAATCAAAAAGTATGTTGGTCTAGTGGTTATTATGCTTGTTAATGTTACAAACACCCTAGATTCAATCCTTGCAAGTGGCAAAATTAAAAAAAAAAATTAATTTTTAGTAATATTAATTATTTGAATTTAATTAAAAATAGTATAGCTAATTTTAATTAAAAAACTGCTTATGTGGCATAAGTTGCTTAGGTAACATTAATTTCGATATTATGGAATTATGATGTGGCGTTATAGGATCTTGAGGTGGCGTTATATGTGGCGTGCTCTCTTATATATATATATATATATATATATATATATATATATATATATATATATATATATATATATATATATATATAACATATACATAGAATCGAATCGATTGAGAGGTATTTATTTTGAGAAGATTGAGAAGGTTTTGAAATGATAGATTTTTAACTTTGATTCATGTTTTCAGCGTAAAACTTATTTTAATGTGATTAAAATTCAAAATGTGTAAAAAATTTGAATCAATGTTAAAAATCTCTCGATTTTGCGATATATGTAGAATCTTGAATCATGCAATAAATTTAATGAATCATCATCATCACCTCAATTTTAACAATGATTTGTGAATCAAATTTGTGATTTATAGATTCGATTCACCATAAACTTATGTTTCTTGTGAATCAAATCAAAACATGAATTAGTTTGTTCAAACGAAGATTTACCGATCTTCCGAAATAAAGCATACCAATGGGCGAAACGCATATATATTCATATATATATATATATACATATATATATATACATATATATATATATATATATATATATATATATATATATATATATATATATATATATATATATATATATATATATATATATATATATATATATATATATATATATATATATATATATATATATATATATATATATATATATATATATATATATATATATATATATATATATATATATATATATATATATATATATATATATATATATATATAGTGTAACTTTATTTAGAGAGCACTTGTTAAGTCAGAAGGCTGCGAGAACCCATCTATGACAGTTAGATCATTTAATCAATGGATAAGATGACTTGTGCCATTAGTGTAATTAATGTATTTTTAAGGATTATTATGCAAACTTGTTAAAAGCGATTCAAGGCAATAAGGGAATTCTAAAATTATTTTTCAAAAAGCTGTTAGTATTTTTGGGACTTAATCGGTTTCTTACTTAATTGTATTTATCCATTCTCTCTCACAAAATTGTTCCGAGTCCATTTAATCTTTCTTAAACCCTATCTCATATTTTCTCACCACCACAGAACAACATCATCTAGCCTCTTCGCCACCCATCTCCAACAATCAAACCCCTTCACCGCCAAAACAAATTAGTTACATGGGCATATACAGATCTCATGAATCGATCTATCGAAAAGCAAAACGAATATAATCACACTTCTTAAACCAAACGCAACTTCTGCTATTGAATCTGATGAGGCCCGAATCACAAACACAAGATTATTTCTTGTTTATCGAGCGAAATCACAAAGGCCGCTACTTGAAGATCATATACACGGGTCTCGGGTAAGGTTTTGATATGATTTTTTTGTGTGTCCAGATCTATAATAGGTTTTTTAAAAAACTAGTAAACCTTTAAATATTTGAGAACAAGTTTTGGATCCGAGATATTTTCTTTTAAATTTCGATTAATTATTTCAAATATCCGGTTTGTAAATCCATAACCACGAGATCGATAGTTCTTCATTTTGATATATATCATTTTTCGATCTGGTTTGGATCTTGATGGTAATTCATGGTGTTCGATCCATTTTAGCATCCTATGTTGTCATTGGTTGGTTATAAATCACGAGTTAGCACCCCTTAATAAAATCCTACGTGAATATTCTTATGATGTTTATAAAAAAAATGCAATTGTTGCGTGAATATCTTATGATGGTTATAAATCACAGGTTTTTTTATATACTGGTCATGGATTCATCTTGGTTTCGGGTAAGTGTTGCGTGTTGTTGTTTTTCGTTTCTTTTAATGATGAATGATGGGTTGTGATTAAACTCTTAAGATCTATAAAGATCTATGCTCGAGTTTAACGGATCTGAGATCGTATGAGTTTATCATTTTTTATTTCGATTCTTGTTAATTTAAGGAGATGGGTTTAGGGCCGCGTGTATTGATGGTTGTGGTTAAGCGGTGTTTGTTGACTGTGAAGTTTGGAGATGGGATCATGTGATCTATGTAACCAACAACCCAAAAAACTGTTTTGTCCCGTTATGGTTGTTGTGTTTTGTCGATGAGGGGTTCGACATATATGTTTTACAACATGTATGTTTTAAAAACATGTATGTTTTAAAAACATGTATGTTATAAAAAAAAACTTGTGTTATCAAACATATTTGCTTTTAAGAATTTATGTTTTTGATTTTTTTTTATGTTTGATAGTTTATTAGTTAGTTAACTGTTGGTATGACTTTATTCTATCTTCATTTATATCTAATAGTTTCAATACAATTATAAAACATGTATGCTTCATAACAATTATGGTTCAAAACATGCATGTTTTCAAAACATTTATGTTTGACAACAAATCATTCTCAAAACATACACGTTCTCATGAACATGTATGTTTTGATAGTTGTTATGATTAAATATGTTTGATATACACAAGATTGTGTATATGCGTTATGATCGTTATGATTAATTTTTGTTTTTATTTGTTGGAGGTTTAATTGTTTTCGTGCATGCTTGTTTCAGTTGATGAAGATGATGATATCATTAAAGACTATGGAGTGGATTAATACACATATACATAAGATAATTTGCGACTTTTGAAGATATCTGATTATTGCATATGTGTTTTTGTACTTGTAATTAAATGAAATGTAACATTTATGTATATGAATCTTGTTTTTCTTTTATAATGGTTTATGTTTTTTAATTTATGCTTCAAACTTCAAAAAAATAATAATAATGCTAGCAAAAACATACATGTACTTCACTAAAAACATACATGCACCTCATTTAAAAACATACATGCACGTGCTTTAAAACAAACATGTATCCCATTTAAAATTTAAAAAAAAAAAAAAAAAAAAAAAAAAATCCGAAAATTAAGGAATGCTTAAAATCGGGTTTAATAAAAAAATAAAAATAATATAAAATTGTATTTTACTATAATACCCTTTTGGATTAATAATAATTTTAATGTTTAAAAGAATCTCATTGGTTTAGAGGTTCCATGATTCTGCGTGACTTAATGAGTTACTCAAAATAAAGGTCCCCTATATATATATGTATATATATATATATATATATATATATATATATATATATATATATATATATATATATATATATATATATATATATATATATATATATATATATATATAGTAGGATCCAGTGAGAAATAAATTAAAATAAGAAGTGTTGAGAAGTGGCCAAACTACGCGTTTGAGAAGCAACGACTTGCATTAGATGCATTTATATTCATATAGATGCAACATCTTGAGTTCGAAAGTTAATTTGATGTATAGATGGTGCAAATTGATTTTCTTGATTTTGGCACATGCGAGGAACAAAAACAAAAGAAATCGTGAAATGCATCTAATATATGTATATCGTCGATTAAAAGCTAGAAAACACACTATGGTGCGTTATAATGCATATAATATTATAGGGATGCATCTAATTTAGGTCGATTGCATCTCGGTTTGCGATTATAGTTCTTCTTATTCCTTCTTATTTTAAGTAATCTTCTTGTTTGATCCTATATATAGTTGGGATCAAATGAAGATTACTAAAATAAAGAAGAATAACTATAACCAGAAATCAGAGATGCATCCGTCTAAATGATGCATCCCTATAATCTTAGATGCATTATAACGCCAGCGTTTTGTGTTTTGCATCGATGATCGATGCGTTAGATGCGTTTCATGATTTATCTTGTTTTGTTCTCTCTGCGTCGCTGCAAAATCATAATCAATTGCACCATCTCGTACATCAAATTAACTCAAACTCAAGATGTTCATCTATATGAATAGAAATCTGTCTAACGCAATGCGTCATCTCAAATGCGTGGTTTGTTCACTTCTTATCACTTTTATTTTAATTTACTTCCTGGATCCCTACTCTATATATATATATATATATATATATATATATATATATATATATATATATATATATATATATATATATATATATATATATATATATATATATATATATATATATATATATATATATATATATATATATATATAATCTAGATCAAATAAGATCAAATTTAAAGATGTTAAAATGAGATCCAACTAAAATTTGACAAATAACACTTTTCTTACAACAAAAATAAAATTTTATTAACTACAACTAAAATTATTAAAGTTTCGATAGAGTTCTTTTTATAATTTACGACACCTATGTGATACACTTTAATTAGAAATGTAATGTGTATCGGGTTTTGTATGTGTCGGGTTTTGTAATATTTATTAGTGTAATGTGTATCATGTGTATCACAAATCCAACTCGTATCATTTGATTATTAAATTGCTAAAATGTTAATTTGTATTAAAATATTTTTTTGTATTATTGCTAAAATTGTTATTTATAAATATTTTAGTAGTTTTTGTGAGTAGGGGTGTGTTTGGCGAAAGTAGCGATGAAGCGATGGCGGTGGTGACGATATTCTGACTCACCGCTCACTTCTGAACTTCTTAAAGCGTTGGAAAAATGAGCGTTCCTAAAATTAAGAAAGCTCATGAACTTCTTTGTCAAACCATTCTAAAAATTAAAATCTTTCGTTCTTCACCCGTCGTCGCTCCAAAAGCTAATCACGCTCCGTGACAAACATATCCTAGATCTTATTTTTACTGCTTTAAGTTTGATCTCACATTAACTCTATATATATTTATATACCCAAAATACATGTTTTCAATGCACGATGAACGATGTATTTAAATCATGTTTTTACAATGATACTGTATTTCTATGTCACTTTTATCGTTCAACCTAGCGATGGTTCATGGTTGTGGTCAAGGATTTGTCGTTGATGGAGGGGTTTTATTATTTGAGTTTTTCAGCTTCTTGCTTAGAAGCGCGAGGTTAACATATAAATCTGCTAGAAATACATGTGGACCTACGTAAAATTACAACATGCTGTATTTTATGTGGATCGCAATGTCTTTCGATCGGTCTTGTGTCTTTCGGTGTCTTAGCTTGCTCTTGCAGAGTATAAAAACTCCTATTATTACAGCACTTCACAGTGATTTATTTTGCCATCTCATATTAAAACGGCGTCTTTTTTGCATTGATTGACAATGATTGCGTTCACCTTATTCTCTCCGTGATTTATCGTTCAACCTAGCGATGGTTAGAAGTTTAATACATGGGTTTGGCCGCCATAGACATGTGCATTACTGTTGTCAATACATGGGTTTGGCCGCGATAGACATGTGCATTAATGTTGTCAATGCCACATTTTATTTTCTCCGTCACCTAATACAATTAAGAGTCCAGTAATTGTGGATTCCGGCACCGTCAAGACTCCATTATATTCTTGATTGCAGAGTCTAGTCTGCAACTAAGTACATGAAATCCACAAAAAACTTTCATTTGTTGCGCTATCTATAGCTGCGGAGGCGACGGTCGACCGTTTTAAACATAAAGCTACTACTTCGTATCATGCATGAAAGGTCAACAAATAGTTGAATATATATAAAAGAAATAGACCATGAGGGGCATGTTGGTCAAGTCGTCTTTATTGCCGTGTGCATATCAGTGCCCATATAATTTTTTCTTACTATTTTCTAACTGAATGTAATGATTTAGATAATTCCAAAACTACTTATAGAAATATTTCAATAACAACAAATTTTTCGTTGCTAATTTTGCAATGGGAAAATAAATGATATGAGCATCGGGCTAATTTGCAACACATCAAATATTGGTGAAAACGGAATACTAACTTATTTAGCAACAAAGTGACGTTGTTGCGGGATTTCTCGCTTAGTGTAACTTATATCTTCCAGAAATATAAAATCCCTGTTGATTTTTATTGTTATCCTTGTTAAAATAGAATCCTTTCATTTAATAATAGGTATATAGCCAAACAATTATAGACAATATTACCAAGGTTGTTTTGGTACTCATATATCATTGGAAACATATCAATCAACTTTAGGAAAAAAGGCGATTGATATTTTGTACTCGCACATCTATATAGCACGTCATTTCTTCTCTATAGTTCGATCGATGATAGAATTATTAATGGACAAAATAAAAGTGCTTATAATATTTTTCTATTGGCTAGCTAGTAACAGAAAAAACTTGGAAGACATGACTTTCAAGTCTAATTCTGAAACAAATAATGATGTCTTGAGATTATAAAAGACATATTAATCCTCTGTAATATCTTTTGATCGCATGCTTTGCATGATTTATCACTACAAGAATAATTAGAGCGGGCTACAAAATAATCGCGGCCTTGACTTTGTCGTCGGCACCATCGCTTCTGACAAAAAAAAAAAGCGGCTTAACGGGAGGTCGTTGAATTTTTGTCAAAATAATCTTAGATGACAGGCGTCAAGACCATAAAAGTCAAATTTGACTTTGTATTTCGAGCAAATTTTGGCGGGATCTTTTGGCGCTCGCGTCTTCCGACGCCCGTCGTCGGGAAGATAAATCTATATAATTGTTGGGCGGATTAGTGTGTGGATATTGCTAATCAATTTTCTTTTAACGATGTCGACGCCCTGGTGTCTGGAGGAATAAATGAATTATTTATATTTGTTATTTTGTCGACGACAGGGCGTCGGCAACGTTACTAGCCAAAAATGATATAGGCGCCAAGTTTTCCCGCCAAAGCTTACTTATATATCCCTAACCGATCATCCTCAATTCGCAAAACACAAATAAACACAAAAAACCCAATCGTCAATTCGCAAAAACACACATAACAATGGGCGATTACACGGAGCGAGGTGGACAATGGTTTTATCGTCGATGTATCTCTTTAATGAAGTTTTTAATACGTATGGCGCCAAAATTTATGATGAATATGGTTCTTATCAGAACAAAACCCCGTGGATGAGAGACCGAATTCTGGAATGGTTGAGGAAAAAGCTATATTACATACGTATTATTCTAACAACAACAATATCAACAACATCAACAACATCAACAACATCAACATCAACAACAATAACAACAACTACAAGAACAACAACGACAACAACTACATACGAAGATTTTCCATGTCACCTGACAGCTCACGAAGTATTGCATCCGACTGACATGCGTGGACATCAGGAATCCTTGCCATTTCAAGTCTTGCCTCCAACATCCTTACTCTTGTCTCTAGCACCTGTTTTTGTAATTCCAGCATGTTTATCCTAAGATCTTTGGCATTACAACTTGGGCACTCTGTTGGTGCATTTCCAGAACCTTGAGATGTTAAAGCAGAAGAGATTATTCTTAAGTACTCGTCAAATTGACTCTTCCACATAAAATATCCGCACCCATGATCTTTTTGTCTAGGCTGTTACATAATAAGAAAATTATAGGAGATTACAACCTAATTATTTGTATATTTACATAAATAAGAAATGTATGATTGTTCACCTTCGACAGAGGACATGCATTTTATTGCCATCCAAATGAATTTTTTGTGTGTGATGTTCTTAGTTTTATATTTTCTGCTCCACAAGAACACATAAAAGGATTATATGGCTCCATCTCAGGTTTTAAAATTTGTGTGAAGATAAGAGGTTGTGAGGTTGAGTGGTATTGAGGATAAGAGGTTGTGAAATTCGTGTGCAAATAAAAGGACTATATAATGTGTTTGTCAGGTTGGTGGAAAGTTTTGGCGCCACTTTTTTGGTGGGAAATTTTGGCGCCATTTGTTGGTGGGAAACTTTGGAGCCATTTTTTTGGTGGGAAATTGTGGCGCCAGTATTTTTAACATGACCCGTTTTATGCATGTGAAATCTGATTATTCATACGAAGAACAGAAGATATCAGATTATTCATACGAAGAACAGAAAATAGCTGCAAAGGTTTGGTTTTTCTGTTGAATACGTTCTCGGACAAAGAACAGAAGATATCGGATCGTGTCATCCGATATCGGACAGAACCCAGTAAGGGTTCATGGGCAGTGTGTGATATCGGACAAAAGTAAAAGACAAGGTTCTTGGGGTTTTGTTCGTGGTTGGACTCGGTCGTTTAACCATAGCACCTAAACTCGTTCGTTTAACATGTTACGTATAACCATATCACCTAGACTCGGTCGTTTAACATGTTACGTATGACCATAGCACATAGACTCAGTCGTTTAACATGTTACGTATAACCATAGCACCTAGACTCGTTCGTTTAACATGTTATGTATAACCATATCACTTAGACTCGGTCGTCTAACACGTTACGTATGACCATAGCACCTAGACTCGGTCGTTTAACATGTTACGTATAACCATAACACCTAGACTCATTCGTTTAACATGTTACGTATAACCATAACACCTAGACTCGTTCGTTTAACAAGTTATGTATAACCATATAACTTAGACTCGTTCGTTTAACATGTTACGTATGACCATAGCACCTAGACTCGACTGTTTAACATGTTACGTATAACCATAGCACCTAGGCTCGTTCGTTTAACATGTTACGTATAACCATAGCACCTAGACTCGTTCGTATAACATGTTATGCATAACCGTAACACCTAGACTCATTCGTTTAACATGTTATCTATATCCATATCACTTAGATCGGTCGTTTAACATGTTATGTATGACCATAGCAACTAGACTCGGTCGTTTAACATGTTACGTATAACCATAGCACCTAGAATCGGTTGTTTAACACATAGCACCTAGAGTCGTTCGTTTAGCATGTTATGTATAACCATATCACTTAGACTCGGTCGTTTAACATGTTACGTATGACCATAGCACCTAGACTCGGTCGTTTAACATGTTACGTATAATCATATCACTTAGACTCGGTCGTTTAACATGTTACGTATGACCATAGCACCTAGACTCGGTCGTTTAACATGTTACGTATAACCATAGCACCTAGACTTGTTCGGTTAACATGTTACGTATAACCATATCACTTATACTCGGTCGTTTAACATGTTAGGTATGACCATAGCACCTAGACTCGGTCGTTTAACATGTTACATATAACCATAGCACCTAGAATCGTTCGTTTAACAAGTTACGTATAACCATAACACCTAGACTCGTTCGTTTAACATGTTACGTAACCATATCACTTAGAGTCGGTCGTTTAACATGTTACGTATGACCATAGCACCTAGACTCGGTCGTTTAACATGTTACGTATAACCATAGAACCTAGACTCGTTGGCTTAACATGTTACGTATAACCATAGCACCTAGACTCGTTCGTTTAACATGTTACGTACCATATCACTTAGACTCGATCGTTTAACATGTTACGTATGACCATAGCACTTAGACTCGGTCGTTTAATATGTTATGTATAACCATAGCACCTAGACTCGTTCGTTTAACATGTTACATATAACCATATCACTTAGACTCGACCGTTTAACATGTTACGTATGACCATAACACCTAGACTCGATCGTTTAACATGTTACCTATAACCATATCACTTAGACTCGGCCGTTTAATATGTTACGTATATAATTTTAATATTAATTTTTTTTAACATGTTACGTATAATTATTTAAAAGTGTTAAATTTTAAATAAACTTATATAATTTTATTTTTTTACAGTTTAAATTAAAACATTTATATAATTTTAATATTAATTTTATTTTATATAAGAGTATTTGTATTTAAAAAGAAGTAAATAATTTTACTCATATATTATCGACGACGGGGCATCGGTAATATTTTCACACTTTACCCCCAAAAATTTTAGCCACCCCGCCAAAACACAAAACGACAAAAACATTTTGTGTTACCGACGCCCCGTCGTCGGGAACAAAAGAGGATAAACTATACCAAGCAAAAAGCAAATCTGAAATTTACACTTAGAAAAAAAAATTAAAAAAACTCTCATCTTCATCTTCATTTCATCTTTGCTAACACCACACCACCTCCACTACACCACTGCACCACCACATCACCAACATCTCCACCACCACCACCAACATCTCCACCACCACTACAGCTAACATCTCCACCTCCACCACTTACAGCTAACACCACCACCACCACAGCTAACACCCCACACGAGCACCACTGTGCACGACCCCCACCTCCTCCTCTCATTGTTAATTCTTTTCTCAACCCCTCCCATATTTAATTCTTCTTCCCAATCTCACTTCTTCCTCATCTCCCCACCTCCGGTAATTTTTGATTTTTTTTAAATTTATTTAATTAAATTTATGTTTTGGTTAATTATGTTATTTTTTATTTATTTATTTATTTTGGTACAACCGAGAGCTAGAGAGCGAGACAAAGGTAATGTGTGTGTATATATATATATATATATATATTAACTTTAGGTATCCCTACGACATGTCGTCGTCAACAGTGTTGGTTATCATTTTTAAGCAACCGGTATACGTGTTATCTTTTTATGTAGCCCGAGCACAACCACAACCCGAAACCGCGGCCCGAGACCGCAACCCGAGACCGCAGCCCAACCACAGCCCGACCACCCGAGACGACAACAGTATGTTGTTATTTTTTATATATCCGTATTGTTTTTTTTTTTCATTTTATGATTTGTTGTATTATGCGGATATGCAGATTGATATTAGTTATATTGGTTATTATGTTAGTATGGTTTTGGTTATTTGCATATGAAATGTATGTTAGAAATATATGTTATTTGGAATGTATGCGAATATGACTATGCGAATGTATGCAACTTATAAATTTGCGGCATTATGATTCATTAGTTATATTGGTTATTATGCGGATATGCTAGAACTTAGAATTTTGCGGCATTTGGTTAATTAGTTATATTGGTTATTATGCGGATATGCTAGAACTTAGAAATATGCGGCATTTCGTATTTTTTATATGGAATATAGGATTTTATTTAGTAATTAGTATCGTATTGGTTATTATGGGTTATGTTAGTATGGTTTTGGTTATTTGCATATAGAATGTATGATAGAAAAGTATGTTATTTGGAATGTATGCGAATATGACTATGCGAATGTATGCAACATAGAAATTTGCGGCATTATGATTCATTAGTTATATTGGTTATTATGCGGATATGCTAGAACTTAGAATTTTGCGGCATTTGGTTAATTAGTTATATTGGTTATTATGCGGATATGCTAGAACTTAGAAATATGCGGCATTTGGTATTTGTTATATGGAATATAGGATTTTATTAGTAATTAGTATCGTATTGGTTATTGTGGGTTATGTTAGTATTATTTTGGTTATTTGCATATGGAATGTATGTTAGAAAAATGTATGTTATTTGGAATGTATGCGAATATGACTATGCGAATAAGTATGTTTTAGGATTCTAGTGATTAATTTCGGAAATTCTCGGTTGAAGTTAATCATCCTATAGAAACCCGTCGGAATTAATTTATTAGAAATTAATTTGGAAAGTCCCTATTTGGGCCTTTTGAATGTTTTGTCTCATTTAGGATATAGATGCGTATAACTGATTTACTATTTGAGATTATTTCGACAGTGTTTCTCCTTTACTCTTACGACTATGTCTTTAATGCACATATTTGGGGAGTTGAGGGAAATCTTGAATTTTCTCAAATAGTAAATCGATTATACGATCCGATATATGAGACGAATCATTCAAAGAGTAGGTTAGATTGCCTTCCATAGTTGCACTAGGTGAACAAAACAGCTTGTGTTTAATCTTTTGAATGTGTTTACTTAAGTGCATATAATAATTGATTGCATCATAAAAATGTAGTTATGATAATTGATAAGAGTTGGACCCTTTTAGAGAGATGGTCTTGCTGCATTCCCCGAGCATTGCAAACCGTTATTGAATAGTTACGGAAAGATAATATGTCCATGTCATTTATGTCGTAATAAAGAATGGTTATCTTTGCACACTCTTAAAGAACACATAGGCGACTTTCGGTGGGACACAAGTTATAAACAATGGTGCAATCACGGTGAATCGGATCCTCCGCCATTAGTACATAACACAACACAAAGTAAGATGATGAGTGACATGGGTGCGTGCCTTAATGATATTTTGATATTCATCCGATTAATGAACAAAATGAGCCAACTCAAGTAAATATTGGCGAGACAAGTAACGAGCCGACTCAAGCTGCTCTACCTCCTCAAATTAACGAGTTTGAAGAGTTAATTGCCAGTTCCACCCAGGCTCTATACCCGGCATGTGACTTTATGACTACATTGGATTTATATGGCAAAGATTACGCATCTCAAGGTCGGCTGTCAATGGAGTGATACTTCATTTACCAAAACCCTAACATTTCTCTAGGAGGTACTCCCGCCCAGGTTAGGTTACAATCTACCACCAACATACTATGCAATAAAGAAGACATTTAAAAAGATCGGGTTAGGGTACGAGTTGATACATGCTTGTGAAAATGATTGCTTTCTATATCGGGGGGATGATGGCAAAGATTTGGAATATTGTCTGGTCTGTAAAACGAGTAGATGGAAAGACAAGAACACAACGGGGAAGAAAGTTCTTAACAAGGTGTTGCATTACTTTCCTATCATTCCTAGACTACAAAGTTTGTACAAGTCTATTCACACGGAAAAACATATGACATGGCACGCTACTGGAAAGTCTACGGAATACGGTAAGATGCAACACCTGGTTGATGGTAAAGCATGGAAGAAGTTTGACCAGCTGCATTTAGATTTTGCTAAAGAAACAAGAAACGTTCAATTAGGCTTGACTGCTGATGGATTCAATCCGTTTGGCAACCTTAGTTAGTCTTACAACGTTTGGCCGGTCATATTAACAACATACAACTTGCCTCTATGGTTATGCATGAAAGAGTCTTATTTGATGTTGACGTTGTTGATTCCTGGCCCTAAATCACCGGAGAAGGACATTGATGTTTACTTGAAACCTTCGATTGATGACCTGCAGGATTTATGGGAAAACCAGGTATCTTGACTCGGGACGCTGTTACAGGGACTGACTTCCACATGAGAGCGATGCTTTTATGGACCATCAATGATTTTCCTGCACGCAAAGTAGATACTCCATCTAAGCGTGTGATAAGGAAAACAGATTACGTTGGTCATAGAAGATTCTTAAAAAAGAACCATAAATGGAGGAGAGACAATACATTCGATGGTGAACCCGATGGAAAAGATCCTCCTAGAAAAGATACCAATGATAATATCTTTACTCAACATGCGAGATTGCCCACACATTTTTCGGGGAAACACCCGGATTATGGGGGTGTGAAGATAAAACGTAATCATACTGTCGAACTAAACTGGACTAAACGGTCTATTTTCTACAAGCTTGAATATTGGTCTTCTCTTTCTCTAAAACACAATTTAGATGTCATGCATATCGAAAAGAATGTGTTGGAGAGTATCTTGAACACTTTGTTAATGAATGACAAATCTAAAGACACCGCTAAGGCAAGACAAGACTTGGAAGCTTTGCGCATTCGAAATGAGTTGTGGCTCGGAAACAGAAAAAACGGGAAGTGCTCGAAGCCTCATGCTAAGTACTCCTTCACACCCAATGATAGAAAACTTTTCTGTCAAGACATAAAAACAATTAAACTACCAGATGGGTTTGGATCCAAGTTCAAGTCAAAAGTGACCAAAGATGATTACAATATAACAGGCATGAAGTCTCATGACTGTCATATAATGATGCAACAGTTACTTTCTTATGGACTTTAGCAATACTTGGATGCACAAACTTATCCACAATTAATCGAGATTTGTTCATTCTTTAAGCAAATTTGCGCCCGTTCTTTGATGGTGAATGACATGGAGAAAGCTAGAGACCAATTGATCAATATATTATGCCATCTCGAGAATATATATCCTCCTTATTTTTTTGACATTATGATTCACTTGGTTATGCATTTACCTGAAGAGGCTATTGAAGGCGGGCCTGTCTCATTCCGGTGGTTGTATCCATTTGAAAGATACATGAAGAATCTAAAAAACTATATGCGAAATAAAGCTAAGCCAGAAGGTTCAGTAGCGGAGGGATATGTTGCAAAAGAAGCATTAACTTTCTGTTCTCATTATTTTTGGGGTGTTGGGACTAAATTTAATCGTCTCGACAGTCATCAAAACCGTCCTCGCCCAGCAAGTAATTTCCAGGTGTTCCGATCAATATGTACCAAGTATGGTAAACAGACATTGATTCGGTTGGATCTCCAAGAAGTGAAGAAAGTGATATGGTATGTACTTCACAACAGTCATGAGATCGACATGTACCTGATTGCGTTTGAGAGGTACGCATTTTAATTTTCAAATTTCTTTTCCCCAAGTACATCTTTTCGATTTATTCTAATATCATGAACATTTACAGGGAATTTCCGGGCGTCGACATGCACCAAGAATTTGCCCGCTGGTTTGAGCCGAAGGTAAAACTTATTGTATGTATTTCCCTGTGTAAATAACGACTATTAATTACTCATCTCTATCTATTTTTATCTTTTTCATAACTTTACATAGCTAATGACCCAAGATGTACTCCCGACTTATTCGCTTTAGCTTGTGGACCATCACCGACCCTCATTAAATTCTTGTGTAGTCAACGATGTGAAGTTTTTCGTACACAACCGCGATAAAAAATGTACAACTCAGAACAGCGGAATCTGTTCACCTGGTGAGAAGAAAGGAGAAATTTATTATGGTCAGCTAGAAGATATTTTTGAGTTTGCTTATACTCAGTTTAAAGTTGTGTTATTTCGAGTTAAGTGGTTTGACTTATGCGACAAAAGAGGCCGTAAAGTCAAACGTAATGTTATTAGAAACTACATGAGACAAATTTGGGCATGTAGTTATGCATTTGAAGATCAACCTTACATTCTCGTAACACAAGCTAAACAAGTATTCTACCTATTGGAAGGTCTTCCAAGATGTGAATCACAACACAACCTGGGATGTCATCGTGGAAGAAGACGATGATGATGTGATACATGGCAACAACTCATCTGATCTCGAACTGTCCGCTAATTTGATTGATGTTGATAACGCTTAAAATGGACATGTTTTTAATAGCGTTATTGTTGGTTTTGTGCATGATAATCGGCTATATTTACTCATAACTATTGCAAAAGTGCAAAATATGCGTATTGTGTATGTATATGTAACCAGGTATCACAAATGATGAAGAAATGAAGTTTTTATGCATGTTTGGAGAATTCTCAAGGAAGGAAGTCGAGCGAGGAAGCTTTTGGACTCAATGATTAGGAAGCCCAATGATTTCTAAGTATCTACAGCAAGGAAAGAACAAGTTTCGTCTTGGAAATCATCAGCGAGAACAAAGAAAGAGGCACAAATCAAGAAAGTCAACAAAAGTCAAAGTTGAGGCACCCAACCGTTCGGTTGGAGCACGCAACCGATTCGGTTGGGCGATGGTCAAAACACAACCGATCCGGTTGCATCGTAACCGGTTCGGTTGCATGAACTGGAGTTACACAAAAACGCATTTAATGTTGCCTTAACTCCCCATAATCATTGGAGGCCGATCATTTCTTGTTATTAACTTGTTGGGAACGTTTTTGGCCAATTAGTTAAGTCTCTTTGGCTATATATTGAACCTAGACTTAGAATTCTAGGTGTAACACAACCCAAAGTGTGATAGTTTACACCAAAACTATTACCAACCATTTTATTCATCCTAAAAGTTTAGTATTCATCAGAAACGTCCGGAGGTTGGAGAGCAATTCTCATCCATTGTTTTGGTAATTCGAGTTATACGGTTAAGCTAGGTGATTGGGCGTGTGGTTGCTATAAGCCACGATTTCTAGTCTTGTAATCGCAAAAGTTTAGGTATTCTATGAACCTTGTTATGGATTTCTATTCTCTTGAGTTATTGGAATTACTTTGTTATTTCTTGTGTTTTGTTATTATTATCATGGAGTAGTTTTGAATATACTTGTGTGTAAGGATGTAGGAAATCATACTAGTGTTCTCATATGTGATGCATGTATATATGATCTTGTTTAAATGAGTTTGTTGGAAAAATACTAGTCTTGTTTGATTTGTCGGTAAAACATGTTTTAAGAAAAAGGACCGAAAGGATTTCTCTTGTGTTTTATTCCAAAAAGTTAAGTGACAAACTAGTATGGGGATATGGTGATTGACAACCACTATGTTTACTTATTAAAAAAAGACTCGAAACATTTTCATCATGAAAGGTCGAAAGATTCGTAGGAACAATGTTAGGAATTGGAAATTCCATGTTAAAGAGTCGGTCACCCCAATAATGGTCTAGCATATGTTAGCTCGTAGATTTGTCGTTGTTTTCGTTATTTATCAGTTTATTAGTTAGTTATTAGTTTAGTTTAGCGTAGTGTAACACCGTGGAGGAAGGACGGGTCTTTACCGGCATGCACGATCCACGGGCCGATGGGAGGTCGTGTGATTCGTAACTATAAATACCCTTCCATCCATGGAAGGGGTGGTGCTCTCATTTAATATAATCTTTCCTTTGTGTAAACCTCTAGCAAGAACACCCTCTCTATCTTTATCTCTCTAAATATGGCAAACATGTATTTTGATCATCCAAGACCATCCGAATCATCAACACAATAAATATATCGATCCTACAATTGGTACCAGAGCCAAGGTTGTTGTGTTGTTCGATTTATGGTGGTTTCTTTATGATGTGTTAAACTGTTTTTGTGCTATTTGTTGGAAAATGTTTTTGTTATCAGTTTATACATATGTCATATCATCTTGGTCAAAAAAGTCAAACACTTTTTATGTTGTTTCAAACTTTTTGTCCTTGTTTCTTGTGTCTTTGCAGTCCAGAAATAAGTTTCTTGGTAACATAAATTTTGTGTGACTTGTTTTTGTACCATCTCGTGAACTGTTTTTTTATGGTCATATGGTCCAAACGGTGGTCCAATGGTTAACGTATTCGTGGTCAAACCAGTCTAAAGAAGCAGTTTCATATGGTGGTTTTCTGGGTTTATCATGAATTTGGTCGGAAAAGAGGTCGGAAAACTCATCTTAAAATGTCAAAAGTCTTGGTAGCGAGTTGGGTCAATCTTTCTAGCGACTTAGTTATGTGGCGACTTGTCTTTACAAGTTGTCTAGATGCATTGTATTTGGTAGCGACTTAGTTATACCTTATATTTAGCAACTTGTACCTGGTAGCGAGTTGTTGACTATTGAGTCAACAACTATAGCGAGTTGGCTAGCGACTTGACTTATCTAGCGAGTTGACTCATGACCCTAGCGATTTGCTTTGAAAAATTGGGTGGCGACTTGGTTTGTAAAAATGGGTAGCGACTTGGCTTATGACTCTGTTTCGACATAGACAGAAATGAAGAAGGAGAATCGACCACAAGACCACTACCATAATATCACTATATACCATACACCATGATTCAACACCAAAATCAGATTCGAAACATTAACAAACATTCAACATCAATCTATCATGTTTGTTTTAACAACCAAATACAAGTCGATCATCATTTCCATCCAGTTTCAACATTACGTCAATGGATAAACAACTTCTTGGGGTTCTCAGTTATACATTACTCTTTGTTGATCTTATGAGACCTCAAGAGCTTTGTACTTTACCATCATTGAACCACTTATATTCGAATCTTTCTTTAAGAAACCACAAAACTAACTTGTTTCATATGTTTCTCTCATTCGTTATGTTTCAAGATATGATATTCGAATCTCTTAAAACCAAAAGAAATCAAAAGGAATCAAATGGAAAAGCACTAGATCTCAGGTATTTTTGATTTTCGTATACCATGAATGGTCAATCAATCAAAGTGTAAATCATCACAGATCAAAAGTTTTTTTATATACGAATGTAAAGAAATGATCTTTAACACTTTTGTTAAATCCGTTTTCTTTGATTCGTTTTATAAAAATATTCTATTCACATATACAACCTTTGAAAACCTACCTGAATGAGGTCATGTGTCACTAAAGTCGTCTCAAATCAATAAGCCATCCCTGTGGCATATCAAAAACCTTCAAATCAATAAACCTTGTGCCATCCCTGTGGCTAGGTCGAAACGAGTTGTCATATACGAAGGTTGTCTTGGAGCGTTGGTTTATTCTTATTGATGAAAGGTAGTGTATTCTGTTGTGAAGGCGTGTTTGTTTGAGATTGAGAGTAATATTTAGGGTTGAGTGAGAGTGGCTGATGTGGTTTGAGAGATTAGGAGGGAGGCGGATGCTTTGAGAGAGAAGGGGGCGGACTATTAACTGATACGTTTAGGTTTTTTGATTGAAGGATTTTTAGGGTTTGATTTATGTGGTCTCTTATATGGTCCCCGAATTATTAGGGTTAATGTTTCTGATATGGGCCAACCGTTTTGGGTGAGACATGGGCCACGATGGTGTTGAATGGACATGGACCAAACTTGTTTTTCGTGATGATGGGCTGGATCAATGTTGGCTTTGTTTGTCCACGTAAATGGTATGAGCTGGACCAGTAATTCATATGTACATGGACTTTTTATGCTTCTTGTCATCCGTATTTTTTTGATATTTCTTGATACAATCTTTTGCTAAGAGCGGTAATTTTGGAAATAAATAATATCTCATGGGGGATATTTGTTCACGGCTTGAGCTTAATAATTGATAAGGATTATTGAAGTTTATGTCGGTCACATGGGCTTCTCAAATATGAGATCGGATTTATGTGATTTGATTGATGAGTCGTGACGATGAGATTTGTTATTGTAAGATTTGTTGAAAAAATTTGGTGTGATGATGTGATTTGATTATGAGGACTGGCACTTTGGGGGATACATTTTCACGGAAAATATTTGTCATGGCTTGAACTTTTGATTAATCAAAGTTGACTACGGGTTTTTTGTTCGACATGTCTTATTTGGATTTGAAGTGAGGTTTTCCGGGCGCGTTTAATTATTTTCGTCTTCTTTCTTTCTACCCTTCCGCGAAGATGACTTGTTTGGGCATTTACAGTGTGATAAAGACTTGGCTATTTAGTTACGTTTGTGATTCTTTCTCGCTAACCCATAGCGTAACTATCACTTGATGTCTCACGCGATTGAGGATACGTCAAAGGTTTTGTACATTGGGTACACGTTTCTTTTCACAAGGATTAGTGCAAGCTTAAGTAACAAATCCGGGGAATGTTACGTCTTGTTCAAGTTTGGCATATCGGGTCTATTTCTCCATGTGGTCACTACAATAGCCAACATAATGCGTGATTGTTGTATTCACCAATGTGTTTAATTGGATGGTTGATGATAATGTTGATGTTGGACTATGACCCGTTTTCGAACCGCTGCATGTTCCCCTAAAAACAGATATTTACCGAAACCAAAATTGTCATTACACATTCAAGTCGACATTGTTTACGGTTTGTCTTGATTTTGTAAAATCCATGAAAAACTATTTCTTGGTTTAAATCATAGACTTGTAAAATCCGTGACAATGGAAACATCCTGGTAATAGTAAAGTGCATTTCGGATCTATCTTACGGTTTATTCTTGGTTTTGTAAAATCCATAAAGATACTATTTCGCGGTTTAAACCATAGAGTTGTAAAATCCCGTAATGATGGAACCATCTTGGAGAAGAAAGTGTAATTACGGATCTTACTTGATCTTTGGTGCTACGGTTTACGCTTGAAGAAGGATAAAAGGGTGTATTTCATGAATTGGATGTGTGTTTGGATATTCGTCATGGTAGTTTGGTTATTACATGGTTTCTGGGGTTATGTGCTTTTAACCATGGTCGGGATGAAAACCATTATCATAGTTCACTTAAAACATCAAAGGAGGCTAGATTTGAGCTTTTAACGGAAGATGTGACAACGCGTTAATTCGAGTTTATTTATTTGAGGTTGAAGTGAATTATCACGGGTGAGTGTACTTAGTATCTGAAGGTATCGGGGATGGTTGGATGAAGATTCTTCGAGATCCTTGTTCGAGCTTATTATCAAACACGAAGACTTGGAAATCTAGTTATTGTTGGGTGTCTTTTTACCTTTTCTTTTACCACTTGGGGGAATTGGGCTCATACCACCACAAAATAACTATCACTTTAAGGAGTTAAAGGAATCACAAGTAATGGTGTCATATAAAGCAAACATAAATATCCAAAAGAAGTCTTAACATAAATATTGAAATAATTCAAGTCAAAATGACTTGAATACATAGGTCCCAATGAAAAATAAACTCCAAATGAAATATAAAATATAAAGTCTTAAATGGCATCATAAGATCAAAGCTAAATATCTCTAAGGTAAGTCCACTCAAGACTCATCCCAAAGCAAAACCCAGCTCCATTGCTTAGATACCGCCAGGAAGAAAAGAAATGCGGTGAGCTTCAAAAGCCAGTGAGCAGATATACAAGCAAAGCGAATCTGAAACAACGAATACGAAATAAAGTGAAAGAAAGATAGCAAAATCATAATCATTTCAAAGTATAAATCAAAATAATAGAATAAGTTTATAGCTAACTACCTCGAGCCCAGACACATATGCCATATCATAATCATATTCATATTCATATTCATATTCATATTCATAATCACACAAGGCAACATTTGTAGGGAGACCTACGAGAGTTATGAAGGGCGTGCATGCACGCAAACATCAATCATCGAGATAACATATAGCATATAACATATAATATATAACATATAACGGATCTAGGATGCACCCATCGCCCAAACATATATTGATAATATAATATAACTTGAGCTCATAACGAGATAACGAGATAAGGGACGTGGCGAACTTCACTCTCTCGCCTAGAGTCATGTCGAAGTGCATCAACGACACGGACATGGAACCCCATGAATAGTTATTATTTGGCTCGGTGTCAAACTATCTTAGGTCAAATTAGAATGTCAAAGCCGACATAGATCATACTTTATCAAAGATTAAATCATGTTTTCAAAGTCAAAGTTTTCATATCATATAGTTCAAAATCAAATGTTTTAGGATTCAAAATCAAGTTCGGATAAACAACACTCAAATAACAAAATAGGGTTCATAGCAAAGGCTTAGAAATCCTAATATAAAAGCTAACGAAAAGAAAACGTTATAAGGAACCTTCTTTGAAAAGGTCGAATATCATACCTTATTCCAAAGCAAATGATCGAAAGCGAAACACGGAAAGCAAAGGATTACTCCTTCTTCACGAACCTATACACATTAACGATTAGTACATGTTATTTATGATTCCATAATCGTCGAAATGATCTTTTAATATTTGGTGTTCATACTTAATGTATTTAATGATCTTAATACTTTAGGGTTTTATAATTAAATAAGACTTAAGTGTTTTATAAACAATATAAGTAGATTAAGGTTCATTATGTCATTTATTAAAGTTTAGGGTTAAATGTGAAAATAGTTTAAACGTCATAACTCACACATGAAATAACGAATTAACACACTTAGTTTCAAACCCTAATCGACTCTCATTTATGTTCGGGGTTTTCTCATTCTTTTAATATCATATTAATGTGCATTTACTTTATATATTCGTCAATAAATGACTCATTACTCTTGTTATTTACTCAACACGTTCATGTCTTAATCATACGTTACTCATATATATGTTATCGTCAACTTTTATATTCATGCATTATAGCCATATATAGATATGACCACGTACTACGTTTACATATCCACAAGCTCACTTGACTTATAATAACGCATGCATGGTTCACAAATCATTTAGGGTTTAGGTTTCACATGATCTTTACTCGTTTAATACTCATTCAAAACTCTTATATGGTTCGGTTCAAACCTAGGGTTTCAACTACAATACTTTACGCAAGTCCTAGCTCATCTAAGTACTTTACATATTCAAGTTATCATGTTTTTATACCTTGGCCGAAACATACACATGGTTCGGTTCACATGCATGTGGTTCGGTCCTTATATACTCGACATATTCATGATCCGATTCAATAATACTTATTACGTAACAAGCTCTTTAATAATTATAAGGTTTAAATCATTACGCTTTGTCTTGTTTGGTTTCATATGGCTCGGTCACAAAAAAGAAAAGAAAAACACAAGTCGACTAGAACCAAAACAAATCACAACATATTAACGTAAGGTGTAACGAAAGAAGACAAGAAACGTTGTTATACCTTAGCTTGCTTGAAAACAAAGCTCTCGACACCAATGCTTAGGTTCGGCCGAATAGGAAGAAAAGAAAAGAAGAGGCAACAAAACTAGGGTTTCAATTTCTTGTAAATGCATTATATTTATAGTGGTATCATTTTTAGTTTAGGGCTTGAGGAGGGGGTTTGGGTCTTGGCCTAGTCCAACCGAACACAACAAAACCCACGGCCCAATGGTCTTCGGCCCTTGAGTCCACACGACACAAAACAAACACGGCCCAAGTTATTTACGCGAGATGTTAAATCTTCGTCGTACCAAAATCGATCACGTACACACATTCGTTAAGTTTTAATTACTCGCAAGTTTAGTTTTAATTTTTGTTAAATGATTATAAACGTTTTTTACGTATTTTATAATTTTCGATTCCAAGGGTATTTTAGTCTTTAATCAGGTTTTAGATTTTCAGGTTTTACAATTCTTCCCCTCTAAAGAAAAATTTTCATCCTCGAAAATTGAACTGAAATGAAATGAAATGAAAACGAAATGAGAACATACCAAACTATTCAAAGAAATGAGGATAACTAGGTCGCATCGACTCCTCGGTTTCCCAAGTAGCCTCACGTTCCGGATGATTTTTCCAAAGAATCTTAACGAACGGAATGACTTTATTTCTCATGACTCTTTCTTGCCTTTCTAGAATAGCTTCCGATTCTTGAGATAAGGACATATCGGATTGAATTTGATCAAGCGGATAAGAAGCAACGTGTAACGGATGATAGTTGTATCCCTTAGGGTGATACATGGAAAAATCATGAACATGCGATAACCGAGGCGGAAGTGCTAATCGATCTGAAACTTCTCCTATCGTTCGAATTTCAAACGGACCGATGAATCGAGGTGAGCTTGCCCTTGATTCCAAAGCGTTTCACACCTCTAAACGGCAAAACTTTCAAAAATACACGATCTCCAACCCGAAATTCTAAATCACGACGATGCTTGTCGGCATAACTTTTCCGACGAGACCTAGCTTCCTTCAACTTTTCTCTAGGAACAGACTACTTTCTCATTAGTGATCTCAATCATTTCCGGACCTTCAATTAAGCGCCACCTACTTCATCCCAAAGAAGTAGGTGCTCTACATTCCTTCCATAAAGAAGTTCAAACGGTGCCGCCTTAATGCTAGCATGCCAACTGTTGTTGTATGCAAACTCTACTAAACATAAATATTCATCCCAACGCGGTCCATTCTAAAGCACAAGCCCTTAGCATATCCTATAAGGTCCGAATAGTCCTCTCGATGACCATCCGTTTGAGGATGAAATGCCGTACTAAAATTAAGTCGAGTACCCCAAGCTTTTGCAAACCTTTCCGAAAATGAAGTAAACGTGGATCTTTGTCGGACACAATAGATGCGGAGTACCATGAAGTCTAACGATCTCTTGTCAAAAATCTCCGCCAATCTCCCAATACCATAATCCTTTACGATTGGTAAGAAATGAGCGATTTGGTCGGTCGATCAACAACTACCCAAATCGCATCATGCTTCTTCCGAGTAAGAGGTAGTCCATCACAAAATCCATAGATATCTTATCCCACTTCCATGTTGGAATATCCAATGGTGTAACAATCCACTAGCCCTTTGATGTTCAATCTTAACTCACGACAAATCATACACCTCGACACAAACGTCGCCACATCTTGCTTCATGCCATTCCACCAAAAGTCTCGCTTCAAATCCTATACATCTTGGTAGAACCGGGATGGATAGTGAAAGGAGAACTATGAGCTTGATCATAACTTTCTCACGAAGTACACGATCATTGGGAACACAAAGCCTATCTCCATACCATACAATACCGTCATTATCAACCTTAAACTCCGTCTCGCTTACTTTCTTCAACATTTTGCGCCACGCCCACACTCACCATCATCTTTACGAGCTTATTTAATTTGCGATATAAGGTTCGACTCCACCTTCATACTAGCCCAAGATCCATCAAAACCTCGTGCGCACAAATCAACATCCAAACTCTCTAAGTCACGAATAATCCTGGGCTCAATCTTAATACTTGCAAGAATGCGATTTAAATAAGTCGTCAAGAACTCGTTAGCCTTACCTAGATGGTCTTGAATGTTGGTGTCATAATCCTTAAGTTCTAACCATCTTCTTTGTCTCATATTAAGTTCCTTCGAGTGAAAATATACTTGAGACTCTTATGATCGGTGAATATATCACACGCTCTCCATACAAGTAATGTCTCCGGATCTTCAACGCGAACACCACTGCAGCTAACTCAAGGTCATGAGTTGGGTAATTCTCCTCATAAGGTTTTAGGCGCCTCAAGATAAGCTATTACCTTTCCATGTTGCATCAAACACGACCTAATCCTTTCTTAGATGCATCACTTTGAGATTTGAAATCCTCCGAAACCGGATGGAAGAGTCAAAATAGGAGCGGACACCAATCTCCGTTTCAACTCTTCAAAACTCTTCTCTCGTTCATCCGTCCATACAAACTTTTCACCTTTCCTCATCAGTTGGGTTAGGGGTAGAGCTAAGCGAGAGAAACCTTCAACAAAGCGTCGGTAATAACCAAAGAAGTCCTAGAAAACTCGACCTCGATCAACATCGTGAGGTCTTGGCCATTTAGTGATAGCCTCAACTTTAGACGGATCCATGGTGATACCATCGGTGATACAATATGACCAAGGAAAGCGACTTGTCTTAACCAAAACTCGCACTTGAAAATTTGGCGTACAACTTCTTCTTCCTCGAATCTCCAAAACTATCCGGAGATGTTGTTCATGCTCTTCTTGGACTTGGAGTAAACTAAAATGTCGTCGATGAAAACTATAACGAATCTATCGAGGAACTCATGGAAAACACGATTCATTAGGTCCATAAACACAAAGAAAGCATTTGTCAAACCAAAAGGCATAACGAGGAATTCGTAATGACCATATCGATGCACGAAACACGGTCTTAGGAACATCTTGCTCCTTCACACGTGGCGATGATAACCGGACCTCGGATCAATCTTGAAAAGAACTTAGCTCCTTGCAGTTGATCAAACAAATCATCTATACGCGGAAGAGGATAACGTTACGAATGGTATCTGATTGAGTTCACGGTAGTCGATACATAGCCGCATGCTTCCATCCTTCTTCTTCACAAACAAGACAGGTGCACCCATGGAGAAACACTGGGTCGAATAAATCCATTTTCTATCATCTCTTGCATTGTTCCTTCAACTCCTTGATTCTCTGTGCCATACGATACGGAGCTTTGAAATCGGTTCGAAGACCGAGAATTAACTCAATGCTAAACTCAACTTCTCTAGGCGGGGAAGACCGGGGAGTTCATCGGGAAAACGTCGGTGAATTCACGGACAACAGAAGATTTTCAATGTTAGGACTCTCCAAAGATGTGTCCTTAACGGATGCCGAAAACCTTGGCATCCATGAGCAATCATGGTCCGTGCCTTCATGGCGAAATGAGTTGAGCAGATTTGAGAGGTTGAGAACCATGATAAGCGAATTCGGGATGTTTCGTCTCCAAAGATCACCGTTCTAGCATAGCAGATCAATTGAAGCTCTATGATAAGCCAACCAATCCATGCCTAGAATGATATCAAAGTCGACCATATCTAGAGGATACAGATTTGCAAAGCGAATACGATCATCAAAGCGAAGAGGACACTTAACGTATTTATGATCAATGATCATGTGGTTTTCATAGGCGTGAAATCGATAAGTGATTTGTTAATGGTTTGGGCTTCATATTAAATTTCTTAGCAAATGTGCGGATATAATGGAGTGTGTGGCACGGTATCAAATAAAACAAAGATGTAATAATCATCAATGAAAAGAGTGCGTAATGGTACACGAAGTGCGCTCCTTTGATTCGAGTAGTAGCATAAACACGTCCGGTGGTAGTCGGTGACTTGATGTAGTTTCCGAGAATCGCGGGTTCTTCTTAGGCAATCTTTGATCTTGTGAGTAGTGGAGCCACAAGCAAAACAACCACCGGTGGCCTTGAAACACGATCCGGATGAGCCTTTCCACAAGTAGTACAGATAGGTGGGGAGGCAAAACCTCACCGTCCTTTGACGACGGAAGATCTGAAGCACGACCGATTTGATCCTCGGTGGTGATCCTTGTTGTAACGCGGTTATTGTTACCTTGATTCGGCGATCATTTCCATTCCTACCGGCATTTCTATTATCTTGACTCCTCTCTCGGCGCCCGAGTCAACATTCCTTCTGATGACCCGTGATCATAACTCCTATCCACTTGACCCTCGAATCGTAACTCCTACCGAATTTCCCTTATAATCATTGCCTTGAGTCCTACCTTGAATCCGATCACCATCGCGATTCGCTTGTTGGAACCCGAAACCTCATGAAAGATCTCAATGTTACGAGCTGCGTCATTGCGGTGACACATTCTCATACTCAATATTAAGCGGTCGGTCCAACACCCACTTCTTCGGTCCCACTTGAAGTGCTTAGCTTGACGCCTACCATCTCCAAAGATCGCTCCCACAAAACTTACCAACCTCATAAACCTACTCATGTACTCATTGGAATTCTCATGATCAAGTCGTAGATTGCACGATAATCCTCTCATACCTTTCTTTGCTCGGCATCGTGGAAGTAACGATTATAGAAGATAGTCCAAACTCGGTCCGTGTACAAGTAATGACAAAAGCATCTCCTCCTCTTGCTTGTTTGAGTGCCTTCCACCAATTTAAAGCATCACCTTCCAATTTGAATGCGACCAAACGAGTCTTAAACTCGTCTCCACAACCCAAGACTTCAAACGACTTCTCAATATGAGTGATCCGGTCCTCGGCCTCGGTGGGAGTAGCGGCGGTGCTAAGCGAAAGGCTTGAGCTTCCGGCGCCGAGCCAAGTGTGAATGCCGACGGGTTGATTTCCTCCACCACTACCAAGCACCGGTCGATTCACGAATGTTGTTGATCACTGTTCCATCATCTCGGGTGTAGTAAGACCGGGGAAAAGAGTATTGAGAGCATTAGCAATCGCATCATCAATGTTAATAGCATCATCGTCTCCATCCACGCTACGGTAGTACGAGTTGAACCATCTTAACGATATTCAAACGATTAGCAAAATGAACAAAGGTGAGATATGAAATGGAAGTGCGAAGGAATCCTAAAGTCTATCCAAATCCTCACGAGTCAAATCCTAAGCTCTAAGGGTCTCAAAACCTAGGCTCCATATGTCACAGTCCCGACTACAAGTCGTAAACACAGGCTCGATGCCATAAATTGTAACGCCCGACCCGACAAGGGTAAAGGAATCACAAGTAATGGTGTCATATCAAAGCAAACATAAATATCCAAAAGAAGTCTTAACATAAATATTGAAATAATTCAAGTCAAAATGACTTGAATACATAGGTCCCAATGGAAAAATAAACTCCAAATGAAATATAAAAATATAAAGTCTTAAATGGCATCATAAGATCAAAGCTAAATATCTCTAAGGTAAGTCCACTCAAGACTCATCCCAAAGCAAAACCCAGCTCAATGCTTAGATACCGCCAAGAAGAAAAGAAATGCTACCGAGCTTCAAAAGCCCAAAGGAATGGATATACAAGCAAAGCGAATATGAAGCGAAAAGAATACGAAATAAAGTGAAAGAAAGATAGCAAAATCGTAATCATTTCAAAGTATAAATCAAAATAATAGAATAAGTTTATAGCTAACTACCTCGAGCCCGCACACATATGCCATATCATAATCATATTCATATTCATATTCATATTCATAATCACACAAGGCAACATTTGTAGGGAGACCTACGAGTTATGAAGGGCGTGCATGCACGCGACATCAATCATCGATAACATACAACATATAACATATAATATATAACATATAACGGATCTAGGATGCACCCATCGCCCGCAAACATATATTGATAATATAATATAACTTGAGCTCATAACGAGATAACATATAAGGGACGTGGCGAACTTCACTCTCGCCTAGAGTCATGTCAAGTGCATCATCGACACGGACATGGAACCCCATGACTAGTTATTATTTGGCTCGGTGTCAAACTATCTTAGGTCAAATTAGAATGTCAAACCGACATAGATCATACTTTATCAAAGATTAAATCTGTTTTCAAAGTCAAAGTTTTCATATCATATAGTTCAAAATCAAATGTTTTAGGATTCAAAATCAAGTTCGGATAAGCAACAACTCAAATAACAAAATAGGGTTCATAGCAAAGGCTTAGGAAATCCTAATATAAAAGCTAACGAAAAGAAAACGTTATAAGGAACCTTTCTTTGAAAAGGTCGAATATCTGTACCTTATTCCAAAGCAAATGATCGGCGAAAACACGGAAGCAAAGGATTACTCCTTCTTCACGTAACCTATACACATTAGCGATCGTACATGTTATTTATGATTCCATAATCGTCGAAATGATCTTTTAATATTTGGTGTTCATACTTAATGTATTTAATGATCTTAATACTTTAGGGTTTTATAATTAAATAAGACTTAAGTGTTTTATAAACAATATCGTAGATTAAGGTTCATTATGTCATTTATTAAAGTTTAGGGTTAAATGTGAAAATAGTTTAAACGTCATAACTCACACATGAAATAACGAATTAACACACACTTAGTTTCAAACCCTAATCGACTCTCATTTATGTTCCAGGGTTTTCTCATTCTTTTAATATCATATTAATGTGCATTTACTTTATATGTTACGTCAATAAATGACTCATTACTCTTGTTATTTACTCAACACGTTCATGTCTTAATCATATGTTACTCATATATATGTTATACGTCAACTTTTATATTCATGCATTATAGCTTCGTATAGATATGACCACGTACTACGTTTACATATCCACAAGCTCACTTGACTTATAATAACGCATGCATGGTTCACAAATCATTTAGGGTTTAGGTTTCACATGATCTTTACTCGTTTAATACTCATTCAAAACTCTTATATGGTTCGGTTCAAACCTAGGGTTTCAACTACAATACTTTACGCAAGTCCTAGCTCATCTAAGTACTTTACATATTCAAGTTATCATGTTTTTATACCTTGGCCAAAACATACACATGGTTCGGTTCACATGCATGTGGTTCGGTCCTTATATACTCGACATATTCATGATCCGATTCAATAATACTTATTACGTAACAAGCTCTTTAATAATTATAAGGTTTAAATCATTACGCTTTGTCTTGTTTGGTTTCATATGGCTCGGTCACAAAAAAAAAAAGAAAAACACAAGTCGACTAGAACCAAAACAAATCACAACATATTAACGTAAGGTGTAACGAAAGAAGACAAGAAACGTTGTTATACCTTAGCTTGCTTGAAAACAAAGCTCTCGACACCAATGCTTAGGTTCGACCGAATAGGAAGAAAAGAAAAGAAGAGGCAACAAAACTAGGGTTTCAATTTCTTGTAAATGCATTATATTTATAGTGGTATCATTTTTAGTTTAGGGCTTGAGGAGGGGGTTTGGGTCTCGGCCTAGTCCAACCGAACACAACAAAACCCACGGCCCAATGGTCTTCGGCCCTTGAGTCCACACGACACAAAACAAACACGGCCCAAGTTATTTACGCGAGACGTTAAATCTTCGTCGTACCAAAATCGATCACGTACACACATTCGTTAAGTTTTAATTACTCGCAAGTTTAGTTTTAATTTTCGTTAAATGATTATAAACGTATTTTACGTATTTTATAATTTTCGATTCCAAGGGTATTTTAGTCTTTAATCAGGTTTTAGATTTTCAGGTTTTACATACGTTGTAGTGCTCAGTGTCACATTCAATTGTGGATTTTCAAGAGGTAATGTACGTCTTATACTTGATGGTTGGTTGGTTGAAGAGTATAGAGTACATAGAGAGTACTTAGAGATGCTAATGGAAATCGACACCGCTCTTCGTTACATGTGTGCAAGTTTAAGTCACGAGTTCGGGTTAGTTTACTTTAGGGTCAAATTCATCATATTGGGTTTTCTCCATCGCTTGTCACTACAAAGAGCCTACGAATGATAATGGGGATGATTACATGTTTTCTTTGAGAGAGTCGAAAGAGAGATTATGACGTATGAACACAACAGTTCATGCCTCGTACTCTAAAGAAAAGAAAAGTGTACGCCTTGATGCGCTTTATCTTCAAAAGAAGAAATCTTCTTATGACGTCTGCTCACATCGATTCAGGCCTCGTACTTCAACATAATGATGTTTGAACACAGCAGTTCAAGCCTTGTTCTCCAAAGAAAAGAATTGTGTACGTTTCAGTGCGCATTATCTTCGGAAGAAGAGAAATCTTCTTATGACGTATGAACACATCAGTTCATGCCTCGTTCTCTAAAGAAAAGAAATGTGTACGTCTCAGTGCACTTTATCTTGGAAAGAAGAGAAATCTTCTTATGACGTATGAACACATCAGTTCATGCCTCGTACTCTAAAGAAAAGAAAAGTGTACGTGTCAGTGCGCTTTATCTTACGAAGAGAAATCTTCTTATTATGACCATTCTCATCAACATGCTTCATACTTTTTCCATGCGCTTCAATCATCAAGTGAACCGGCTACCACGATTGTTTTCTCATTCCACTTGCTCGATTATAATGAAGATGGCGACATCATGTGCTTATTTTACGGGGAGAAGTGTGAATAGAACATTCGAGATGATTTTCACTTATTTAATCAAGAATGGCAACTCCCTATGCAATTCTTGAGGGGGCGAAGAAGTGTGAAATTACTGCATGGTTGATTGATTTTTGAGAATAAATGGTCAAACGGCTCCATACTCATGTAAGAACCGATCTTCTTCTTATCGGGTAATTGTTACATGGAGTTTCTTCTTAGAGCCGTTGGTTGACATCTTCACTCAGTTGATGAGTTTATCGACAAAGTGCTTAGGTTAATGCTTCACGATACATCAACATGGTGATTCGAACAATCTCTCTGTTCTTGTTTGATGTGATTGGTAGTTTGGTGTTACCATCTTGTGTGTTCGTTCTTGCTCGATTCTTGATTTCCTTGATGAACATCTTCTGTTCTTGTTTGATTGGGAGGGATTTTAGTTAAGGGGATTTGCAAGATGTAAGTTAATGGGGATGCCTTTTGGTGGGATGCTTTTTGGTGTGAGTTGAAGATGTTAACATTCTATTTCCCATTCGGACAATCTTGAAGAAGGTCGAGTCTACAGTCGGTTCTACATTCTCTGCTACATGTTAGAAAACTAAAGACGAGTTGCATTTGATTATCTAAAGACTTCTTCTTAATCGGGCATTTATCAAATGCAGTTAGCCGGTTTAGGGAGAGCACTAATTGGGGAGAGTGATATGTCGAATTTAATCCCAATTAGACTTGCTCACATTATTGACATGTTGATTCTCACAAAGACTTCAAGCGATCTTCTCAACAGACTTCAAGTATTTGGACTTATAATGTTTTGCTGATTCTGAAGTGTCAAAACCAGCAAGGGGGAAGGAGACAAGCATCTAAACGCGAGTAAACTTGATGTACTTAATTCTTCTAAGTGATTTAAGATATCCCGGGAAGACAAATGTTACTACCGTAGAGAAACTCAAGGTTTGACTCATGGCGAGTAAACTTGATGATAATGTTGATGTTGGACTATGACCCATTTTCGAACCGCTGCATGTTCCCCTAAAAACAAATATTTACCGAAACCAAAATTGTCATTACACATTCAAGCTGACATTGTTTACGGTTTTGTCTTGATTTTGTAAAATCCCTTGAAAGAAACTATTTCTCGGTTTAAATCATAGACTTGTAAAATCCGTGACAATGGAAACATCACGTAATAGTAAAGTGCATTTCGGATCTATCTTACGGTTTATTCTTGGTTTTGTAAAATCCATGAAAGATACTATTTCGCGGTTTAAACCATAGAGTTGTAAAATCCCGTAATGATGGAACCATCTTGGAGAAGAGAAAGTGTAATTCGGATCTTACTTGATCTTTGGTGCTTACGGTTTCGCTTGAAGAAGGGATAAGAGGTGTATTTCATGAATTGGATGTGTGTTTGGATATTCGTCATGGTAGTTTGGTTATTACATGGTTTTACGGGTTATGTGCTTTTAACCATGGTCGGGATGAAAACCATTATCATAGTTCACTTAAAACGTCAAAGGAGGCTAGATTTGAGCTTTTAACCAGAAGATGTGACAACGGCGTTAACTCAGTTTTATTTATTTGAGGTTGAAGTGAATTATCACGGGTGAGTGTACTTAGTATCTGAAGGTATCGGGGATGGTTGGATGAAGATTCTTGAGATCCTTGTTCGAGCTTATTATCAAACACGAAGACTTGGAAATCTAGTTATTGTTGGGTGTCTTTTACCTTTTCTTTTACCACTTGGGGAATTGGGCTCATACCACCACAAAATAACTATCACTTTAAGGAGTTACGTTGTAGTGCACAATGTCACATTCAATTGTGGATTTTCAAGAGGTAATGTCGTCTTATACTTGATGGTTGGTTGGTTGAAGAGTATAGAGTACATAGAGAGTACTTAGAGATGCTAATGGAAATCGACACCGCTCTTTGTTACATGTGTGCAAGTTTAAGTCACGAGTTCGGGTTAGTTTACTTGAGGTCAAATTCATCATATTGGGTTTTCTCCATCACCGTCACTACAAAGAGCCTACAAAATGATAATGGGGATGATTACATGTTTCTTTGAGAGAGTCGAAAGAGAGAGAATATGACGATGAACACAACAGTTCATGCCTCGTACTCTAAAGAAAAGAAAAGTGTACGCTTGATGCGCTTTATCTTCAAAAGAAGAAAATCTTCTTATGACATCTGCTCACATCGATTCGGGCCTCGTACTTCAACATAATGACGTTTGAACACAGCGGTTCAAGCCTCGTTCTCCAAAGAAAAGAAATGTATGCGTTTGATGCGCATTATCTTGGAAGAGAAATCTTCTTATGACGTATGAACACATCGGTTCATGCCTCGTTCTCTAAAGAAAAGAAATGTATACGTCTCGGTGCACTTTATCTTGGAAAGAAGAAATCTTCTTATGACGAATGAACACATCGGTTCATGCCTCGTACTCTAAAGAAAAGAAAAGTGTGCGTGTCGGTGCGCTTTATCTTACAAGAAGAGAAATCTTCTTATTATGACCATTCTCATCAACATGCTTCATACTTTTTCCATGCGCTTCAATCATCAAGTGAACCGGGCTACCACTGATTGTTTTCTCATTCCACTTGCTCGATTATAATGAAGATGGCGACATCATGTGCTTATTTTATGGGAGAGAAGTGTGAATAGAACATTCAGATGATTTTCACTTATTTAATCAAGAATGGCAACTCCGTATGCAATTCTTGAGGGGGCGAAGAAGTGTGAAATTACTGCATGGTTGATTGATTTTTGCGAATAAATGGTCAAACGGCTCCAAACTCATGTAAGAACCGATCTTCTTCTTATCGGGTCATTGTTACATGGAGTTTCTTCTTAGAGCCGTTGGTTGACATCTTCACTCGGATTGATGAGTTTATCGACAAAGTGCTTCCGGTTAATGCTTCACGTATACATCAACATGGTGATTCCGAACAATCTCTCTGTTCTTGTTTGATGTGATTGGTAGTTTGGTGTTACCATCTTGTGTGTTCGTTCGGCTGATTCTTGATTTCCTTGATGAACATCTTTACATTCTTGTTTGATTGGGAGGATTTTAGTTAAGGGTTTGCAAGATGTAAGTTAATGGGGATGCCTTTTGGTGGGATGCTTTTGGTGTGAGTTGAAGATGTTAACATTCTATTTCCCATTCGGACAATCTTGAAGAAGGTCGAGTCTGATCGGTTCTACATTCTCGCTACATGTTAGAAAACTAAAGGCGAGTTGCATTTGATTATCTAAAGACTTCTTCTTAATCTGGGCATTTATCAGACAGTTGTCGGTTTAGGGAGAGCACTAATTGGGGAGAGTGATATGTCGAATTTAATCCCAATTAGACTTGCTCACATTATTCACATGTTGATTCTCACAAAGACTTCAAGCGATCTTCTCAATGACTTCAAGTATTTGGACTTATAATGTTTTTGATTTTGAAGTGTCAAAACCGACAAGGGGAAGGAGACAAGCATCTAAACGCGAGTAAACTTGATGTACTTAATTCTTCTAAGTGATTGAAGATATCCGGGAAGACAAATGCTACTACCAGTAGAAACTCAAGGTTTGACTCATGGCGAGTAAACTTGATGAACTTACCTCTTTTAAGTGGTTGAAGATATCCGGAAAACAAATGTCATGACCGCAGAGAAGCTCAAGGTTTGACTCATGGCATTTAGTGTTTATTCCAACTATGTAGGGAAGAGATGTTAGAAAGTTTACGAAGATAAAGAGGCTCACAAGTGAGGAGGCATTTGAGTACTTCGGGTTCTTGAGCTTCATACACAATCATCAGGAAAGATAAATGTGCATTGGGTGATTGTATCATTTATTCTTTGGAAATCTATTTGTGTATTCGGGCTCTTGAGCTCTATTCTAAGAGACGGGCTGCATCATTTCAACTACTCGGGGGAAGTGGTTTCTTGACAACTTTTTGGAATAGATTGCTTCAGACTTCAGTGGTAATGTTATATGAGAAGAAATTTAAAGAGTGGGATGATACGTTGCTGTTCTTGTTGATGATATAACCCCAAACAAAGAATCTAGATTATCGTTCTTAAAAGGAGCGGCTGGATTTATGATAATGGTGTGCTTCTTTGTGAACACAGCTAAAGCAAGCTTGAAATAGAGCTTAGATCTGCTCATCTAATAGATTTTCGGTTTGGGGAAGCGCAAAGTCTCTTTTCTTAAAGGCTCATGTTCTGCCTTCATTCGGAGCCTCGATTTGCTTTGGTGGTGAATGTTTAAGAGATGATGACTTCTATCTTCTACAACGGTCGCTTGATATCCTTATCTCGATTGCATTACCATCATCTTCTTTACTATATCATCTTCTCTATCTTTGTATATATTTATCAAAAACAAAATACAAAATTATAAAACCAAGAAAACAAAATAGAAAATATAAAACCAAGAAAAAGAAAATAGAAAAATATAAAATCAACAAAAATCCATAAAAATCGAAAATTTGAAAATTCCAAAATATTGTTTTCTCAAGACATGTCTTCGGTATCGATAACATCTACGGTCTTAGAAATGTCATTCAATAATGGCACGGGACCATAGATGAAGTTCGACGAGAGGTGTAAATATTCTTTTCTAAACATGTCTCAAAATATGGCTTACGATTATTTCAGATCAGAAACGGGCTTCAAATAATGGCTTGCGATTAATTGAGATCAGAACCCGTGCTTAAACTATGGTTTGCTATTATTTCAGATAGCAACCCGCTCTTCAAGAAAGGAAAGTGCTACGCTAAACCATTTTTCAAATATTTCGTGCACTTATCCTAAAAACAAATTTGAGGAAAGTATGTCGAAGGACTGCTGTTCCTACACAAATGTTTTTCCGTCTAAAATTCTTCAGAAAAATATTTGTTGTTTTCTAAAATGGTGGTAAATGAGTTGCTTGAAAATAAATCAGAATCAAGTTTTCATAAAATTGCAAAAACTCAATCAATGATTTCAGCACTTTTAAAACTTTTTAGAAAATGAGTCATTGATTGAGGGGATAATGTTATTCAAATTTACATCACCTAACGGACTTTCTTAATTATCCTACGTGCTTAATTATAATATATAATTGCCTATGTTGAAGGACTAGGTTTCTAGGATGTGATTGTTAGGTTTAGATGATTATAGTTTGATGAACACATTATTTCCATACCTTATATGAACCGATTGATATGTTGAATTGACTTGAATTAGTCGATTCTTTGTTTGGGTGATGTCGACCACCATATATACAGTATGTGTGTTCACTTACGTATGCGGTATATTGGTATATAACAATGTTCCCAATCCGGATCCCACAATTGAAGATGATTGGATGCGCAAGGAAATGGTAACTATATCTTGGGTTGACAAATGACGAAACGGAGCTTAATTGGACTTCTATGGAGTTGGCATAAATGCAACGTAAGAGGTCTCACTTGCATCTGCAGATGGTTTTCTTCTAAGTGATTGAAGAAACGGAGCTTAATTTAACCTCGGTTGGCATTCAAAATGCAACGTAAGAAGAAGTCTCACCGCATCGTGAGATGGTTTTCTTTCAAGCCCTCGTACAACATCAATGTATGTACCAACCACCCAGCGTATCTTTGTGCGGGATAATTGTGATTATACCATTTTCTTTAAACAATTTTTAACTAATATTGTTTTGAAAATGGAAAAATATCTGTTTGAAAATAAATTGGACTTAATTTTGAAAATCACCGGACTTCATTTTATCAAAACATAAGTCACTCAATCAACGAATCGGTCATCGATTGAGGGAGAGTGATTTAAAATAAATTATTTTCAAACAATATTGCTTCATAAAAGTCCGGATTGTACAAAATAAGTGGTGATCTAAAGATTTAATGTTATGTCATGGTATGATTTTTCTTTAGAATCAAGGTCTTTCAAATGAAATTTTTACTGTTCTTGTTTGATTGTGAAATTGTTTTGTTTTACTTAAAAGATCTCTTAAAACTATCATACGACACTAACAATCATTAATGTCTTAAAATGGTCCTTATCATCATCTTTCAAAATTGAATCTTGCTACACGTTTCCCAAATTTTTCTAAATGATTTAAATCGGTTGGGATCACAAATCTCAAATGGTTTGATATTTCGATCGGGTAGAGATCGTGATTTAAATCTCAAATCTGTTTTAAATGGAATTGGTTTTAGTCCTTTAAAGGCACTCCGCCTCCATGTGCCAAACGATTTCAATATACATAATGCACATGTTGAGGAGGATTTATCAAAAACCGGATGAGTATTTAAACAAGGCCACATTTTCTCCCATGTTTTCTAAACCTAATTAATCACTTGGGATCCAAAATCTCAAAGGATTTGATATTTTGATCGGGGAGAATTTGTGATTTAATAATGAAATTTGATAAAGTTGATCGCTTTGATTCGGTTGTGCGGTTTTTCTCTCATATGTGCTAAACGCTTTCGAATCTCGAAGCATATATTGAGGGGCATTTTAAAAGAAAAGAAACTATCGAGTGCAAATGCTTTTATGTTTTAACATAAAGTACCTTGATTGAGTTATAAATGGTTTCTTAATGGCTTGTGTGATCGTGGATGTGCTTCAAAATAACTCTTGCCTCTATGTGATAAAATGATTTCAAATATCCTATGCACATATTGAGGGGTAGAATTTTACCAAAGAAATTCAAATGGCTTTTTCTAAGGAAATTGTGATCAAGAAATTATTTCAAAGAACTCTTTCCTCCATGTGCCAAACAATTTTAAAATCATATGCACATGTTGAGGGGGAGCATTTCTAAAATGATCAAAACTATTAAGGTACAAAATGCTTTGATCTCGTATCACAAGTACCTTGATTGTTTTCCAAATGATTTTCAATTGGTTTCATGAAGGAAAGAACAATACCAAAGACCAACCAATTTACTTTATGCATGGTGTTATAAGGATGGTTAGGTTAGGTATTCGTTCCCATTATCCGCCGAACCGGACGGATCTACCGAGGACAATCCACTAGATAGTGTAGAGTCCTTAGGTATGATGAAAAAGGAGAAAATGAGAAATGGGAAGAGTGCGGTGAGACAGGCTAGTCTTGGAATAAACCCAACAAGGTTCTAGTTATGAAGTCTCGGTAATCACCAAGGGGTTGAAGAATGAAAAAGAAGCTGAAATGAGAAAAGGGTGAAAAGAAATAGCCCTCAATAATTCAACCTTAGGGCGATGAACGGGTTCAATACATATACTCTTGGTGGTTACTAAGGTAACACGGTATTGAAGACAAGACGTCATGGACCAAGTGACGACCGCACTACAACTTCCCAAACCACTCAAGTTCCTCTTAAAAGGGCTTGTTTCATTCTCACGGGAACCGACATTATCTATCGACTTTCTCTTAGAGATTGTTGATATTGAAGAAGGAGACCCTCTCCTAGTCTCCCACACAGAACCAAATATGCACAATTGAGTCTAGAGCCAAGATATCATCCACAATATCTCATTAGGACACTAAATTAATGAAGACTTCTTTGTTTCACACAATGTGGAAAGTAAGAATATATTAAGAGTCCTATGCATTATCCTTGTGGTATTGCGGAACATCCGAGTGGTATGTAAAAGTATTCACGATGAAGATGGAAATCCTTCAGAGCCAACATCAAACAAGCTCTTGGTGGGTAACATGTGAGATCTTCTCATAAGATCAAACTTGTGACAAGCGGATAGAAACGATGGGGAGATTCAATCTTGAATCAACCTTGGTCGAGAATGGAATTGACGAATACTTTTAGAAGAACCGTTCGATGTGCGAATCTTCTTTTCTCTAGCACATCGAATGTGTATTTATGTTTTCAAACTCAAAAGTATCTCGATTGAAAAATACTTTTAGAAAACCGTTCGATGTGCGAATCTCTTCTTTTACTAGCACATCGAATGTGTACTCTTTTCAAATACAAAAGTATTTATGATTGAAAATTGATCTTTCTCATAAACCCTCGTCGTATTGCAAAACTCTTTCTTCTAAGCAATACGCGATTGTTTTCAAATCATTTTTCATCAATCGCTGAATCTCAATTATTGGTTCACTCACTCCGTGTTGTCTTCTTTAAGACGTTCGGTTTGAGAACAACTAGAACAGTGCGAAACCCCGCAAGGAGATTCTTAGGAATCCTACCGATCACAGGCGAGATTTGTCGATCAGCGGGAACCGTGGGCGTGTACCTCAATTCAACGAAAGTGGTCAAAGACACTTTCGTGTGTTTTATTGCTAACTGTTGTTTGCGGTACATTTGGACGGTTGCGGTGATCGAATTGAGAGTCAATCCAAAGCCGCATGCTCACAAAGATCCACACTTATTTGAAGAAATCATGACGGTGTATATCTACATAACACGGCTCGATATTTCATACTATGCTTCGTCATTCTTGCAAATATCATGAACCGATGAAGGCTTCCGCTACTCGATGGAAAGATGTCATGATTCAAAAGTGTGAGCATGTCGGTCCGAAAGTCACAACTTCACATGATGGCAACACAATAAAGGGTGATCCAGAGATTTCTTGTGGTGATGATCTCAAAGAAAGCTCAAAGATCATCAAAGATGTGGATCGGTTAAAGGCCTCCACCGAAAGTACAATTCAATGCGGACTTTGAAGATTCGCTACTAAAGCACAAAGATTGCGAAATGAAGAATTCAAGTCTACGAGCTCAAGAACGAAGTCAAAGATAGAATGCTAGGAAGCAAAATGTATTTCATGGGGTGACCTCCTTAGGGAGATTGTTAGAATTGGAAATTCCATGTTAAAGAGTCGGTCACCCCAATAATGGTCTAGCATATGTTAGCTCGTAGATTTGTCGTTGTTTTCGTTATTTATCGCTTTATTAGTTAGTTATTAGTTTAGTTTAGCGTAGTGTAACACCGTGGAGGAAGGACGGGTCTTTACCACCGTATGCCCGATCCACGGCCGATAGGAGGTCGTGTATTCTGTAACTATAAATACCCTTCCATCCACGGAAGGGTGGTGCTCTCATTTAATATAATCTTTCCTTTGTGTAAACCTCTAGCAAGAAAACCCTCTCTATCTTTATCTATCTAAATATGGCAAACATGTATTTTGATAATCCAAGACCACCCGAATCATCAACACAATAATATTATCGATCCTACAAACGAGTTTAATAAGAACATTTTTCAAAAAAATGGATTTTCTAAAGGATAATCATTAGGATAAGGACCGGAAGGATTACCTATATGTTTTTGTTCTTAGAATGATTTTTGCAAACATAAACCATGCTTGGAAATCATTTGCTTATGATTTGTGCATCACAACAAGAGTTTACACCAAGCCTTCATGAACACTTACTATGATTGCCTATAGTCTACACACAAGTATATATATTTCTTTATATTGATTTTCACTAAAACATCACTTTTGGAGGAAGCCTTGACAAAGCTTTCTTGTTACTAATCTTTTAAAACAATTTCAAACAAAAATCCTTGGGCGATTTCGACTTACCCACCTTTGCTATCATGACGAGTATACTTGCTCGTATATGTTTATTGTATTTGACGGATAAATCGTGTTTATAAATTTTTAAAACTTGCACACGGTAAGCACATCAAGTTTTTGGCGTCGCTGCCGAAGATTTTGGATTTCTAAGCAATTTGATTTTGTTGAGATTCTGTAAAATTGGTAAATTTAAAATTGAATTTCGTCAAAAAGAGTAAAAAAATATTTTTGTTTAGAGGCTAACCGATCCGGTTCTTGTGAAAGCAACCGATCCGATTAATGCTCTTAATAAAATTTTGTCTTTTGATTTTCATAGTTTTAGTTTATCCAGGTGTTTTGTGTTATAGTTTATAGATTAATTCTTGCCATTTCTGATTTTTATAGATTATTTCATGGGTTGCTTATGCTTTTCTTAGATTTTTAGATTTTCTTTTATTTTAATTATTTTTAGTTTTATTTACTTTTTAGTTAATTGTCTTAATTACAGTCATTAGAAATAGTTAATTTTTAGTTTTTATGGTTTTAGTAGTCTTAATGAGTAGTTTAATAGATTAGTTAATATAGTTTTCATTAAATAACTTAATTAATTTTTTTTAATTAATAAGGATATGAGTAGTCTCAATTAATTAAGAGTTTAAGTACACTTAATAGTTTTTAATTAAATTAAATTCTTGGTTTAATTATAAAAAAATAATAAAAAAATTTTGAAGTCAATCCAACCGTTCGGTTGCTGACCCATAACCGGATCGGTTGACGTTTTGTTAAAAGTTTACCACCAACCGAATCGGTTGGTGAGCCAACCGATCCGGTTGGAGCTCTCGATAAATTTTTTCTACTTTTAAATTTTGAGTTTTAGCTTGTGTTTTCAGTTTTGTTAAGTGTCTTTACTTGCTTAGTATATGTTTCTATAGTTCTCTTTTGTTTTACTAACTCTAACGCTAATGATTTGGATTTTTGTTTTGGTTTTGTTTTGTCTTGTTAGATAGTTATTATGGATAGTTTAAGCGAATTTCCGAGTACCTTCGTAACTTGGATTAGATGTTCAAAGACACCGGAGTTCGTTGGAGAAGATTGGAAATAACTTAGAAGGGAGTAAGAAGGATTTGGGGATTGATACGGTTAGTATGGAAGAAACGGGTGAAAACAAAGTTCAACTTCCTAAGAAGGAAGAGTTGTGGTATTCACACAAGCACCGCTAACGAGTATGATTCGCCACTTATGAGGTTCGGTACACCTTGTAGTGTAGAACGGGTGAGTGCTTGGGACGCGAACTAAACATGGCCTATGGAGAAAATTACATTGTGGAAAAGTTCTTGATAAAATTGGCCATGTGCGTTTGGATTATGAAGCTTACGGAAAAAGAATGGTTAAGAATCTTAAGGTTAACATTCATGGTCACATTTTGAAACGGATTTTGTTGTCTTGGAAGAGGGAGATGAGCCCAATGTATGTTTTGGGCGGATTTTCTTGTAACAACCAAATGCCAGTGGATTTTGCCTTGGGGAAATGAGGATCAATATCAACGATTTGGAAGAAGAAAAGGGGTGAATGAGATGCTTGTGGAGGTATGTGCTAATATGGAAAAGGAAGATGTGGAAGTCGAAAGATGGGAAGGAAAATAGGAAGAAAACCTCATCCAACAAATTAACTCCTACCACATCCACCAACAAAACAAATGATTACACACCTTCACCACCTACTACACCAAAAACTTTCAAACCGTTAACCCAAGAACAAAAGAAGCTATTTGGAAAACCTTGAACAAAAGTTTCTCGAGCTAAATGAGAAAAAGCCGTGATTGAGGTACTACAAGATTACGTTCTCTCGCAAGAAACTAGATGCGGTGATGCTAGCAAGAGCAAGATTGGAGGATAAAGATCTATCGGAGGAGGATAGAGATAGGATTTTGTTTAGAGGTATGCCACGAAAGGAGAAAGATCCGGGAATTTTGTTTTGCCAATTAAAGTGAGCGGACCACACCAAGTATGCCTTAGCCGATCGGGTTCAAGCGTTAATGTTATGCCCTATCCATTGTTTAAGACATTGGGTCTTAGTAACCCACAACCAAATCATTCAAAACTTACCATGGCGGATAATTCCCAAGCAAAAGCGATGGGGGAGGTGAAAAACGTAAGAGTTCAAATTGGTTATCAACCCTACTTGGCTGATTTTCTAGTCCTAGACATTCCGGTGGATAAGAGTTTACCACTTCTACTAGGAAGACCATTCCTACGCACATGTGGTGCAATCATAGATATGGGTAGAGGTACGATGACTATCGATGATGGAATCTCGAAACAAACCTATTATCCCAAACCAAGGGGACCAGTTGTGGAATTCAAGGAAGATTTAGAATTGATCGAAGCGAACGATGACTTGACATGTTTTGAAGTGGGATGTGATGCCCATGGAAACCCGATGTATGGACCACTAGCTCCACCATACTTTGATATTGAGGATGAGATGGAACGCGCACTAGCGGTGGAAGCATTTTACAATCCATTAAAAACATCCTTGTTTTCAAAAAGCTAACCGATTTCTTAGGTTCTTTACCGGTTCAACTCAACAATTTGGAATGGGGACCCAAGGGTCGGGTATTTACAAGAGAGAGGATGGGGATGGAGAATGGCACATCAAATTTGATATACTATGCCCGGATGGGAGAAGACTTATAAGGAAGTTCAAAACTTACTGAAACACACCGTGAATTGACCGAAATTTTAAGTGAGGACATCTTAAGGCATGAGTATTTTTAGAATTCTAAGGAGAAACAAGGCACCATAATAAACAAGCAATTGTTTGCTTGAATTTCATGAACTTTTTAATTTTATGCATTTAGGATTTCTTGTTTTTCATTTTTATCTTTATTATGTTGAAGTTATTTGATTAATGCATTATGAGTTTGAGTTTTAGTTTTAGTTTTAAGTTATGAGTATGATGATTTGAGTTTTGAGATTAGATGATTGTTGAAATTTCCAAATGGTGGATGAATGTTGTGTGCATCTTTAATAGGATTTTTGAGTAAACGATTGTTTCTTGGAAGGTAAAATGGCTAAGTAACGTGAAAAATGCAAAATTTGGAAAAAATGCAAACTGAAACGGTTGTGTCCATGACTGAACCGGTTGCATACAAGTATATATACCAAAAATTCAATTTTTCCAGAAACACACAAACACACACTAATCCTCCAGCTGGGTTTCGCAAAATTTGACCAATAGAAGTTATTTGAAGATTGTATAAGTTGTAGAAGATCATCATGGCACCCAAACAAGTAAGCATCTGCATTCAATTAACTCAATTAAGGTTTAATTAGAGCATTCGATTCGAATTGCAAATTAGGTCACTAATTTGGGGTTTTGGATAAATTGAATTAAGTTGTAATCTTTTAGGATTAAGTGGGTAATTGATATAGGAATGCATTGCAAAAGAATTGTAGTGATTAATTGAACATGGAATGAGTATTAGATGATTGAATTTTGGATTTAGTTAGGTTATGCCATTGAATCAAATTAAGTTGCAATTGGTGATTCCTAGTTGGTAGATGATGCGTTTTTAATGAATATTAGATGCCACATTGTTGATTAGAACAAGTAATTGAGAATTGAGGTCTAAATTTTTGAGTTATAAGTGTTGGGACATAAAGTCAAAGTACTGCTTAATGAAGAAAGTCAAAGTACTGCTCACTCATCAAAGTACTGCAAGGATAAAGGACTGCTATGCAAATCGTTAAAGATTATTATGTAATTCTAGAATGTTCTCAGTTTAGTTTAGTATTACTTGTCGTACAAGGATTAGAGTTCTAAACCGACTAGGGTTATCCTTATGCCTATAAAAGGACCGCTAGATTGGCATTAGACGTACGTGCAGAATTAGAGAATATTAGAGTTTACCAAGTTCGATATTAGAGCTGTTAGGGATTGTTAGTGAATCTGTGTATCAAGCAGGTTCTAAGTATTAATAAAATCATTGAAGTTAAAGTTAATTCTTCTTAGCTTTAAGTAAATTCCGCATACTTAATAGAGTTAATTCAATGTTTCATTGTTAGTGACTTAGGATTTATCCGAAGTTGCTAAGCCCTTACAAGCTACATAAGTTAGTTTGGTTAGAGTATATCAATCCAACAAGTGGTATCAGAGCTTGTATGGAAACTCTGATTAAGAAGAAACCCTTAAAATCGATTTAACAACAAACCCTAAAGATGTCGATCAAGTCGCACCACCCCATCCATCACCTCACTCGAATTCCTATCATCAAAAGGAGAGTATGATCTTTGGAGCATGAAGATGAGGCAAGACATTGCTATTACGCACCATGCACTTGTGGAATGTAATTGTCAATGGTAATGAGGTTGTTGTAGACCCTATAGAAGAACCGGACAACCTAAACCACCTAAGGTCATCTTGCCGCAGCACTACATCAAAAATCAAGAAAAGGCTCTCAACATACTACATGCTCGCTATTCACGATGGTCACCTACTCAAGTTCCATGATGCTAAGGATGCAAAACAACTATAGGATGCTCTCAAGACAAGATTTGGAGGTAATGATGCTTCCAAGAAGATGCACGCAATCTGTTGAAACAGGTTTGAAACATTCACCGTTGGTGAAAGAGAAGGTCTTGATCTCGCCTATGATGATTCCAAAATCCTCTCAATCTTTGGAGTTATACAAAGCGAGGTATCTGTTGAAGATGCAATCGAAGTTCTTAAGTTGCCATCTACATGGCATGTGATTGCTACTATGATCGGAGGACAACCTGGTTTGGATGTTATGGACTTTGATGATCTTTACAACCACTTAAAGGTGTATGAGCATGAGATGAATGGCCAAACAAGTTCAAAATCTCATAGTATTGCTTTTGTGTCTTACGAAAGAGAGAAGTACTTCCACTAAAAGTCTCGCTTATCCTACTCAAAGTCTTGTTGCTCAAAGCATCGTTACCTATCCTACCCCACCATCACCTACAAATATCATTCATTCCGATGAAGTTGTATGCTCATTCTTTGCTCGCAAGCCACTTTACACATTACTTATGAAGAGGATTTGTCACAAATTGAAGAGGATGCTCTTGAAGAAATTGATATCGGTGGCAAGTTGCTATGATCATTTGCTAGGATCAAAAGTTCATGAAGAAAATAGGAAGAGTCATTGATTTCAAACCCAAACGGGTATAACATTTGACAATACCCAGTTGAATGCTTCAATTGTCAAAGAACTGGACACTTTGCAAGGAATGCAAGTTTGCTAAATATCGAGCAAATAGAATGACCGAGAAACCCAAGCTTGAACTAAAGGAAATCCTATTCTTCGAAACAAATGCTTTGGTTGCTCAAGAAAATCTAATAGAGGTTGATTGAGTCTTGAATTTGATGATGAACCGGTAACCTCTTGTATGGTCGCATGGAAGAGTTTGATTTGAGCACGACTTTTATGAGGAACCGAGGATTTGCTTTTTGGAATCAAGAGATGGCCTAGGAAGCTTTGATTGGAGCATGGAATGTGAAGAGGAACCATGCTCGCTTGCTATGGTAGCTACTTCACCAAGTTCACCCCTATCTTTGAGGTATGCTCTAAGTGTCATGATTTTTATCAAAAGTCCTCAATGATTATGTAACCGAAAGAGATAATTATAGAAGGGCTAGGTCCGAGGTAGTGGTTATCAAATTACTTTAGAGTTAATGGAAGCCAAAATAATAACACATGAAAATAATGAAATGGCTTGGCGTAAAAATATGAGCAACAGGTTTATCAATTAAAATTAAGTGAATGGAAGTTAGGATGTAAGGTTCTTTGAACTAGAAAAGATAACTAAAGAAAGGGATGAATTGCTAGAAAAGTTTGTTTGCTTGGGGAAAATCGGCCTTTCACATGTTAGTTTTGTTGAAAAACAAAAAGAGCACACATTAAAGCGGCCTAGGTTTTGGTATGGATTTTAGTAGCACGTAGAGAACCCACTTAGTGATCGGGAATAACTTGATTACGAGGATATAACACTAGTGATGATGAACTCATTAACTATGTAGATAACACATCTAGTAATGAGGAATCAATTAGTCAAACACCTCACGAATTTAAGAAAGACAAGGGTTATCATGCGGTTCCTCATCCCATCGGTAGTTTTCAACCACTTAGGACGACGTTTCTCGTTTTGGAGTAGATAATCTAGAGTTTAGGAAAAGGTTATTGGTCAATCTAGTTCGAAACCTCAAAAGAAACAATTGAGAAACCTAAGGATGATAATGTTCGAGTCGAGAAGTACCTTCATCTCAAAGTCTTGCTAAACCTTCAAAGATAACTTTAAGAAAACCTTTTCAAAATATTGCTAAACCTTTTTGGGATAATTTTGGTCAAAGCAGTTTTCATCATTCACCAAAAGACAAAATAGTTTAATCATAGAACTAAAGGAAGATTTTTGGGAGTATGGGTCAAAATTGTGTTTTGTTTGTTATAGTCTTGATCATTTGATTAAGGACTGTGACTTTCACTCAAATTACTTAAGCAAATTCCCAAAGACTAAAGCGCAAACCAAAACCCAAGGAGAATAAACCATGCGAATCATTCACATAGGGTTAACCACAACAACTTCTCACAAGACCATAGGTACCTCACCGAGAAAATCTTTTCAAAATCACGGTACCTCAAACACTTTCCAAGGTCTTGATAAGCCAAAGTTTCAAGCGGTACCTTCTCAAAGCATCTTGATACATTTTCACCCAATCAAGGTCTTGCTAGCACTTTTGGAATGGAAGCCCTAGGAGATCTAATTACTACCAATCTAGAAGGCGTTACACCTCAAAAGAGTATCTAGATCAAAGAAACCTACACAAAAGTTAAAACCAATTTGGGTTAAGAAAGAAAATCGATGGGAACAAACAATACTTTCAAAGAAATACAAGTGAAACAGAGATTTTGTTAAAAAGAGAACGTTGATGATAAAGAGATTTTGGAAAACCAACACAAGTTTTGGAACAACCAAAGATAATTGATCATGTGCTTAAAGACGATGGCAATTACATATTTAAAGAATTTAAGTATGTAACTCCACAAGGGAACACAAGTCAAGAATGGCTTGGGTTCCTAAAATTAACTAACTCTTTTATCTTTGTGCGGGGCAACCTGAAGAGGAGCTTAAAGATCATTTAATTGTTGATAGTGGTTGCTCTGGAAGCATGACAGAGACAAAGAGATTATGTCGATTTTAGATCTTATTGTGGAGGAAGAGTTGCATTTGGGAATGATGCTAGTGGAGGAAGAATAAGCGGCAAAGGAACTATCAAGGCGTAAAGCATAGATTTTGAGAATGTTCGTTATGTGAAGGAGCTCAAATTCAACCTTTGTCGATCTCTCGGATCTGATGACAAGAAGCACCTGTCTATTCATCGACACATAATGTCTTATTCTTTCCTCTCGAATTCAAGCTTGTTGATGATAACTTGGTAGTACTTGAGAGTACCAAGAACCAATGATGTGTGATCCTGGATATGAAGAGTCTTAACTCTTCCGAAAGAGCAACATGTTTAGTAGCAAAGGCAATCGATGAGTGTCTAAATACTCATCATTTTGTACTATCTAGATCGCAAAACATCCGAAAACACTCGAAATGCATCAAAATGATGAAAATATCACAAATCGTGTTTTATGTGTTTTAAATGCAAAGATATCAAAATCGATGAAAACGTATCAAGTTTGCATAATTGGCGCTTTAGTCCCCGATTTACAAAAGTTGTCAAAATTAGTCCACAGTAATTCAAAAACTTGTAAAAAGTCATTTAAGGTCCATGGATTCAAAAGTTGTCAAAATAAACCCTTTAAAGTTTAAAATTTACAAAATGACAACTTTAGTCCTTAAACTTTGAAAAATGTCAAAAATAGTCCTTGGTGAATTTAAAATGGAAATTTATCAAAATAAAACTTGTACTATTCATAAATGACAAAATTGGTCCTTATGGTAAACTTTTGGAAAATTTACAAGTTTGGTCCTTAAAGTTTCAAACTTGGCAGTTTTGGTCCTTGGACTTATGAAAATGGAATTTTATGCAATGTTGGTCCTTATACTAATCATTAATTGCATATTTAGTCCTTGTGATAAGTTTGGATAAGTTACAGTTTCAGTCCCTCAAAAATCCAAAATTACATGAATGGTCCTTGTATTAATCTAAACCAAACGGATACCCTTTGTTTTTATTTAACCCAAAGCCCAAATCCAATATCTAAACCCGGCCCATATTTTAAAAAGAGTAAAACCGTCTAGTACTGTAGCACCTTCTCTACCACACCTGCATCCCAAAACCACCTGGTTTCATCACATCACCACCACTTTCCACCTCACCTACCTTATCCCCAATGGTTAACAACCCTCCACCTCTACATACACCAAAAGCATTAAATGGATAAACCCGCTATCAAAGACTTTTCACGCCAAAATTACACATGGACGATTAAGATGCTATCAAGCCTATCCAATGGTGGAAATGATCGGAGGAAAGAGAAAAGCTTTTGGATGTCTATAAAGAAGAAAAGAAAGCAGTGATAAGAGGGGTCGCATGTTTTTAGACCATTAGTAGTGTAAAAGTTCTTTAAATGTCTGTTTTAGCTTAAATTTCAAGTCTTAGTGCAAAATCAAGTTTGTTTCAAGTTATAAGACACTTTTGTATTGTAATTATTCAAGTTAAATAAGATTTGAAGTTTTCATGTTTCTTGATAATTCGTATTAAGTCAATTATACTTATTATAAGTTTCATAAGCTCTTTTATCCTTCCAACAAGCTCGGATAAGCTTGTTATAGCTTTTCATGAGTTTGCATTAGACTCTAGTGTTTCAACTGAAAAACAAAGAAAAGTCAACAAAAGTCAATCAAGAGCTCAAAATGGGTTTGGTCATGATATTTGGTGATGCGAGTTAATTTTGGATTGCTTATTGGTTTAGAGGCTTAGTGGTAAGCCCATAGGAGTAGTTCTCGCCTCGGATCTCGCTTTATGCTTGGACACATTTGTAAGCCATTTCTTAAAAGATTGTATTTATTAGTATAAGTGGTTAAGTCTTGTTAATTTTAGTTTAAATCATCTCAATATAGTCAATATAAGTTATTCAATTGATTTTATGGCTTAATTAGTGTGAAGCTTCTAAAAGCTTCAAATCGCTTTGATAAGGCTTGTTTGGATTTGTTGTGGAAAATGTGTTACAAGGTGTCTCGTGGTATTGTACTTGTCGATATATGTCACAATAGAACCTTTTAGCTCGACCAAAGCATTAAATCCATTCCTTGTTTTATAAAAAGTCAATTTGATCTTTGAAACTCATCTCTGCTTAACTATTAGATATTTAGATTCCATAATCATGCATATTAGTGTAAAAGTTGTTTATATAGCCTAAATCGGTCTTATAGTAGCTTAATACATCAAATTAGATCATCTAGGATCATTAGAATCTCATAAAAGTCAAACTCGCTTCATTATATAAAAGTCAAATTTTCCAAATACCCATTTTGAATAAAACTTAGAATTTTATTGTGTGTTTAATACTAAGTTTTAGCTTAAATCTTTTGGGATAGTAATATTTAGTCGCTAAACTAAATTATAAAAATACTAGCTTATATGTACTTAACTTATAAATGTTTTATTACATAGCTTCTTTTGAGACCCTTGTTTGATAACATGCCACGTGCACACTGTTGAGACCTTTTCACAAGCTCACACAGAGCTTATGAGAGAAGTCTAGCTTGTGTACCTTAGTTTTTGAGAAGCTCACCTAGCTATCTCAAGGTTACAAGTTTAATTTTGCAATTTACACTTATTTGATAAGCACGCTCATTGCTTTTTATTTTGTCCATTTTCTGTGTACATCAGCTATTCATGGTTTTTTCAGTTTCTTCATAAGCTTCTCACAAGCTTATTAGTATAATTAAATCTTTGTAAATTAGCTTTTTGGATAGCTCATTTGGTCAACTTGATATTCCCAGTCTTTGTTTTCATTTCCAAGATCATTTAAGTGCTTAATTTAAGCTAGAAGGTGCCTAGTAATCACAACAGTTTCCTGTTTGACAGTTTAAGATTTTGCTTATTTTGGCTTATTTTGTGCTTATTTCTTGGTAATTATGCTTCCTCAGTTGTCATTTTAGCTTTTTATTAGTTGCTTATCTTATTTTCTAGTTAGCTTGTGTTTATTTAGTAGCTTTTTAGCCACTTGGCTTTAATCTTGTGCTTATTCATATTTTTGCTCCACTGTTAAGATAATAAGCTATTTCTAAGCTTATCAGTGCTTTTCATAAAAAGTAATAGTTTTAGAAATTGCTTATCTTAATGTACTTAATAAGTTTCAAAAAGAAAAATTGAAAAATAAAAATATATTTTGCAAAAAGGTAGAGGCCAGGATTCGAACCTGTGACCTCTAGCCTCCCACGACCACAACCACACACACAATAACCAGGCGCCCTTGGGACTTGTCTCGGTTATATCTTGCAAAATTTAATATATAACCCTTTGTTATCAGTTAAGCTTATACGAGCTTAAGAGCTTATTTTCACTTATTTGAAACGAATTTTTCATCCTTTTCATTTTTCTTAGTTTTGTAATAGTATAAAGTAATTTATAAAAAATTTGATTTTTCCAAATAGTTAACATTTAATTAGTGTAAAATCTTATTTAATTCATAATAAAAATATAAAAGTCAAAAATATAAATCTTTTTCTAAAATTTGCTTTTGTCATATAGTACGTAATAAAATTGTTTTACACTCGTGGACCTTTATTTCATAAAATTTACGTTTTGCTTGCGCTCAAGATAATTTTTAAACGTAACGCTGCTGCTTTTAAGTAACATTTTAGGCAATTTAAGTTTACGTTTTAAATAAGATAGTTTATTTAAGTTATTTTGTTTTATAAAATCGATTTTAAAAATAGTGATAGCGTTTATTTAATATATTTTATCTTTTTAATTTCTTTTAATTTGCATTTAAGTCATTGTAATTTGTAGATCTTTTCTTTAGGTAATTTTCCATCAATATCCTTCTCGATCACTATCCTTAGTGATCATTCTATCATCTGATCAAGTGTTTATACACCAATTCATCCTCCGTGGGACTTAACGACCCAAGAATCCACTATATTCCTCTGATCTAAATTGCATTTGGTGTTTGAGCTGTTTTGAGTTTCTTACGGTTGGTCATTCACAAGTGGCTAGCTTGCGTGAGATAACTTGACGGTTTTGCACCGATCAAATTTTTGGCGCCACGCCGGAAATTTTGGCGCTACCGCCGGGATCGAACCGGGTCACCCGCGTGACAGGCGGGAATACTTACCACTATACTACAACGACGGAATACTTACCACTATCATGAATTCCCTTCGATGATGATGAGTTAGTCAAGATCTTTATCATGACTTTCTTTCTCTTCTTCACCTATCCCGTGGCTTCTCCTGTTCTTCACTCCTTCGGGAATGAAGACATTATCTTTGACGGAATCCCCCACACTAAGATATTGCTAGTCCCTAGCAATGTTTTAAGAAAAATTAATGGATTTCATCTCTTTACCAAAAGCCATTACTTCTGGAGTAGCCAATTGTTTCAGTTCAAAAAAGAACTTTGGTACAATGATAACCAAATGATTTTGAGCAAATCACCGACTTTCAACGGTTTTGATTTGTCTTTACGAAGCCGTTGCTACGGACTAGCCAACTCTTAGATAAATTATCAATATTATCTTTGGTGAGTTGATTAC
>CM040244.1:152216882-152423912 GCA_022545495.1 Chrysanthemum lavandulifolium
TTGTAAAGCATTTACTAAGTTTTGAAGATAAAAAGTTTGAGAATACCGAGAATCTAAAGGAGGAGGCATTTGGGTGCAGTGACATTGTTCTTTTCACCCTTTAATTGAGAGATTTGGGCTTTCAACTTTCTCGATCGTGTTACAATGAGCTCGAACTGCTCATCACGCTTGCTAATTTCAAAAGCGCATCAAATTCGGGAACATCCAAGGATGTCTTGATATTTGAGGTTTTAACATTTTCTTTTAGATGTTGATATTTTAATTGCATAGCAAGATGCTCAACTTCCAATTTAGAAAATTTTTTACCAGGTTATCATGATCATCCTGTTCAACTTTATCATGCAGTTTAGAGTTAGTTTTTTCAAGCTCAATGACACGATCATGGGAGACTTTCAGAGCAACATATAATTCACGAAATTGAGAAGCATTGATGGAAAAATTTGTAGCTGTGTAAAACACATCTTGAGCAATACATTCAGAAATAAGATTCTCATTCAAGGTATGCAAGTTCTTCCTCTCAATCTCATTATATTTTAATTCTCGCTCATAGTCAATAACCTCAACTATCATTGCATCAAATTCATTTTCCATTTCTTTAATATCTGAATTCATCCCCTTTTTAAGACTCTCAAATTGACCTTTTAATTGTTTAAAGAAAGGCATGATCTTAGTTAAATAGCATTCTTTAGTTTGCTCAAAACCCCTTTCCCCTTCAGTTATCCCAGTGGGTGTGATCCTTTTCTTACAAGTTTTCTCAAAATCAACAAATAATTGACATATAACATATTGGTGATTAAGGTCTTGCTTTTAGTGGCAATAGTTCTAGGAACTAAATGCATTGGTGTATTTGGAGGATACACGATTCTTCAAGGCATTTTCCTAAAGGGGTTTGTTACAACAAGATTCTCGCCTTTTGCTTATCTAAATCCTTTTCCGAACACTTATTCGGTGTTAACAACGTTTGAGGCTTAAACATGTTCAAGGAAATCCAATTTTCCTTTTTGTAGTCATGGGGTCCGATAATTATGTTTTCTCTTTACATGTAGGATTGTTGAGTTTCTTATCCATTTTCTCCTAGTGACCTCATCGATTTCTTATCTTCCTCGGTGCACTCAAAGTAACTAGGTTTCGCCTAGGTTTAAGGATTTCATTGCCATCATAGATAACATTTTGAGCGACTTTTGCTATCTTACCATACTCGTGGTTGGATTCCTTTATAATGGGATACTATGCTTATCACGAGAACTCTATGTTTAGTGATCATGTGAGTAGTATGAATGGTATTCCTTGTACGCATACAACTTATTTTCAAGCTCTTTTTCAAAGTTTTAGATTAGAAAATCATTCAAAGTTTTGATTCCTTAGCATCAATTCTTTGATGAGTGTCTAAATACTCATCATTTTTGTACCAATTAAAGCGCAAAACATCCGAAAACACTCGTAAATGCATCAAAATGATAAAAATATCACAAATAAGTGTTTTATGTGTTTAAATGCAAAATATCAAAACGGTGAAAACGTATCAAGTTTGCATAATTGGCGCTTTAGTCCCCAAGTTTCAAAAGTTGTCAAACAGGTCCACAGTAAATCTAAATAAAGAAAAATATCATTTTAAGTCCTTAGGGATTCATGAGTTGTCAAAATTGGTCCTTGAGATTTAAATTTGCAAAATTACAACTTAGGTCCCTAAACTTTCAAAAATGTCAAGTTTGGTCCACGGAAATTTAAAATGTCAAAAGCGGTCCTTGTACTATTGGAACTTGTCGGTTTGGTCCTTGTGACAACTTTGGAATATTGGCGAAATGGTCCTTCAAGAATTGCGAATTGCAAAACAAGTCCTTGATATTAAAACAAACCTTTGACCCCTTTTGCATTTTAGACCCCTGCCATTACCAATTGAGCCCCCTGTCAAAACCCTTGACCCCTCTATTTTAGACTTTTCCTGAATTTTTCATATTTTTCTAGGTCAGTTTGTTATTTTTCTTAATTTAAAACAGTTTTTAGGCCATTTTAATTAGCTTTTAATACAATTAATTCAGAAAAGTTTCAAAAAAATAAGTTTTTATTTTTCCTAGGTTAAGATAAATATAAAAAGTTAAAAAATATTTTTCCAGATTTTTCTTAGTTAAATTTGTAATTTTAGCAATTTAATTAGTTTTAAATAGTTTTAATTCATAGAAAATAGAAAGATAATCGAGAAAAATACAAAATTAGTTTTGAAAAGTCTTTTAGTTATTTTAGATTTTCCAAGTCATAATTTCATTTTTCTAGCTTTATTTCATATTTTCTTGTATTTTAGGGTATAATTAAATAGTTAAAAATAGTTTTTAATTAATAATAATTAGATAAATAGTAATAAAAATAATTTTCTTTTTCTATAAATTTTCTCATATCATTAGGTTTGTAAAAATGTCATTTTCATATTTTTAGGATTAATATTGCTTCATTTTCACATTTTCTTTTGTACGTCACGTAGTTTTTAATTTAAGTTTTATAAAAGAAAAATCAAAAACATCATTTTGCAAATAGTGATAGCGTTTATTTAATATAGTTTATCTTTTTAATTTCCTTTAATTTGCATTTAAGCCCCTGTAATTTGTATACTTTTTCTGTAGTTATAATAAATCAAAACTCTTTTCCGTTCAAATCCTCTCGATCACTATACGTTTGATTATTCTCGCACAGCTCGTTGGGACTTAACGACCTGGGGAAATACTATACTCCTCTGGACTTCATTGCATTTGTTTCCAGACTGTTTTAAGTTTGTTACGGTTAGCCATTCACAAGTGGCTAGCTTGCGTGATAAAACTTGACCGTTTGGGAGCGAATCAAATTTTACGCCATTGCGGGAGTCAGTGCTAATTATCTTACGTTTAGCGATTAGTGACTTGAATAATCACTCCTTGTTCATACCATCTATCTATATCTATATATTTTCTTATAAAAATCCAAAACCCAAAAACGACTTAAAACGTATAAAACACAAAATATTTTCTTTTGTTTCTATATATGTATCAAAGATAAAAATACAAAAAGATTTGTCGTTTTTTTAATAATAAACAACATAAAAGATTACCACCGCAAACCAAGGCGGTGTACTACCTAAGCTGGGGTACGACCATAATAAGTTCCCGAACCAAAGATTTAAAACTTGCCTTTGTGTCCTTGAGAGTGGTGTACCTTTTCAAAAAGCCATTCATCTTGTGATTATTGGTTTAAGTTCAACGTTGTTTTGCCTCGATTTTGTTTTAATTGGATTTGTTGTGATATCTAATTTTCAAAACATAAAACCCAAAAGATTCTTCTTACCCCATTTTCACCATTTTCATAATTCCTTTCCTTAACTCGAGATCTCTTAGAGTTAACTCTAGTGTATCTTTTCGCTCTTCTAGGTCGTAAGCCCATTTCGTGAGCTTGTCAGATTCCAAGAAGGCGTGCCGTGAGACTTTCGCCCCATCGGTCGGATCGAGATCCGGACCGCTCACACTACTTTCTTTGTCATGGCGGAAGAACGTCCTATGTGTGAGCTTCTCCGTGCACCCATCGACGGGTATGGAGATGCTATTGTTATCCCACCATTGTGGTGAAAATTTTGAACTCAAAACCGGTTATCGAATCTTGTAACCTCAAGTCGATTCTATGGTTTTGAGCGGGATGATCCTCATGCTCATATTCGATGGTTTAACAAGATTGCATCTACCAAAGTAAATACAAGAATGTCCTACAGATCTTGTCAAACTTCTTCTTCCCATTTTCCTCGAGGGCAAGCCGGATTTGGCTTGAAAACAACCCCTAAATCAATCGAAACATGGGAAGACTGGTGAAGAAATTTGTGAACGAGTTTTATCCACCTTCCAAAACCACGAGTCTTAAAATGAAATCATCAAGTTTACACAAAAGTTTGATGAACCTTTCAAGGAATCGTGGGATCGTTTTAAGGAGTTGCTCGCAAATGTCCTCACCACGGTTTCTCCGAGTTGATGCAACTCGATACTTTCTATAATGGAGTGAGTCAATCGATCAAGATTCTCTCAATTCCTCGGTGGAGGAAATTTCTTGAGCAAAACTGTCAAAGAAGCTTTAACAATAATTGAAAACAAGTCTAAAGTCCGCCTTCGCACAAGCAAACCGGTTGTTTCCCAGTCGTTGTTGGTCCTTCTTCTTCATCACCGTGAGTCAATCTAGCACCGATGCTAAGATTGACAAACTCTGAAGCAATTCAAGCTTTGGTTCTCTCCAACCAAAAGAAAGTTTCTTTCCACAAACTTCACCTCTGCTGAAGTTAAGAAAGTGGAAGTCTGTGTTACTGTGGTGGCCCCATGCCTATTATTTGTATGGCCACCGATGGTAACCCTTTGAAGCAAACGTTGGGTGGATTTCCAATTCGGGAGGCAACCAATATCGTGCTCCTATGGACCCGAACCACCGTCTAACCACTACTGGACCACCGGTTTCAACCAAAACCAAAACCGTAATCAAAATCAAGATAGACCAAACCAAGGTTTTCAAAACCAAGGTAATTTTAGTCAAAATAACGGTTTTCAAAATCAAAGTCAAAATTTCCAACACCAAGGAAATTTCAATAGAAACCAAGGTCGGAAATTTCAACCTCGGTACTTTCATGGCAATAATCAAGGAAATTTTCAAAATCAAGGCCCTAATCCAAACAATAGAGGCGAATTTTCCGTGCAAAATCAAGCCATTGTTCCAACGGACCATCATCCGATGAGTTGTTGAAGCAATTCATGAAATCCGGGAGGAAATGAATATGTTGTTGGTCACCAGATTTCGACATTAAGAAGTCTTTAAATGATCGACCCCGGGCTCGTGTACTTTACCTAGCAACACGATCGCTAATCAGGGGTGATGCTGGCGATCACAACCGTAAGTGGTGCTTTGTATGATGGACCCGCTATTCCTACTACCTCTTCTTCTTCTCTCCGAAGGTAGTGGAAAGTGAACACGAGGGGACAAAGGACAAGGAACTTCCTACTAATAACGGAAGTACCAAAGAATGTCCATCCTCGGGTTGTCTCGAACCCAAGACCAATCTCAGAGTTGTTTTGAACCTCCGGTTGGTAACCCCAATCCAAAACTTCTATTCCTTACCCTCACGCTTAAATGAGCAAAGCTCCTTGAAAAGCCGGTCATCAAATGGAAAAATTCTTCAAATTTTCCAAGAACTTCATTTTGACATAAGCTTTATGACGCTATCATCTTCGATGCCCAAGTTTGCATCAACTCTCAAACACATGTTGAGCAATAAGGAAAAGTCTGTTTGAAATGGCCAAAACTCCTTTGAACGAGAACTCGGTAGCTTCTTTTAAAGAAGCTTCCAGAAGCTAGGAGATCTGGAAAATTTCTTCTTCCTTGTGTTTTTCGGGAATGATTGAATGCTTTGCCCTTGCCGATCTTGGTGCAAGCATCAATCGATGCCTTATTCAAGATGGAAGAAACTTTCTCTCCGAACTTGTTCCTACCGCATGACTCTAGAGCTTGCGGATCGTTCTATATCGCGTCCTCTTGGCATCGCCGAGGATGTATTTGTGAAAGTAGGAAAGTTCCATTTTCCGGTGACTTTGTGGTTGTTGATTTCGATGCCGATCCTTGGGTTCCCTCATTGTTGGAAGAGGATTCACGAGCGGCCGTGCTCTCATTGATGTATTTGAGCAAGAAATCACGTTACGTGTGGGTAATGAAGTGTTACCTTTAACCTTGATCAAACTTGAGGTACTCCTCAAATTATGATGTTGAATCGATCAATCAAATCGATTTAATTGATATTGCTTCAAAAGTACTCTCAAGAGTTTCTTGGTTATCTTCATAATTACGTGGTGGGGATTCCACACATCTTCTCAACCAATCATTGCCGACTCTTCCCTCTCTCACTCCATTTGAGGGAGGTGACTTCCTCCGGAAGAGATCGATGAATTTCTTGTTCTCGATGAATCAATTCACTGGAATTGATGGTGTTTATGATTCGGAGGAGATATCCTTTATCCGGAGCAATTGTTAAATGAAGATCCATTACCTTCACTCCTCCGAAAGAGATCACAATTGAGGAAATCAAATCGGTACAAACATCTATCAAGAATTTCCCGAGGTTGAACTTAAGGACCTACCTCCTCATCTCGAGTATGCATTCTTGGAGGGTGATGATAAATTACCCGTCATAATTGCTAAAGACTTAAGCGAGGAGGAGAAGATCGCTCATAAAGGTCTTGAAGTCGCACAAGCAAGCAATTGCTTGGAAACTCTCCGACATTAAGGGTATCAACCCCGAGTTTTGTACTCACAAAATCTTGATGGAGGATGACTTCAAGCCAGCATTCAACATCGTAGAAGGGTGAATCCTAAGATTCACGAGGTTATCAAACAAGAGGTTCTCAAACTTCTTAATGCCGGTTTGATTTACCCGATCTCGATAGTCCTGGGTTAGCCCAATTCATCGTGTTCCTAAAAAGGGTGGCATAATGTTGTCACAAATGAAGAAAGCGAGTTAATTCCAACTCGATTGGTTACGGATGGCGTGTACGTATTGACTATCGCAAGTTAAACGAAGCCACCCGTAAGACCATTTCCTCTACCCTTCATGGATCGATGCTTGAGAGATTAGCGAGGAACGAATACTATTGTTTCCTTGATGGTTTCTCGGGTTACTTCGGATCCCCATTGATCCGCCGGATCAAGAAAAGACCACATTCACACGCCCATACGGAACTTTTGCCTACGAGACGTATGCCTTTTGGCCTATGTAATGCTCACCGCACGCTCCAACAATGTATGATGGCAATTTTCCACGACATGATCGGGAAACAATGGAGGTGTTTATGGATGACTTCTCGGTCATTGGGGACTCATTTTAGACATGTCTCTCCCATTTAGATAAAATGCTCAAAAGGTGTGAAGACACTAATCTTTGTCTTAATTGGGAGAAGAGCCACTTTATGGTCAAAGAAGGCATAGTCCTTGGCCATAAGATTTCAAAAAAGCAGATTGAGGTTGATAGAGCAAAGTTGATGTTATTGCTAAATTGCCTCATCCTACTACCGTCAAAGGTATTAGGAGTTTTCTAGGTCCTGCGGGTTTTATCGTAGATTCATACAAGATTTCTCTAAAATCGCCGCCTATGACCCATCTTCTTGAAAAGATGCTCCTTTTATCTTCTCTCCGAGTGCGTCAAGCTTTTGAAACACTAAAGAAAAACTACGGAAGCACCCATTCTAGTTGCCCCGATTGGGATTTACCCTTTGAGCTCATGTGCGATGCAAGTGATTTTGCTATCGGTGCGGTCTTGGGGCAACGAAAACCAAGCATTTTCGGCCTATCCACTACGCAAGTAAGACTATGATGAAGCTCAAACCCATTACACCACTCACGTAAAAAGAATTATTAGGCGTGGTGTATGCGTTTGAAAAGTTTCGACCATACTTAATCTTGACCAAATGCGTGGTGTATACGGATCACTCGGCTCTCAAATATCTCTTTGCAAAACAAGATGCAAAGCCGAGATTGCTCGCTGGGTTCTCCTCCTACAAGAATTTGATATCATTATACGTGATAAAAAGGAGCCGAGAACCGGTCGTTGATCATCGTCCGTCTAGAAACCCTCACCAAGATGTGTTTGAGAAAAGGAAATAAACGAAACATTTCCTCTCGAAACACTCAATGTGGTTTCTTTTCGTGGAGACTCTTCTACCCCATGGTTTCTTGACTTTGCAAATTACCATGCGGTAACTTTGTGGTGAAAGGGATGTCGTCCCAACGAGAAAAACAAATTCTTTAAAGATGTAAAACATTACTCGTGGACGACCCTACTTGTTCAAAATTTACGCGGATCAAGTCATCAGCGATGTGTGTATGGTCGGGAAGCTATTGACATTATCAAGGCTTGCCATTCGGACCTCTTGGGGACATCATAGCCCTAACTACACCGCCAAGAAGGTGTTTGATTCCGATTCTATTGGCCCACGATTTATAAGGATGCCCATGAATTTGTCAAACACGTGACGCTTGTCAACGTCACGAGAATATCTCACAAAGAAATGAAATGCCGCAAAACGCCATTCAAGTGTGTGAGATTTTGACATCCGGGGCATTGACTTTATGGGGCTATTTCCTTCTTCTCGCTGTAATAAGTACATACTGTGGCCGTTGACTATTTGTCAAAATGGGTTGAAGCTAAGGCTTTGCCTACCAACGATGCCCGAGTTGTTGTGAAATTCTTAAAATCTCTTTTGCTAGGTTTGGAACCCACGAGCTATAATCGATGATGGCACGATTTTGCAATGACCGGTTTGATAGAGTCATGCAGTATGGTGTAACTCACCGTCTCTCATCGCATACCACCCCAAACAAGTGGGCAAGTGGAAGTTTCCAACCGGGGATTAAAGAATTCGGAGAGGACGGTTGGCGAAACCGTGCCTCTTGGTCGGATAAGCTAGATGACGCTCTGGGCCTTCCGTGCGACTTATAAAACACCCATCGGTGTACTCCATACAAGCTTGTGTACGGAAAGGCGTGTCATCCGCCGGTTGAGCTTGAGCACAAGGCATCTTGGGCCTTGAAGCATGCCAACTTTGATATTCAGATATTGGTGATCACCGGAAAGTTCAAATGAATGAATTAAATGAACTCCGTGATCAAGCATACGAGAACTCTTTGATCTATAAAGAAAAGACAAAGAAGATTCATGACTCAAAATCAAAACCGCGTTTTCAACGTCGGTGACCGAGTCCTTCTTTTCAACTCAAGATTGAAGATTTTCTCGAAAACTAAAATCCACCGGTGCGGACCATTTACCATCACTAAAGTATTTCCATATGGAACCATTGAGTTATCTCAACCCGATGGTCCAAACTTTAAAGTGAATGGTCATCGATTGAAGCATTATTTTGGAGAGGACATTCCTCCTGTGGTTGTCCGGATCTACAAACTTTCCCCATGAACCAATGAATGCGGGGATCGAGTCAAGCTAGCGACTCGGGAATCAAAAACAGTAGCATGCTACATGGGTCTTCACCGTGTGTACCACCCTAGTGTGGGGAGATACCTATTGTTGTATATAAGAGTTTCATGAAAAAAAAAAAAAAAAAAAAAAAAATCAAAAATCTTGCTAAATAATGGCCGTAGTATTTCCCTTTTCGTTCTATGTTTCGCATAACCACCGTACTTTGAATATTGAGGGCTATATTCATTTCTAGTGGGGGAATTCTCACGAATTTTATCATGTAATTATACCGCCTAATTCCCCATTTTGGCCAAAATTTTTTTGGAGTAAGTGTTTTGCACTTACTCAACATTTGGTTATCATCCGCCATGTCTAACCCACATAAGGATTGGATAATCCAGAGCAAACGGCTCTTGGTAAAGATATCTCAAATCCGTTGACGGCATGCAATTTGCCCAAAATTGTATGGTGTTCACCACCATATCCTTAAAAGTGAAGAGTTGGCTAGCCCAAGTTTATGGCTTGTGGTAAAGGCGATGAAAAACCATAATTGGTAATCACTCACCAAAGATAATATTGATAATTCATCTAAGATTTGGCTAGTCCCAAGCAAACGGCTTCGTAAAGACAAATCAAATCCATGAAAGTGGTGATTTGCTCAAAATCATTTGGTTATCATTGTACCAAGGTTCTTACTTGAACTGAAACATTTGGCTACCCGAGTAATGGCTTTTGGTAAAGAGATGAAATCCATTAATTTTTCTCAAAACATTGCTAGGGACTAGCAATATCTTAGTGTGGGGATTGATGAGTGTCTAAATACTCATCATTTTGTACCAATTAAACTCAAAAACATCCGAAAACACTTAGAAATGCATCAAAATGATAAAATATCACAAATAAGTGTTTTATGTGTTTTAAATGCAAAATATCAAAATCTGGTGAAAACGTATCAAGTTTGCATAATTGGCGCTTTAGTCCCTCAAGTTTCAAAAGTTGTCAAAAAGCAGTCCCTGGTAAATCTAAATAAAGAAAAATATCATTTTAAGTCCTTAGGGATTCATGAGTTGTCAAAATTGGTCCTTGAGATTTAAATTTGCAAAATTACAACTTAGGTCCCTAAACTTTCAAAAAATGTCAAGTTTGGTCCCTGGAAATTTGAAAATGTCAAAACTGGTCCTTGTACTATTGGAACTTGTCAGTTTTGGTCCTTGTGACAACTTTGGAATATTGGCAGAAATGGTCCTTCAAGAATTGCAGAATTGCAAAACAAGTCCTTGATATTAAAAACAAACCTTTGACCCCCTTTTGCATTTTAGACCCCTGCCATTACCAATTGAGCCCCCTGTCAAAACCCTTGACCCCTCTATTTTGGACCCTTGGTCAAACCCCGGTCAAACAATACCCTTTCCCTCCACCTTATCCACTGCCTTTCTTCACCAAGTGCCTCGCAACTCTCACCCTCTCCAAGGTCCCTCACTTATCCTCCCCTCATCATCATATTCACCAACCTTTCCCACCACAATTAATGCCACCCCCCCCCTAGTTGCAAAAATCGAGCCCAGGTCAAAACCAGATTTTCCCACCAAAATGATCAAATGGCCAATATGATTTCTAGAGATCCAATGGTTGAGATTAAAGCTGGGATACACTCAGAGAGGTGAGAGAAAGCTTTTTGATGTATAAAAAGAGAAGAGAAGCAAGAGATGAAAGTAGTACTTAGTTTTTTATTTTTATGTATGTCGTTTTTAGCTTTCCAAGTTTAATTTAGCTTCTAAATTGTAATTTCCAGCTTAATTGTATCAAACTTAAGTTAAAGAATCATTGTACTGTGCTTTTAAGTCTTAATTCAAGTTTCAACATAAGTTTCATATTTTCATGGTTACTGTTGCAAAATTTAGTTTCAAACTCTTGTTTCCAAGCTTCAAATAGCTTAATTTTAAGTCCAAACAAGCTTATTTAAGCTTCATATAGCTTTTAGTAAGCTTAGCAATCAGTTTCATTCAATATTCCATTTTGGTCAACAAAAGTCAACTGAGAAGAAGAATTTGGTTCAAGCAGTTTGGAAATGGAACGGGGTTGAGGCAGTGCTTGGATTGGGTTGGATTAGACTAGTTTATGGTAGTTTGGGATCTGTATAAGCTGCACTTTTGGCTAGACAAGTTGTGAGTTCCATTCCTATTTTATATTTTCTTTGAATCTGCATAATCAGTGTACTGTCTCAATCATAGTTATAGTTTATGTACTGGCATAATTTAGATGTTTTAATGAGATTAGGACCTAAATATGTGGGAATCATTGTTTAAATAAGAATTTGGTGGTTAAAATTTACAAAACAGTTAATATAAGGGTGTTTGGATCTGTTGGTTTAGCTGTGATTTAGGTTTGTTCAGTGAGTAAGATTTGTTGGTCTAGGCTTGTTTAGCTCACTTACACTCATACCTGTCCTAATATTGCCTTTGCATACATTCAAAAGTCAAATCACCTTTAATCTGTCTTAGATGCATATCTGTTGAGATTTTGTCAAATCAAAAACTTGTTTTGTGTTTAGATTACATAGAAATAGCTTGCATCAGTTTCATTTCATCACTAAACATCATATTCAGTCCATAGATTAAGTTCAAATCTCACAAAAGTCAAAATTGTCAAAACTGTTAAAAGTCAAAAGAGTAAAAAAACCAGTTTTTCACCAACCTAGGGTGATTTTTAATTAAGTCATTTCTGGGTCAAATCAAGTGAGACTTTTGGTTTTTAAAACTTCAGTTGGTCAAGTCTCTTATTATGATTTTTATATATTTTTAGTAATTTTGTAAAAGCTTCAAAAGAGCTTGTCAAACAGGGCTTATTTGCCCTGTTCACAACTCAGTGAATACTGAGTTTTCTCAGTGATTTGCAAGGTCTGTCAAAAGCTCCTCAGAGCTTCTCTTGGTCTAGTTTTTGGTTTACAAGCACATAGCCAGGTCTACTTTAGATTCATACTTTTGGTTTTGAGTTTGGACTTATTTGAGTGCTTATTGTCCAGCTACAAGTAGCCCATCAAAACTGTTTAAGCACTTGAGTGTTCAATTCATCAAATCTGTGTAATTGGTACTCCAGAGGTTAAAGCTTGTTGTAATAAGTTGTTTTAGAGTACTTTTAGCATATTAGAGCTTCTGTGACAGTTTGGTACTCATTTGGTACCTTGTGCTTATTCCAAGTGCTTATTTCTTAAGCACTTGCATTGCAGTCTCATTTTCTTACACACAAGCCCCTGTTTTTATATTTTTCTCAGATTCATAACATTATTTTAGACTTTTCCTTAATTTTTCATATTTTTCTAGGTCAGTTTGTTATTTTTCTTAATTTAAAACAGTTTTTAGGCCATTTTAATTAGCTTTTAATACAATTAATTCAGAAAAGTTTCAAAAAAATAAGTTTTTATTTTTCCTAGGTTAAGATAAATATAAAAAGTTAAAAAAATGTTTTTCCAGATTTTTCTTAGTTAAATTTGTAATTTATAGCAATTTAATTAGTTTTAAATAATTTTTAATTCATAGAAAATAGAAAAATAATCAGAAAAATACAAAATTAGTTTTGAAAAGTCTTTTTAGTTATTTTAGATTTTTCCAAGTCATAATTTCATTTTTCTAGCTTTATTTCATATTTTCTTGTATTTTAGGGTATAATTAAATAGTTAAAAATAGTTTTTAATTAATAATAATTAGATAAATAGTAATAAAAATAATTTTCTTTTTCTATAAATTTTCTCATATCATTAGGTTTGTAAAATGTCATTTCATATTTTTAGGATTAATATTGCTTCATTTTCACATTTTCTTTTATGCGTCGCGTAGTTTTTAATTTAAGTTTTATAAAGAAAAATCAAAAACATCATTTTGCAAATAGTGATAGCGTTTATTTAATATAGTTTATCTTTTAATTTCCTTTAATTTGCATTTAAGCCCTGTAATTTGTATACTTTTTACGTAGTTATAATAAATCAAAACTCTTTTCCGCTCAAATCCTCTCGATCACTATACGCTTGATTATTCTCGCATGTACTCGTTGGGACTTAACGACTGGGAAATACTATACTCTCTGGACTTCATTGCATTTGTTTCGATCGTTTTAAGTTTGTTACGGTTAGCCATTCACAAGTGGCTAGCTGCATGTGATAAAACTTGACCGTTTGGGAGCGAATCATTCTTGCTTAAACATTTTAACATTTTCTTGAAGTTCTTGTTTTGCTTAGCGCTTTAGAAAGCTTTTCTTGTAAGGAGTTTAACTCTTGTTTTAATACTTCTTTCTAAACTTACTTTTTCTAATAGTTGTACGCATTTGGTCATCCATTTCCGCTTCACGGGTGGTTAACTCAAACTTAGCCTGTTGTTCATACATAGCAACTTGTTCTTTATAGGCATTCGGTTCGAAACAATGTAATCATTACGAGCACATGCAAGTGTATTCATCAAAAATATAGTCATCATTGATTGCAGAAGATGCATCATCTGAGTGCGGCCTCACTTTCACTTTGTTTCACATATTGATCATATGGGACAACATTGATATTACCCATATTTTCAATATCGACTCAAAAGTTTCGATTGATTGTACTTTGTAATGTATCTTTGTTCATCAACATCATCGTATAGTTTTAATACCTCTAAGATGATTGATTCTTTGGATGGACTAGCTTGTTGTGGTGAGGGACCTTTGGAGAGACCATTGGAGAAATGCTAGCCATGAAAATTGTTTGTGCGAGAGGTTCATCATCGACGCCGAGTCGTATGCATCACGACCCGCAACTTGAAAAGCATTCGATGATTATGACCTATCTCCTGAATTGGCCGCTCATCCACATCTCGCATCATATGTCTTGGCATTGCCTTTAGCAAGAAACAATAACTCTTCTTCATCCAAAGCCGCTCCATTATCCCGAGCTTGCACAAGCAACATCTTATCCTCAAGTACTACGCATTCGAGGCGTTTTGGCGATGTGCGGTTCCTTGCAATATGTCCTCACCACCACAGTTATAGCATTTGAATGGCTTTGCTTGTCCTTGATTTCCAATCCTTCCCGATTCGATTTCCCATATCCTCTACCAACTCCACCTCTTCCTTGTTCGCATCGCCTTTCTTGAACTGGCCGCACTATAACCTTCCCATCTCGGCGGTGGCTTGGTTGTGTGGATTTGATGATGTTCGAGGTTGTTGTTGGTGTGTGGGAGAGAGTTCATGTTTTGACTAATCATGAGAGCCGTTGATTAATGAAGTTTCCATGGTCGCATCAAGATCGACTTGTTTGAACATTGGATTGGGAATGAGTTTGTGATTACCATTACCCATGGGTATAACTTGAGAAGCTTTGGTGGTAATTCCACATTTGTGTAAAAGGCGCTTGAATCATTTGATGAGCTTGTCTCTCCTTGGTTGGTTTTGAACCGATCCGAATCCTTTTTTCAAACATAGCATGCCTCTCATTACGTGGAAGGAATGCATAAAGTTGCTCATAGTTGGTGTTCTTCAATCCTTTGGTTAGCTTCACAGAGGTGACAAACTTATGCCATTCGGGATTCATGTTGTTCACAAACTTTGAGTTCAAATTGAATGTTTGGCATGGTCATTTTGATGTTCCTCATATCATTCACAAGCTTATGGAATCTCACATAGTACTCATAGACACTCTCATCCGGTTTCATCTTGAAGTGTTCAAATTCATCATACAGTTGTGATTCTCTATCTTCAATAGTTAATTCGTAACCCGAGAGAAGCATCTTGACATTATCCCACACCGCCTTGGCTTCGTGTTGTGATTGATAAGCTTGTAGATGTATTTTGGAAGACCTTGAATTATAATGTTAGAAGCCCCGATATCAAGATCGAATCTCTTTTCTCCTTATCATTGAGCTCATCATACGTCTTTGGTCCATCTATTCCATAGATCATTGTTCCATCTTCGATTGTATCAATTAAGTCTCTAGTAGTCTCAACTGACAAGGTCCTTCATCAATAGACTTGAGAATGTTGACTCCGTTTTCCTTTCCAAGACAAGACAATCGATTCGTTTGTGCCCAAGAGTCGTAGTCGGTTCATCAAGCATAGGTGGATTGAGTATCTCGAACCATTTGCTTGAACATCCTCAAAGAATGATGGAGATGATTATAGGTACCGGTAGACATGTTAACAGATTACACGGGATTTTAAAACTCTATGATTAAACCGGGAAATAGATTATTTCACGGGGATTTTACTAAATCAAGAGAAAACCGTATTACAACCAAAAGTTCAACCAAGCCGCTAAGAAACCTTGAACCAAGTTGCTAACACCAAGTCGCTGAGAATTATGACAACAAGTCGCTACAAATTTTGACAACAAGTCGCTAAGCACCAAGTCGGTAAGCCATCAAGTCGCTAAATAGCAACTCGCTAAGGTTCAAGTCGCTAACATCAAGTCGCTAAGAAAACTTAAGTACAAATCGCTAACAAAATTGAAAGAAAATCGCTACCTTCACCAAGTCGCTACCCGTAGAGGAAAATCCACTAAGTGTACTGTTTGTCGGCTTGTCTCAATAGACAAGTCGCTAAGTTCAAATCGCTACCACTTCAATTACAACTCGCTACGAACTTACAAAGCAAGTCGCTACCAAGATTAAAAAATATGTGACTCAAGTCGCTAGCAAGAATATCTCAAAAACACCACTTATCAATCCAAAAACAACCCAACCACGATGATGCAAGCCTACCAAATCAAAACCTAAACACTTATGATGATCCTAAACACAAAAGTACAATCAAAATCCAAGCTTTAACACAAAAAATGATCCAATTGATGCAAAAACCACAAAACTTTTTCAACCTCAAAAACCATCTAAAAACCACTAGAAATCCAAAGATATGTAAGAGATGATCTAACCATGGCGCTCTGATACCATTTGTAACATATTGGATTTCACAAACACACTAAATCATAAACACAAGAGGCGTATAAGATGAGTTTTAGAGAGAGAAAGTTAGAGGTTAGGAACTTTAGTGAGAGAAAATGAACATATTATTATGAGCTCCAACTCTCTACCTTGGAAGGTAGAGAGTATTTATAGTCTTTACATAAATCGCCACCTACGGGCTGTGGATCAGGCATACAGTGGGTAAAGACCCGTCCGTCCTCCACGGTGATACTTAAACTAAATACTACTTAACTTATAATAATCTACGACTACGAGCTTTCTAATGATTATATATACTTGAGGTGACCGACTCTTCAATAACTAGATTTACTAAATCCTAACAAAAAGAACCAGAAATATCATGGAAACAATTCACGTTACGTTCGATGAGCTGACCGGTCAAATGGCTCCAGGACAATCCAGTTTCGGACCCGCCTCTCAACCTTCATTAAGTAGTCCCATTAGTTCCTCTCTAGTACGTAATCCTCACCACAGATTCCGTATGTACCACCTTCAAAAGAAGATGTGAAGAAATTGTTTAATCCAATGTTTGATGAATACTTTGAATCTCAGGACAACATCCACTCTACTACTTCAACAGAGGTTGCTCCTAATCCGTCCAACACAGTCAATCCATCCATCTCTATGTCGGTATCTCAAGAAGTGCCTTCTGCAGATCATTCTTCATCATCATCAACTCTTCAATCTACAAGTGTACATACTGGAAACGTTGCTGCAGTCACAAATGAAGTAAACCCTTTTGCAACTCCAGAAGATGCACCTTTTGAAAATATTTTGCCCCGATCCATCATCCGAACCATCTTCATCGGGAAAACAACTCGCTACATCGGTTCCTCAACCACAACCACACGAGCATTTCGGAAAATGGACACACGATCATCCATTGGATAATATCATAGGAATCCTCTTATCCGGTATCCACCGTAAATGACTTGCAACAGATGCCTTATGGTGCTTCTTCATATCCATCTTGTCAAAAGTCGAACCAAAAGATGTCAAAACCGCAATGTCGGGAGGACGGTTGGTTCAATGCAATGCAGGAAGAAATTCATGAGTTTGACCGACTTGATGTTTGGGAATTAGTACCAGCTCCTGAGTGTGCTATGATCATTGCTCTCAAATGGATCTTCAAAGTGAAACTTGATGAGCATGGGGATGTATTAAAAAACAAGGCAAGACTCGTTGCGAAAGGATATCGTCAAGAGGAGGGTATTGACTTTGAGGAATCATTTGCTCTAGTTGCACGTATTGAGGTAATCAGAATCTTCTTAGCTAATGCTTCTAGTAAGAACATGGTGGTTTATCAAATGGATGTAAAGACTGCCTTTCTTAATGGAGATCTGAAAGAAATTGTGTACGTCAATCAACCAGAAGGTTTTGTGGATCTTGAACGTCCTACTCATGTCTATCGCTTAAATAAGGCTCTCTATGGTCTGAAACAAGCTCCAAGGGCATGGTATGATACTCTGTCCGAGTTCCTCTTATCTACTGGATTCCGCAAAGCAGCAGTGGATCCCACATTGTTCACTAGAAAGTCAGGCAAACATTTAATCCATGTTCAAATCTATGTAGATGATATTATTTTTGCCTCGACGGACCCTACTGAATGTGACCGTTTTTCAAATGAAATGGGCTCCAAATTTCAAATGTCTATGATGGGACAAATGTCATTTTCTTGGGATTACAAATTGCACAAAGTCCCGAGGCATTTTTATCAATCAATCTAAATATGCTAATGAAATTTTAAAGAAATTTGGATTTGACACTTGTGACACCGTTGACACTCCCATGGTGGAGCGCACTAAAGCGGATGAGGACCACTCGGGATCATGGTAGATCAAACGAAATATCGTAGTATGATTGGATCCACGATGTACCTCAACCAATAGACTGATATTCGTTACATTGTATGCATGTGTGCTAGATACCGTGCTAAGCCTACCAAAAGTCACCTTGAAGCGCTTAAACGGGTCTTTCGGTATCTCCAAGGTACTATTAACATGGGACTTTGGTATCCGAAGGACACCAACATGTCACTAACAAAGATATGCGGATCTGCACCATGCAGGTCAAGATACACGTCGAAGCACATCGGTGGTGCTCAATTCTTGGGAGAAAAACTTGTAAGCTGGTCTTCTAAGAAACAAATGAGTACGTCAATATCCTCTACAGAGGCTGAATACATCGCCATGTCATCTTGTTGTGCTCAAATCCTATAGATGAGATCCCAACTATCTGACTATGGCTTTGACTTCAACAAAATTCCTCTGTACTGTGATAACAAAAGTGCCATTACTCTCTCCTGCAACAACGTTGAACATTCAAGAGCAAAGCACATCGACATTCGACATCATTTCATTCGGGAACAAGTGGAAAAAGGTGTGGTAGAACTCTACTTTGTGAGAACTGAATATCAGCTAGCAGACATCTTCACTAAAGCACTCCCTCGAGAACATTTCAAGTTTATTCTTCCCCGTCTTGGACTTAAGAGTCTTCAACCTGAAACACTCAAACGTCTTCAAAAGGGAGAAGAGGAGTAAAGGCATCTATTCATCTATTCTTTGTACATATTTTCATCAAAAATCTATATATATATATATATATATAAAACTTTCAAAAATCCATAAAAATTTTAAAAAATCTGAAAATCTTCAAAAAAAATTTATCATTTTGGTCTTGATCTTTTTATTCGATTTCATCTACGGTCTTTGAGTTGTCATTCAAAGAGTGTCACGGGTCTTTAGATGAAGTTCGAATGTACATAAATTATTTCAAAAAAAAAATTGAAATGTAGAAAAATGGTGGCTTACTGTTATTTCAGACAGTAACATGTGTTTAAAAAGAAAGAACATAGCCATGCTTTATCTGGTTTTAAAATTTAATGCTCTGATTCTAAAAACCAAATATTTGTCGGCAAAAACACAAATGTTTCTTTCACAAATATTTTTCCTTCTAAATATTCTTCTGAAAAATATTTATCATCTAATGAAAACATATTGCTTTGAAAATAACTTGGACCACATTTCTGAAAATCATCTGGGCTTATTATTTGACAAAATCCCTAACACTCAATCAACAACTCATGTCATTGATTGAGGGGGAGAATGATTTCAAATAAGTCAAAAAGGTTATTTTTCAAACAATTGACACGTAAAAGAGCAAGGTCTACTTTTGGACAATCAAAAAGAACAATGCTTTATACAATTGATTCAAGACCTTGGCTTATGTTATGTTTTCAAAAGATATTTATGCATGTTTGAATAATGGAGTTTAAAGTCTAAAATCTGATCCTTATCAGTTAAACTGTTTTTCAAAAGCAAGTCACTATTCTCCTCAAAAGTTTTCAAAATTTAATTTAAATCAATAGAGATCACAAATCTCAAAGGATTTGAAAATTGTGATCGGGGGAGAATTTGTGATTTAAATTGGATTTAAACTGATAATTCGATAAATGGTTTTATAAGTAATTAACAAGCTCTCCTCCCTACATGTGCCAAACGATTTCAAATTTTCCATTCGCATGTTAAGGGGGAGCATCTACATCAAACCAATAAGGATTGAATCGTGATTGATTTGTCTCTAAGTGCAGGTTTTTCCTAATATGTGCAAAACACTTTCGAATCTCGATGCACATATTGAGGGGGAGCAAATTTTTGAAAACCACATCCTCTCCCAAAAATATTTTTAACAAAGTATGAAAAATACTATGATCGGGAAAGTGATGTTGATATCTTTTAGAAATTGTTGATCAAAGAATCGAATCTTTCATTCTTAAATCTGAGATTTTCAAGTCCTCTTGCCTCCATGTTCCAAAACTATTTCAAATATATGATGCACATGTTGAGGGGGAGGTTTTTCTAAAAAATATCAAAAACAATTCAGGTACAAAATGTTTTGATCATGAATCACAAGTACTTTGATTGATTTTCAAATGGTTTTCAATTGGTTCCAATGGAAGAAGAACAATATTAAAAGACTGACCACATTTACTTTATGTATGGAGTTATAAGGATGGTTAGATTAGGTATTCGCTCCCACGATCCCACCAGAGCCGTGAGGGATCTACCGAGGACAATCCACTAGATAGTGTAGAGTCTTTAGGTATGATGAAAAAGGAGAAAATGAGAATATGGGAAGAGTGCGGATCGAGATAGAGTTAGAACTGGAATAAACCCAACAAGGTTCTAGTAATGAAGTCTCTGTAAGCAATCAAGGGAATTGAATGTGAAAAAGGTGAAAAGAAATAGCCCTCCATTATTTTAACCTTAGGGCAAAACCGGTTCAATTCATATGCTCTTGGTGGTTACCAAGGTAACACCGTATTGAAGACAAGACGTCATGGACCCGGACGCACCGCACTACATCTTCCCAAGCTACTCAAGTTCCTCTTAAAAGGACTTGTTTCATTCTCACGGGAACCTACATTATCTATCGACTTTCTCTTAGAGATGGTTGATATTGAAGAAGGAGACCCTTTCCTAGTCTCCGGCATAGGAACCAAATGTGCACTATTGAGTCTAGAGCCACGAGATCATCCATAAATCTCATTAGGACATCACAATGAAGACTCTCTGTTTCACACAATGTGGAAGAGAGATATATATATATATATATATATATATATATATATATATATATATATATATATATATATATATATATATATATATATTAAGAGTCCCACGATTATCCTTGTGGTATTGCCGTAACATCTGAGCGATATGATAACATATTCACAATGAAGATGGAAAGCCTTCTAGAGCCAACATCAAACAAGATTTTGGTAGGTGGAATATGAGATCTATCCAATAGATCAACCATGTGACAACTGAACAGAAACAATGGGCGACTCAAAATTATGAATCAATCCTGGTTCAGGTTATGGATTGCAGGATACCTTTGAAAAACCAGTCGGTGTGCGCAAAAATCATTTTTCTATTGCACATCGACTGTGTATCACATTTTCAAATATCAAAAGGTGTTTATGATTGAAAATTGATTTTTCATATAAAACCTTCGTTGTATTGCGAAAACTCTTTCGATATGCAATACACGATTGTTGCTCAAATCATTTTAATCAATCGGTAAATCTCGGTTCTTTGATTCACTCACTCCGTGTTGTCTTCTTTGAGACGTTCGGTTTGAGAACGGCTAGAGCATTGCGAAACCTCGTCAAGGAGATTCTTCAATTATACCCGATCACAGGCAATACTTGTAATCGATCAACGGGAACCGTGGGTCGTGTACCTCAATTCAACGAAGTGATCAAAGACACTTTTCATGCGCTTTATTCCTAATCACTGTGTGCGGTACACCCGACCGTTTGCGGTGATCGAATTGAGAGATCAATCCATAGCCGCATGCTCACACAACACATTCATTCCTAAAGAAATCATGATAAGTGCATCAACGACTCTGATATTTACACTCCGTGTCGCTTCGCTTCGCCGCAAATATCATGTATCATCTAAAGCTTCCGCTACTCTGATGAGAAGAAATCATGATCCAGAATGTGAGCATGTCGGTCCAATGTCACAACATCACATAATGTCAACACTGCAAAGAAAGAGACAGAAGTTTATAGAAGCTGATGATCTCAAAGCTAGCTCAAAACTCATCATCATGTGGATCAGTTAAAGACCTCCACTTGGATTAACCGAACATGCAAAACATGAAGAATCAAAGACTACGGGCTACTGAGCAAAGAACTTATACAAGATTCCAAGAACAATCTTAATGTAATATCTGTTTGTATTCTATGTATTATGAGGTGACCTCCCTTAGGGGGAGATTGTTAGGATTTAGAAAATCCAGTCATTAAAGTGTCGGTCACCTCAAGTATATGTAATCGTTAGAAAGCTCGTAGTCGTAGTTATTTAATGTTAGTGAGTATTTAGTTTAGTTACACCTTGGAGGACGGACGGGTCTTTACCCACTGTATGCCTGATCCACAGCCCGTAGGTGGCGTATCTTGTAAGACACTATAAATACCCTCTACCTCCTAAGGTAGAGGGTTGGAGCTTCAATACCATTTTTCTTTTGTTTAACATAGTTCCCAACTCTCTTCCCTTTCTCTCTCAAGAACTTTCTCTCTCTAAACTTAGTATACGTCCCATATGCTTATGGTTTGATGTGATTGTGAAATCCTATATGTTACATCATCACATAATCAACACCTCTCTTTTTATCCTCCTCATTATTATAGTAGAACGATTGCTTGAGTTCTTTTTCTAAGTTTGGCATTAGTCGGTATTCCTAAATCTTATATGGCATTTGGTAGGCAATCTCATTGGTCTCATCTTTAAACCTAACTATCCCAAGTGATGGATCGTGTGTCATTTTAGAAACTTCCACAAATGGTCTTCCTAAAACTACATGAGACAAACTATAATCAATTGCCGGACTAATGTCCTCCACTATCAAGAAATCCATAACATATATGAAATTGCCAACAAATACATACATCCCCTTAACTATCCCCACAAAATTACTTACTTCACCCATAATGTGATCTATCCTAGGTACTAATTGTTTTTTCATGATCCAATTATAGTGTATCCTAGTCATAATGTTTATAGGAGACGTAAGGTCAATGTAGGCTTTCCACACATGCACATGCCCAATATTGCATGGTATGTTTAGATTTGAAGGATTTCTATGCGCAATGATTGGAGATCTTACTACATAGGACAGGTGAGGATTGTGCATTAAGTACTTATGGTAGGCTAGTTCCTCTTCCGTTAGAAACTTATTGAAGTAATCTTTCTCTATTTTGTCTACTCCATTATTAAGATCAACTTTAATGTATTCCTTAGGTGTCTTTATATCCTCAATTACCGTTTCTTGACTTTCCTTATTATCCCTATTTGGTGGCACTAGAGTAATAACATTGACGAAGTGAACATGTTTTGACGAGGATGGATCCTTGATTTCTTTCCATTTTTGTGAATGTGCGAAAAATTTACTAGGATCTTTTATTTTCACAATTGAGAGTTTCTTAACAATGAAAGGATTAAGTGTAATGGCATTAACTCTCTCTTAATTGGCACAGTGCCAAAGTGTTTGTTTATTGAATTAAGAGGTTATTAATCTTTCTATCCATTTCAGTTTATTGTTGGTTAAATTGATTCTCGATTTTAGACAATTGAGCCTCTTGAGATGTCATGAACCTACGCATCATTCCTTCTAAGCCATGTTGGGGACCATAAGAATTCATGTTGGATGATTTGGAGTTTTGAGACCAAGTGAGGAGTAGAGAGTTATCAGTCGAGATGGTTTAAGTTCGACTCCAATTGAAATTCGGTTTGTCTTTCCATGCCTCATAGGCTTCATTGAAATTCCTAGGTCTAGGATTTGTATTAGACCATCTTTCCCCCAATTCGTTGGTATGCGAAGATGCGTAGTCCGCAAAAGCTTGTCCAGGAGCTTCGTGCAATCACGAGTATCGTGAGGACCACTGCATAACTCACACGAGGAAGTGATTTTTTTCACTTGGTGTAAAGGTCTAGGAGCTTCGTAGGAACTCATTAGGTATTTGACTTGATCTTCAAGTTCAAGAATCCTATGATTGGAAATATGTGAGTCATTTGAAGGCAAGGATATTTCCTTGATGGTTTTGCTCAACTCATGGTGGTCGTTCCAACATTCGTTGTCATAGAGGTCAATGTCCTCCATTATTCCCCATAATTCTTCCGCGGTTAGATTACAAAGCTTACCACCAGCCGCTTGGTCAATGGTTTGCCTTGTGGAGAGATTGAAATGATCATAGAAAATTTGGATTTGAAGCCCAAGATCAATGCCATGGTGAGGGACTTATGGAGTAAGTCCTTGAATCGATTCCACGGTTCATAAAGAATATCACCTTGTTGTTGTTGGAACATCAAAAGTGTCATTCCCTAGTTTAGTATTCATTCCCAGTGGAAAGAATTGAGCGAGGAAACGGGTAGTAAGATCATCCAATAAGATCTAGATCCCGCGGGTAGACGCTTAAGCCAATTTCTAGCTTGATCACATAGAGAGAACTGGAAGAGACGCAGTCGCGTTGTCTCCCGAGTAGCTACATCAAGGTCAATTTAATCAATAATTTTAAGGAAGTTCTTGAGATGTTGATTTAGATTTTCGGATGGAAGCCCATGGAATATACATCCGTTTTGCACCAAATGGATGGTGTCGGATTGCAGGGTCGTAGTTTGAGCTTGATGTGGAAGCTCAATGGTGTTCCTATAGCCTTGATGGCTCGGTCTAGAGTATTCACCAAGAGTACGGGCTCTTGGCAGGTCTTGTAGTGGTGGGTTCAGAATTGGTGGGTCTTGGTTTGGTGGGTCTTGGTGAAAAGGCATCTCATTCACCATGGTGGCAAATGAGAAGTTTTACAAACAAAGGCATGAAGAAAAAGATAGACTACAAGGAATTTAATAAAATAAAAATAAAATCTCATTTGATAGGAATTAAATGAGTAGACCTAGATGAGATAGAAAATGAACCTAAACTATTACTTGGTAGCGGTGCTAAAAACTTGATGCAGCGGATGTAAGACCTTTGAAGGAAGTTTTACAATCCTCCTGGGAATTGTACCTAACCATTGTAGTGTAGTATATGTAAGACTCGGGGGATTGATCGTTCTCTAAGGGAATAGTGTTGGGAAGGTCGAGATGTATGACGAATAGGTCGAAGGTGAGGGACAATTCTTTTTGTATTTTTATATTTTATGAAAGAAATTAAAATCTCAATATTGGATTGGGGGTTTTGATTATCAACTTACTAAACTTTAATAACTAAACTAATTAAAACAAATAATTAAAACTAAATTGCGAGTAATTTAAATGAGAGATTCAAATGATAGGTAAAAATGTGTTTATTTAGATTTCACTACTCCTAGTTATCTCCTATTAATTAGTCAAATTGTCACATGCTTGTTTAATTAGCGCGTTGTATTCCATTATTCATAGGTAGGTGAAAAAATCCCTAACTCTATCAATGTATTGGTCTCCTCTAAGAAACCGGGATCGCCAAGTAACCTAAGTTATCTCCCCTAAATCTCCTATTATCAACAATCGCAATTCACGCAATAAACACAACGAAAAGTCTACTAGTGCATTCTAGGACATGAATACATTGTTTAGGACGTTCAAGCTCACAACACTAACGGAAGAAGAAAGTTTTCCTAACCTAACATGTAACAACCACTTAAACAAGAGACGACAATCAATAGTCAACAACTAGGTTTCATTAGATCTAAGCAAACACTATATTAAATTAGCTAGACATGTAAAATATAAGGAAACAAGTAATCATAATTAAGCATGAATTAAACATAATGATAGAAGTAATTAAGAGACTTATCTGTTAATGAATGAGGTTGTTAAAACCCTAAAGTTACTGTGAAAACCTAATATAATTCATACACAAACTTTACTCTCCAAGTGTGCACACAAAATGCTGAAAATTCTAAAGTTATATATAGGATTACAGATGCCGTCAAGTCGCCACCATTAGCGTTTCGTCTCTTCCAAGTCAGCCTTGTGACGGGGTCGCTTTATTCCTTCAAACATTGTCCAGGATTCTCTGACGACGTCCCTATTTGATTTTTCCAGGCCATCACCTTATAATTTCCATAGCAAATTATAGCTCCCTTAACAAGTGACGGTGTCACTTGTTATTTCTTCAAATTTTCACTGAGCTCTCTCTAGTAAAATCTGGGTTGTTTTGATACTTTCATTTGCAAGTGAAGGCGTCACCTTGTGGGTTGTGACGCCTTCTGGTGCCCTTTTCATGACTTGGTTGTTTTCTTCACATTTTCATCCCTTTTCATCCAAATATGCATGAGATTTCTAGCTTTTGCTTCCAAAGTATCTAAAAAGTAAAAATGAACGAATTTAGGCAATATTTGATCATAAATACATTAGTTTAGGGTTTAAATGACCGCTAAAACGTACGTTTTAAATCCTTATCAGTATGAAACCCGATCAACTTTCCTTATTTAAAATAAATTTGTGAGAGGAAAAATAGACAACACATTGTTTGTCTATAGAACTAAAGGAGACGCGATACTGGTGCAAGTGTATGTTAATGACATCATATTTGGCTCAACAAAATACAAACTTTATAAGCAGTTTGAAAAACTGATGACAAAGGAATTTGAAATGAGTATGATGGGAGAACTCACATACCTTCTTGGACTTCAAATTAAACCTCCTGAAGAAATATGAACTCTATGACTGTGCTTCAGTAAAAACACCCATGGTTCCTCCAAACAATCTAGGCCCTGATCTTTTAGGGAAACCAATGAATCAAACATTATTAAGAGGAATAACAGGATCACTGATGTATCTCACTACCTCAATACCTGACATTCTATTTGTAGTCTGCCTATGTGTAAGATATCAGTCTGATCCAAGAGAGTCACACCTTATTGCAGCCAAAAGAATCCTCAAGCACCTGAAAGGTACCTTAAACCTTGGGCTCTACTATCCTAAGTGTTCAGGCTTTAACCTCAAAGGATATTCAGACTCGGACTATGCAGGCTACAACATGGACAGAAAAAGCACATCAGGATCGTGTCAATTTCTTGGGGGTAAACTAGTGTGTTGGAGAACCAAGAAGTAACCATTTGTGGCTATGTCCTCAGCTAAAGTTGAATATGTAGCTGCTGCTAGTTGTTTTGCAAATGTATTTTGGTTGAAAAGTCAACTCGGTGACTATGACATCTACTACAAAATGGTACCCATATTTTGTGACAACACAAGTGCAATTGCCATCTCCAACAACCCAGTACTTCGTCAAAAAACCAAACACATTGATATCAGATATCATTTCATCAGGGACCACATCATGAAAGGTGATATTGGGTTACACTCTATCTCTAATGAGTATCAACTAGCTGATATCTTTACAAAACCTTTGGATGAACCCACTTTCATAAGACTGAAAGCTGAATTGGGCATGTTGGATATTGATGATCAGGCCACTGATTGAATATATTAAACATATTGTAAATAGTCCACCACTGAATAAATAATGATCCCTGAACACAACAAGTATCAATGTGTTATTTACCCCAAAAAAATCACTGAATAACCTATCCAAAATCAACTATCACTGAATGAAGATTCATTCAGGGGCTCGTAACACTGAAAATAGACACATTCAATGAGAAACTAAATGCTCTAAGTATTTGGTTACTAAATGTCCTAGGCTGGTAACATAACTTATTTAATAAAGGAATATATGTTTTGTTCCAAAAAAAATTCAATGTCATGGGCCCACTAACAACCCACTTGGCATTAAATACGCCACATACATAAACATATTGTGTGCTAATGTCATGTCTGTACAAGCACTGTTGTAGAACTGCGTGACTGTTCACCTTGATAGTCACGAAAATGACTGGTGATGAGTGGTGGCAGTAAATGCGAATATCAAACGTTTTATTTATAACCGTTATCAAAAATAAAAATCAAAATTGATATCAAAATTTTTGACTCTCCCCGCCACTTTATAAATACCCTTTTCACAACATAAACACACACAGAGAACAAATAAAGCAAACAAACTCTGGTATTTTTCTCTCAAAGCAAGCAAGTGTATGTGCATTCATTATCTTTCTGGTAAAAGACTTACTTCTTCATATTATTACTTGTCACAAATATTTTTCAAAACAATTTCTTAATAAAGGATCAAAACATACCAAGATATCCATCTTAGTATCAATATTCTTGATAACATATCACACATTTCATAGCAGCGATCTTCGTTGCACTCAAATTGTGACCATATGGTGTGTGATATTATGCCATTAAACCTAATTTTTCATTATTCAAAAACTCTCAAAAATGGCAGCTAATCAAAGAATTGTGTATGTTCCTCAATGGAACAACATAACTCTAGAAAATGTGACCTTTCAAACCAATAATCTTTTAGGAAACTTTAACTACCCTCAAAATTTCCCAGCATACAAACGAATAATGAAGTTTCTGTACAACTATTTTCTAAAATCATCTTTCACAAAATGTCCCTCAATGGTTTACCAAAACTACCTCAAGGAGTTTTAATGCACCGCCATAGCCTTTAACCCATCTCCACTCATTGATCAATCGGAGCAATGACTACTCAAAGAATATCTCATAAATTTTATGTACTAAATGGGGAGAGGCTACTAACTCTTGACAATAAAACCTTTTCAAATCCACTAGCCTTACCTACAAAAAGGGAAATTATGTTGATCACCCAACCCCTGAGGCTGTCAAAGCATAATTAAATAAAATTGTTTTAAAACTAAGTTACTTGGACAAAGCCCCTGTTACGAAGAACTCTTTTCCCATGGCTTAGAGGATCCTGTTCACTCTTGTGATTTAGGTTCTTGGTGGGTACTACTCATCCACTGAACATATTAACTCTATTCAGCAGATGATAGCCTATTGTCTTATGCCAGGGACTGAGGTCGACATAGGGGAGATCATTTACAGTGATCTCGTAACCAAGCTACTGAGAAAAACTAGGGTAAATTTTTTTCATACCCTATGTTTATCTCATGTGCTTTACAAAGGATATTGGGTGCTAACTACACTCGGGATGAAAGATTTGGGTTTCTTCCCAGCATCTTGAGTCCTTCAAATTTTACAAAGGGCCCATCCAAAGTCAGTGAAATTGAATTGACGGCCTACATGATTACTGTAAACAATCATAAGGATTCAGTGTCTCCACTTCTTCCTAAAAAGAAGATAGCGAAGTCTCAGACTGTGGCTCAAGCCTTACCTAAGTCAAATGGCGTTGAGGCTTCTGGAACACAACCTCAAAGGAGGAAAAAGCCCCATACCACTGAGACACCCTTGGTAACCCAAGAAACACCACCCACTTAGCCAACGAAGAATTCTAACAAAACTAAATCAGTCTCCTCAGGCTCAACTAAACTTGGGGAAAAGACTCAGAGGGAAACATACCCCCGGCTAATTGGGGAAAAGACTCAGAGGCATCTGGTAACCCGTAAGTTTGTCATCGGGAACAAGCTAATAAACTAACTACATCAACACTCAAAACCCTGTATAAGAATTTACTTGTGTTTCTCAACTCCCTCAAAAGGATCAGCATCGACATTGGCATAGTTAAAGAAGCTATCAAAGATGACTAGCAATCAACAAGAAAGTTCTTGAGGCTTCTGAAACCTACATCAAGAACTCCACCAATCTCACTGAGCCTGCCCAACATATTTGATCTCAAAGGCCTCATTTCATTTGTTGAAGAGATCAGGACTGATGTGCTATTTCACCATGCTTTTAATATTTATAAAACTTAGACAAACTTAGGATAAACACATAATAACGAGCAGAGAACCCGATCAGATGAAGTAAAGCCTTAAGTAAATCTGAGTGTCTTCCCAAGAGAGCTGTGACCTTGAAAGAACTAAGATGATTAGAAATGATATGATACTGATATGATAAGATAGATTTCATAATTCCAATCACACAGACATAATAATTCAAGATAAAGAGATAGAAAATCAAATCTTAATAAAGATTACAAATAGGAACTGATTCTCAATATAAGGGTTCAATATAGTGGTTAATTTTCGACAGACTCCTTTGGTCAATTCGGCATAGCCTATAGTTCTTAGATTCCTCACCAAGATGAACAGGTCAACCAGGATCATTCGGTAACCTAATAGCAGTCATTAAGGGCCAAATCTACATGATCTAGTCGATGGAAATCCGGCCATTAGGAACTTAGAGTTCCCCTAGCTTCTTAAATACCTCCACTTGATAGGTGATCATTTGGTCAGTTCGCACATGAAGAGTGGTTGTACTATGGACAATTCCTTTCATACTTTGCAACCTATTAGACTGAGGTCAGTTGGTCAATTCTCCCAGCCCTTTAGATACTAACAAGCTTATAATATTACCAAAACTAGCGATCTATGACAAGACTAGTAAATGTCTATAAAGAAATAAAGAGAAGATTAATAACATAAATGAAAACTTAAATTAATAACATGAATCCATAATATAAAACCTAGAAAAATATAAAAGGATCGAAACTCGAATACAACGAAAATCGTAGATGAGAACTTCGTTCTTCATACTCCTAAACCATAATTCTTCTTCTATGTTTGATCTCCCCAAACCCTAGAAAGGTTTAGGAAAGCAGAGATTCCTAAAACTGATGAAAACTTCGTCTATTTATAGGCTTGGATACTAGTTACGGCGTAACATTTATTAACTAGTTACGCCGTAACTCTTCATAATCTTGTATTTATCCATGGTTACGGCGTAACCTGAGCTGAGGGTTACGCCGTAGTCTTTGTAAATCTGATGTTTATCTATTGTTATGGCGTAACCTGAGCCGAGGGTTACGCCATAATCTTTGTAAAGTTGATGCTTCATGTTCTGAGGTCTTGTTACGGCGTAACTCCACTCCATTGTTATGTCCTATTCTTCAAAAATTGTTCTGAGGTCTTGTTACGGCGTAACTCTACCATATTGTTACGCCGTTTTCTTCATGAACTTGATTACGGCGTAACTTCATCACTTGGTTACGCCGTGGTATTCAGAAAATGTGAGAGAAAATCATCCTTGGGCTTATAAATGTCCAAATACCGCTTCCTTGCATGAAATAGTTCCTGAAATGAAATAATAAGGAATAAGGATGTTTGTAATAACATTGCAATCATAATGTGACGATAAATGGGGAAATTAATGCTTAGAATATCAGGATTATTTGATGTTATCAAATATCCCCCCACTTGAACTCTACTTGCCCCCAAGTAGACTTTTTAGATATTAAAAGATACATCCCCGAAGAAACCAAGGAATGTGCAGTTAAGAGTTTCATACTAGAATAATTATAAGAGCCGAACACCTCACGAAATGAGAACGAAAACACACTCACGCTCATCCTAATCTAAGTGTTAATTTCAGGGTGATCACTCAATTGCACGGGCATAGCAAGTATTCTATCATAAGCTTGGCAATTACATACATCTCCACCGCTAAAGCTAAGGTCAAGACAATCTTATAAGGCAATGTTGGGTTGATAGTGATTCAAAGGCTATGGGGGTAGTGTCATTACTAACGTGCCATGGCGAAGTGGAAAAAATCAATGATACATGACCAAATCCATGGCCAAGACATCAAGGATTGCTCGCTGCATCACCTAGACATGCTTTATGACAAAAAGAGTAAGGTACGACTTGAGATATTATAATGGGTGTAAAAAAAGAAAACAAATAGTCGTAGCTTAAAACCAAGTCGCCATCGCCCCACCGTTCATTCAAGGTTCAACTTCAAGATATGGAAACAGGATCATTATGCATCAGGGAAATGCATCATTTGAATATATTTCCTTTTTCGAGAACTGATGGTGTCTTGACTAACTTCCAATCTTCGAATGTGATCGAGGTGTTTTTCTCGATGGTGATATCTTATAACCACATAGTGCTACAATATTTTGCACTTTCATCAACAAGGACTAATATGCACTTTTATCATAGTGCTTTTTTTTACATACTTATCCCCCCACTTGAGATGAGCATAAGGAGAATATTGGGGGATCTTCAATGATCTTCAATAGGATGTCTTTGATTTGGCATGTTTTATGAAACTTTTACTCAAGGCGAACAATGACTTCAAGATCATAAGATAAGACTACATGATAGGCTAAGGTGTAAATGTGTAACGAAAATAAGGGTTAGAAAATGAAAGGATAGGCTCAAATAGGTGTAACTAGGGGTATCTTGCACTAAAGGTGAGTGCAACAAAAAGGGTTATCACGGAGGTCGAAAAGTCAATGTGACTAATCAATAAACACACACAAGTAAACACATATGGGCTATTTGGGTTTAATCCTAAAACATTTGCCTCTTTAAATTGCCTTTTCCAAATGCACCAAGATAACTTGATACACTACTCTTCTATGGTCTCGAAGTGATGCAAAAGCCAAGTTCTAAAGTCTACAATACTATCGGCACACTCAATATTTGGTAGATTTGGGTAAAATAGGGGAAACGGAAAGGCTAAATCTCACCAATGACATTAAGGGTTATAGTGTGCTCGACTATATGTAATTCTAGATTGGTTAAAAATATGACAAAAAATTTTCAAAAGAGCTTAGAATTTTTAAAACCAACTAGAAAATTAGGGCAAGTAGGCTAAGTAATCATAAACTTCATTTCTATTCCTATCCCCCCACTTGAAGTTTACAAAGTCCCATTTGTACGAAAATTAAAAAGGAAAAAGAAAATAGAAATGAAAAATAACCGAGAAAGAAACAAACTCCCCTCTCAAATGCTTGCCTAAGATGTCTCACTAAGGGTTGAAGGTGGGTCAGAAGGTTGCTAATGCGCATCGTATCCGGTGACTAATCCTTAACTATAATGCCCTCAATCACTTCTTTCTGCCCACTGGTTACGGCGTAACTAACCTAAATGGTTACTATGTAACTGCATCACAGTTCCAAAACCTGCACAGAAATACTAGGAAAATTTGTACCTATTGGTACTATTGATTAATGGCAACACAAATATCCTAGTTTTAGAGTTATTACAGACATAAATTGTTTTAAAATTGTTTAAAAGTTTGTTCAAATTACAGGGGAATCATTCATCCCTGTGGTGGTCATGATCCATCGAATGGAATGGATTTTGGTCATACGGGGTACTGGTGGTGCTACCAGGAGTCGGTTGTACCTGCATATGTACCACTTCTTACTGGATGTCGATGTCAAGGATGTCGGGATGGTACATGTAGGCAGGTCCATGCCATCGGGGATGGCTCAGGTGCATCTCTTGGAGCATTTGGCTTGTCCGGTCCGCGCTCTAGCTGAAAAAGTCTTGTTGAAGCTACTGCACCTAATCAAGAGCACCTGAAAAACCTTCAAATTGGTTACTTAATCCATATAAACCTACAGTGAGGCCATCAATCTCTTCATTGAAGTGGGTCTCCATCCCTTCAGGCCTCTCATCAATCAACTGTAACCTATCCCCTACATTCACATGTACCCTACGTCGACCCCTAGGCACTTGCTCCTCGGCCTCTACTTGGCCCCCACTCGGTCCAGCACCACTACCACTAGCTTCCCCTACTTATCTCATCGGGGCTGTCCGCATCAACTCAACTTCACCTAGCACATTTTGGGTACAGATCCCGAATTCCCGCTGCTTATTATGCCCAATCAAATTGGTTTCCCTACCACGGGTCACCCAAGCTAATGCCTCCTCCAACATCAATCCATAGCTTCTAGCCAACCTAGCAATGAAATGAGCCCCTTGAATCGGACTCTTTCTGGAGAAACCCTTTGCCCCATTAGCCATAAACCTTGCCAAATAATGGGGGACATCAATGTGATTACCCCCGTCCATCCCATGCAAGAGGTGAAGGTCATCCATGGTCATCTTTTCCTTTGTCGAATGACTTGCTTTTAGAGAACAAGCAATTAGTCTGTGCACAAGTTGGTGAATCGGGCTCCTAACCAAGGTGTAGGAAGGTGGGTGCCTCGAGTTGTACCCTGGCACTACAAAAATGTTGTTGAAATAGTTAGAGGGATCATAGGTATTGGGCATGTGCCTCCAACAAGTCCTATAAAAGTCATAAAAAATGTCGGTGTTCAACTCCTCCTCCGTATACAAACCCATTCTCACCATAAACTGATTCAACGTCAACTCCTTTTTCACCCCTGCTAGCTGAAAATACAACACAGCCCTATCATCGTTGTTAATCTCATTCTTGAACTCGACTGTTCCCAGAAACTCTCGAACATACTCAGGGATTATTGGCTCATTGATCCTAAAGAGTCTCAGCCAAGCATTGCAGGTAAATGAATCTTTGGAGTTGGTGAACTTGATCTTGCAGAACTTCCTAAGCTTCCTACCAGTAGAGCCATTATCGATTCCATCAAATGCCTCGAAGTCAAGGGCTTCAGGCTGATCGATTTCTTTTCTCGAAAGCATCAAATAGTCATCCCTGCATAATTGCCTTATTCTTAAATCCTCATAAACCAAGAACCTGACCCATTCAGCGGGATTGTTGCCTGAAAGTAAAACACACTTACGCCAGTATTCATGCAGACTGATAACCAGTTACGGTGTAACCAACATTACGGGTTACACTGTAATTACACTACAGACGTGGTTACGGCGTAACATAACCCACTTATTACGCCGTAACTTTCCCAAAAACTCAGCACAGCACATGGTTACGATTAGCAATAAATTACGCCGTAACCATCAATTTTATCCCTAGGGTAAAAAGAATTGTAAATTTTTAACCTATTAGTGCTGAGGGACTGCGGCTAAACCATTAGGTTCATGTTTGACCCAAAACCCACTTAAACTAGATCAAAACATCCCAAACAACCAATACGAAATGACACGAATCAATAGAACATTAGGGAATCATTATAATCATATATTAACCAAGCCAATAGCAATAATTATAGCGAAAGAAGAAAGATCCCCAATTATGAACACATAAACCATAATTGAATAATAGATTGAAAAGAATCAAAAAGAGTAGTGATAGATCTTACCAGCCATTGCTCGATTGTAGGAATGAGAAAATCTTCAAGAATAATTTTTGGAAAACTTTTATTGTATATGTGGGTAGTGAAAAGATTGTGTATTTGGTAAAAACCTAGTTTTTCATCCACATCAGGGTTTTATACCGCCCGATTGTTACGGCGTAATTAGAAGAATTAGTTACGCCGAAACTAATTTTTAATTATTAAAAAATTTATTATTATTTAATGGTTACGTCATAACTCTTAATAGAGGCTACGCCGTAACTAATAGCTTCAAAGAGTAAATGTGGGAAATTGTAATTAAGATACGTATCTTATACGGTTTGGAAGTACTCATGTCTCTTACTTAGGTCAATATAATAGTTCATACCTTAGATCTTTCATTAGCTGCTCCCCGGCAGCGGCGACAAAAAGCTGATGTGCTATTTCATCCTGCTTTTAATATTTATAAAACTTAGAAAAACTTAGGATAAACATATACTAACAGGCAGAGAACCCGATCAGATGAAGTAAAGCCTTAGGTAAATCCGAATGTCGTCCCAAGAGAGCTGTGACCTTGAAAGAACTAAGATGATAAGAAATGATATGATATCGATATGATAAGATAGATTTCATTATTCCAATCACACAGACATAAAAATTCAGGATAAAGAGATAGAAAATCAAAGCTTAATAAAGATTACAAATAGGAACTGACTCTCGATATAAGGGTTCAATATAGTGGTTAATTGTCACCAGACTCTTTTGGTCAATTCGTCATAGCCTATGGTTCTTAGATTCCTCACCAAGATGAACAGGTCACCCGGGATCATTCGTAACCTAATAGCGATCATTAAGGGCCAAATCTACTAGATCTAGTCTATGGAAACCGCCGTTAGGAACGAGATTTCCCAACTTAAATACCTCCACTTGATAAGTGATCATTTGGTCGGATTCGATACGAAGAGTGGTTGTACTATGGCCAATTCCTTCCATACTGCAACCTATTAGATTGAGGTCAGTTGGTCAATTCTCCCAGCCCTTTAGATACAAACAAGCTTATAATATTACCAAGACTAGCGATCTATGACAAGACTAGTAAATGTCTATAAAGAAATAAAGAGAAGATCAATAACATAAATGAAAACTTAAATTAATAACATGAATCCATAATATAGACCCTAGAAAAATATAAAAGGAATCCAAACTCGAATACAATGAAAATCGTAGACGAGAACTTCGTTCTTCATACTCCTAAACCATAATTCTTCTTCTGTGTTTGATTTCCCCAAACCCTAGAAAGGTTTGGGAAATGAGAGATGCCTAAAACTGATGAAAAATTCGTCTATTTATAGGCTCGGATACTAGTTGCGACGTAACATTTATTAACTAGTTATGCCCAACTCTTCATAATCTTGTATTTATCCATGGTTACGGTGTAACCTGAGCTGAGGGTTACGTCGTAGTCTTTGTAAATCTGATGTTTATCTGTTGTTATAGCGTAACCTGAGCTGAGGGTTACACTGTAATCTTTGTAAAGTTGATGCTTCATGTTCTGAGGTCTTGTTACGGCGTAACTCCACTCCGTTGTTACGCCGTATTCTTCATAAATTGTTATGAGGTCTTGTTATGGCGTAACTCTACCATACTGTTACGACGTTTTCTTCATGAACTTGATTACAGCGTAACTTCATCACTTGGTTACGCCGTGGTCTTCAGAAAATGTGAGAGAAAATCATCCTTGGGCTTAGAAATGTCCAAATACTGCTTCCTTGCATGAAATAGTTCCTGAAATGAAATAATAATGAATTAGGATGTTTCTAATAGCAATTTAATCATAATGTGACGATAAAAGGGGAAATTTACGCTTAAAATATCAGGATTATTTGATGTTATCAAGGACCAACACCAGCCTTCAAGAAAAGCACATTGCAGGTTTGCCCAAATCAACAACGTCTATGGCTTGGAATCTTGGTCCTAGAATGGATGCTATTAAAATATCTAAAGCTGACATCCGCTCAAAATTTTCTACACTAAGGAAAGATACTTCAGAAATTAAAATCATGATGACTGAGATATATCAGAACATTCAAAGGTAAGTCCTCCACCCCCTCAGAAAGAGTGCCAACACCAACACTTGCTCTCACTGAAGGTCTAACAACTGTTAGAGGGGGAGAATGTCACTGAAGAACCTTCCTCTCACATTGAGGGGGATACTGAAGTAGTGAAAACTGAAGTGATCTATTAGGATACTGAAGAGCCCAAAGTAGTAGTGTCTATCTCATCTTACAAGCCACCCATCACTGAACAACCAATCCCTGAAAAACAACAACCAGCTTCATCAAGTGCCTCCAAAAAGAAAGGAAAGGCAATTGCAACTACACCAGAGCCTGAACAACAAACTAAGCTTGTACCATCATCATTGATTGTTTGCCAAAACCCTGATAAACCTGTCAGGGTTTCGTATATGATCAATGAAAAGTTGTATCATCTTACAAATGATGAAATCAATGCTTACATGGAGAAAGAGGAAACATTGAAGAAAGCTGCTGAAGAAGAAAAGAAGCTAGCACTAACAAAATCTACAGTTATCAGAATTGTTTAGGAAGAGGCTGAAAAGATTGGGATTGACCCAAAGAATGTCACCAGTGACAAATTTGGTGATAAGTTCAAAAAGGCTCAAGATGCTGAAATACATGCTCTCAAGAAAGAACACACTGAAAGAGCTCAAAGAATAGCTGAGCTAAAAAAGAAGAGATTTGAGCAGTACACGTGGACAATGACTCAAAGAATGAAGACAGAACCTATCACTAATGTGAAAATCTTACCTAATTCCAAACCAGCAGTACTGTACATTTTCAGGAACAACGACCATATGAACTTTGATGTGCATGATCCCTTCAAATTCTCAGATTTTGGGATCACTGAGTTGGATGAATTGGGTCCAATCATTGAGGAAAAAAGATGGTGAAGGCTGAATATACGTAACAAACTTTCTCAGATTTAGTGATATACGTAACATACTTATTTTATTGTCAACATACGTAATATACTTTTAAATACTTAACAATGTACGTAATATTGTCATACTACCACTTATAAAAGTTACAGTTTTAATCCTTGTCGTTTGCGTTAACTTCCATCGTTAGTCCGTTGAAATTTTTTCACTTAGAAAAGTTACAGGAATGGTCCTTGACTTTTACCGTTAATCCTTTTGTTAATTAAAATAAACCCTAAAAACGTTTATTAATATTTAGCGATCTCTTTGTGTTTTGTTGATAACAAATATAATGTTATCATAAGTAAAATTATAAGGATACATGTTATTTTTGTAAAGCACTTACATATAGTCATTTAATACAAATTGTTGTAATAAATCATTTGTTGTAATAGTTTATTAAGATGGGTAAAAACCACAACCCATGGAGCATATCCATAACCCATAGTATTGACCCATATCCATTTGACTAGATGCATTGCATCTATTAGATACATTGTATCTAATGAAATACCCATGGACCAACCCATAACCCGTGACCCATAACCAAAAAACCCATGGGCAAAGAGGAGCGTCCCACAGATCCCTGAGGTTACACTAGACGGATCCCTTAAGGGAGGGATCCGTGGAACAGTGGCAAGATTTTGCCTATAAATAGAGAGTCATTTCTTCATTTCTCTTCACCCCTCTTCTTACTAACTCTCTCATATATTCTTACACTCTTCTAACAAAATATCACTTGATCTAGAGAGTTGTTCTTCTTTCTTCTATTGTGATTCTCATATAGGTCCTTCTCTAAGGCGAGATCACGAGCTTTCTACAAGTCATCCAAGCAAGGGTCCTTGATTGATTTGTTCCACCACAAGAATTTCAGAGCAAAGATATTGTACTTGATATTTCACATAGTTGTTGTGTAATAGTCGTGTTGGTTTGGTCCTCCGTGTTACGGACTCGGTATTTAGCTTTGTACCGGAAAAAGGTGTAAGCAACGTTGTGAAGGCTTCTCCGCCAAGTTGAAGGAGTTTGTTGACATAGTGCTTGAACTCTCGAGTAGGTGACTCGGGGAGTGGAGTAGGGCAAGGAAGGTGTCCTTGTAGCCGAACCACTATAAATCGGTTGTGTCATTTCTATCCCTTACTTTACTTTCTTTACTTGCATTACTCTTAGATCTATACTTTATCTTCATCCATACGATTTCACATAACATCAAATCCAAAGTTTTTAGAAACTAACTTAAAATCGACAAAACTATTCAACCCTGCCCCCTTCTAGTATTCCACAATTGGCATCAAAAGCTAAGTTTATAAAAGTTTTAAAGTAAACCGTATTTTAAAAACTTTTCGATCACTATGGGTTCTGAAAATTACAAGGAAGGGCAATCCATGCAACGTCCTCCACTACTTGAAACTAATGGTTTGATATATTGGAAAAATAGATTCGAAACGTATGTGAAGTCTAAAGATATTGATATTTGGTACATCATTGTTGAAGGCAATTTTGAATCCACTGCAAAAGATGAAGATGGAATTTTAGTTAACATACCTCATGATAAACTCACCGACGAAATTAAGAAAAAGCTTTTCAAAAATAGTGAAGCTAAAATGGTTTTATATAATGCTTTACCCAAAAAGGAATTCGAAATAATCTCCATGCTTAAAACCTCTAAATAAATTTGGAATTCTTTGGTTGTAACTCATCAAGGTAATCAACAAGTGAAAAACAATAAAATAGATTTATTTGTTCAACAATATGAACAATTTTCAATATCAGATGAGGAACTATAGATCATTATTTTTCTAACTTTAATACTATAATTACATCTTTACAAGCACTTGATAAATCTTTCTCTAGCCGTAACCATGTTAGGAAATATCTAAGGTCACTTCCATCCAAGTGGAGATCTAAGGTGACGGCAATCGAAGAGTCAAAAGATTTGACAATCCTCACCCTTGATGAACTCATAAGCAACTTAAAAGTCTATGAGCTTGTCCTTGCTAAAGATTCCGAAGCTTCAAAAGTGAAAGAGAAGCACAAATCTCTTACCCTTAAAGCCAAGAAGGTCTCAAGCGATGAAGAGGACTCCTCTTCAGATAGTGATGACGAGGAGTATGCCATGGCGGTAAGGGACTTCAAAAAGTTCTTTAAAAGGAAGGGGAGATACGTAAACAACCGTATGACGACAAGAAAGGATTCCGGAAAAGCAAAGAGGACGAGAAGCCAAGGGATGATCGCGCTTGCTTCAAATGTGGGGACTCAAACCACTTTATTAGTAAGTGTCCCAAACGCGATGATCAAAAGGAATTCGTGAGCGGTTCGTGGGGAATGAGCGAGGAGGAGGACGAAGAAATTTGTCTCATGGCAAATGACGAGGTATGTCACGAATACTATAGTAGCTCATCTTTAGATGATGGTTCATTACATAATGAATATGATAAACTTTGCAAAATTAGCATAAAAGTAATCAACAAAAATAAGTTTTTGAAAAATCAAAACCAATGCTTCGAAAAGGAAATCATAGATCTAAAGGCAAAATTAAAACGTCTAGAAATGGGGAAGATAGCAAGTGGCGAATGTGAACTTTGCGTTCAACTTCAAACACTAGTTGATCATCTAGACTCTACGATTGCTAGAATGAACACTAAAACCTTAGATATGATATTGGATAGTGTTAAAACAGGAAATAATCAAAAAGGTCTAGGTTTTCAGGAACTTAATGCGTCAATTAGTGAAAACAAAGAAACATAATTCGTAAAGGCACTAGAAAAACAAACCATTGTAGTCACGGATCCCACGGATCCCACAAGCGAGGAACCGGCTAGTGTATAGCCAGGATCCGTGGTCTCCAAGCAAACAATTGGTAATAATGTAGCTTCCTCTTCTAGAACCGATTTTGTTATAGTTAATAAGAAGAAACCAACTCATGTTACCATTAGACAACCACCTCCAAGATATAATCAAAGCATTATAAGAAACAAAGGTCCATCATTTTCAAAACCAAACACATCTAGGAGACCTAATAATATTTATCCAAGAAGTAACCATCAAATGGGATGGAATCCAAATATGCAAAATGGTTTTCCATTTCAAAACTTCGCACCATGGAACGCATATTCACCTTATCCATACATGTCTAACATGAATGGAATGTTTAACACCAATGGACCCATGAACAAATGGGGACCAACCTTTTGAGTTAATTGTTTTTTTAGGTGTGCTTAAAGGTTGACTTAGATCCGGATGAGTGGATCAAGGATAGCGGGTGCACGAGGCACATGACCGGCAATAAAGATTTATTCTCCACATATGAATCCTTCAATGGAGGAAATGTGGTATTTGGAAATAGCAAAAGCAAAATCATCGGTAAAGGTATAATTTCTAACAAATCTCTAACCATTAACGATGTGTGTCACGTAGAAAACCTAAACTTTAACCTCTTAAGTATAGGACAAAATGTGATAAAAAGTGCAACATACTTTTCAACGAAACCGGTAGTAAGATTGATAAGGTTTTAAAATGTACCTTTTGAGGGTCGTTTAAGCCCTTATTTGATCACTTTGTATCCGTTATTACTTAATATCGTTCGTTTTCACTTTTAGGTATCTTTAAGGCAAAATCTTTGGAATGACACTTATTCGGACGAAAAGGCGAATATACAAAGAAAATGGCCAAAGTCAAGAATCGAGACACTCGAGCTCTGAACCGAAGGGACGGTGTCGTGTTATCTGTGACGCCGTCGGACCACTTTTGTGACGGCTCAAGAGCCAAATTGCTTATTTACAAGTGACGGCTTCAGTTTTAAAAGAGTAGTCGTCACAACTCGGACGACCTAGATTTGATCCGCACGACGCCGAGATCGAAGGGACGGCGTCACAAATCAAAAGGTGATGCCGTCGCATATGTAATCTTATATATAGAATCCGAATTTTTTAGTTTTGAGTGTGTAGTCTTTTGGAGTAAAAACCTAAACCGAACCAAGGCTGTCTTGTATAGTATTTTAGGGTTCCATGCCCTATCTTACATCAAGATAAGTGTTTTACTTCATTAATTCAATTATGTCTTCAATTACTTGTGTGTATGCTTGCATGTTTCCCATGTCCAGCTAATTTACTTGTGTGTTTGCTTAGGGAATATGAAACTTAATTATTGAATATTGATTGGTTGTCTCTAATCTTAATTGTTAATGATCTAGTATTGCGATAGGTCATCCGTTGTGTAATTAATGCTTGATTAATCTTTGTGAACCTTAGCTTATATTACCTAGAGTCATTGTAGGCTAAACCATCCGAAGAGTACCTTAGAGTTAAGTATATAAATCCTAGAGATTTTGTAGGCGATAACCTTTGGTAGTTTCAAAGAGTTAGGGATAAATGCATACCCTACGACCTTAGACACACAACGCGATTAAGAATAAGGACGTGATAATTCAACCATCAATAGGAGATAATTAAGGAGTAATAAAACCTAAGTAAACACATCTTTAAATCTTCATACGAGCACACAATAATTAGACATAGGGTCTGTTTATTTTTGACTTATTGAGATGATAGCTAACAGATTTGGCCCCATTTAGAAAAAAATTGTGTTTCTTTTTTATTTGGGCCCACATATTGCCCTTATATTCTCTAAATGACTAAAGACTCAAAAGAGCACCACTCCCCAATCAGATGAGATAAGAGAACGGGACCCACTGTTGTTTATAAGCATCTTAATTGAACAAAAAAAAGAAACAGACCCATAGACTACATACACCACTAGATTAGATAATTAGATAAGTAGAGTAATCGGTAGAAATACCAACCCTCAAATTCTAACCTCGAGATTCGTACCTTACCATTTCTTTAAAAACATAAAAAAGATAAAAAAAAATAATCTTCCTTAACCCCAACCTTAGCGTAGTAACTTCTCACTAGCATTCCTATTCCCCAGAGAGCGATATCAATTCCTGTGGCTTACCCTAATACTACACTACAACGATTAGGTTCACTTTGCCTAGGTGTTGAAAAACTTGCTCGACGAAAAGGAAGTTCTTTTGACCCCGAACGACGCGTGTAGCGTTATCAAGTTTTTGGCGCCACTTCCGGGGAATAGAATAGCTAGTTAGGAGTCCACCTCGTTTAGGTTTCTTTGCTTGATTCCTATCAAGTAAACTTTTTTCCAATTTTTAGCTTCCTCGTAGTCTATCCCCCTTCTTCGTGACATTTGTTCGTAACCTCATCACTTTTCATCATGGAAGGTGATAACCAACCACCATTCATCAACCTACCACCAAATGACCCGCCAAGAGCCCGTACTCTTGGTAAATACTCGAGACCAAGCCACCTGGGCTATAGAAACACCATTGAGCTTCCGACCAAGCCCAAACTACGGCCTGCGATCCGACACCATCCGGTTGGTGCAAAAGCGGATGTGCATTCCATGGACTTCGTTCAAGATCCTAATCGACATCTTAAGGATTTCCTTAAAATTGTCGATTCCATCGACCTCGATGTTACTACTCGGGAGACCACGCGTGTCGTCTCTTCCAATTCTCTCTACGGGACCAAGCTAGTAATTGGCTTGAGCGACTTCCCGGCTCCATCTCAAGTTGGGATGATCTCACGCCTCGCTTCCTTGCTCAATTTTTCCCACCGGGAGAACCACTAAGCTTAGGAATGATATCTTGATGTTCCAACAACGTCAGGTGAATCTCTATGAAGCATGGACTCGATTCAAGGACTTACTCCATAAAGTCCTCATCACGGCATTGATCTTTGGCTCCAAGTCCAACTCTTCTATGATCACGTCAGTCCCTCCCTCTAATGAACCATTGACTATGCCGCTGGAAGAAGGCTAAGTGACCTCAATGATAAGGCATGTTGGGAGGTCATCGAGGACCTAGCTCAATATGAAGAGGAAGGTTGGGAAATTCCAGTAGTCCAGGAGAACGGGCCAACTTCATGAGCACAAGAAATTAGGAGTATGGAGGCGCAAGTAAATGCGTTAATGGAAATAACTACCCATGCTGATAAGCATGTGAACGCGGTCAAGGAATTTTTGCTACCAAGAAAGTCCCGGAAAGATGAATTCGAGGACATAATGTTGACATTTTTCCACAAGCAAGAAAAGGAAATAAAACGCCTCGAAGCTCAAATGCGGAAGACTCACGACACTTTCTTGGGACTAGCTGACTACTTCATGCTGAAAATCCGTGAAGAGATCGCAAGGAACAATATACCTAAAAAGATAGAGAAGGTATATGCGATACCGGAACACGTTGGGATGACTCCCAAACCTTCTCCAGTTTCATTAAGCAGGGCAAACCCCCTCAAGGAATCACATTCTTGTTTAAATTCCTGTCTCAACGCTCCCCGCTTGTTCCCTAGGAACATATTCATTAGAATGGTGCACGTGTCGCTTCTCAACTTTCCCAATGTTAGGAAGAGTTCTTTCGGTTTTAAACCAGGGTCAAAGAACCCTCACCCCCAATACTTCGGAGTTTCTGGGATCACAATTGAAAGACAATTTGACATATGCATTACTTACCATCGTGGAGATTATTGGTGGATTGAAAAAATTGATCTTAAAATAAAAACCAAAATCTTTGTCAAAAATAGTAACCAGATTTTTGATCCGGGCGGATTAACAAAACCATTTTCTTTTGAAAACATTTGGGCGTGATGCCGTCAGATATAAAGCGTGACACCGTCACTAAGCCAGATCAGACGGATAAATACATCACCATCACTTTCATTCTTTACCCTACATATTTTTTATCCGCCCCACACCACACCACCACGTTTTCCCCACCTCAAATTCATCATTTTGCCACGTCAATCTCCACAAGTTAAGTAGTATACATTGATATTTTTCTAGTCAATTGCTTGATTTCATGCTCAATTTTGATTTTCCCTTTTTCATCCGAAAATCCCCAATTGGTTAATTTATGCTAAATGTCACCCATGAATCTTGTTAATTAGGCTTAAGATTAGGCGAATGGTAGTATTATCATATGGGGTTAACTTTGCGAGAATCCTTGACGGCTTAGGAACTAAAACCACCTAGCCATATCCCATTGTTGCTGCAACGAGGGTGTTTGGGTCAAGGGTTATGGTTAAAAACCTGGCTTTTTCCCTCGCAAACATCGGATTTGAATTTTGGTCGGGGTGACGGTGTCAGGTTTATGTTGTGACGCCGTCGAAACCGTCTGACATCGTCCTTAGCATCATGAATGTTACTCATTTGTTCCCCATCTATTTGATTTTCTGTTTCAGATGAGCAGAAGAACGAAGAGAACTAGGGGACAATCTTTTAATGCCTAGGAAAACATAGCGGACATGATTGCTGAGTGGGGAGTATTTGTCGAGGAAGGATACCAAACTCGTTACAATGATTTGCTTCATCAAACTATTGATTCAGGGGCTGTTGTGGACTAGGGTTTTCTTGAGGAGCATGATCTGGCTAAAGAGTTCTCAAACAGTTTTAGGAGGGACAAGTTCAGTGATCCCCAGTGGGAAAGGCTGTTTAGGATGCGTGAGCCCATGTATGGTGAGTTGGTACGTGAATTTCACGCATCTTATCTGATGGATATCAATTCATGTCGAGATAACATTGAGTTTCAGGGGGTCCAATTTAGGTTAGGTGGAGAATGGAGGGCTATGTCGGTACTTGAGTTTGGATGGAGATTGGGGTTGTATGCTGCTAGGAATGCTGAGAGCGATGTTTTTAGGGCTAGATTGGCAGCTGGGATTATCCATAGGGACGACATGTTGGGTATTCAGTTCTGGAGCACAATAGCTAACGGGAAGTACATTACTGTGAGTACTCTCGCATCTCAGATTCGGGATCCACGGATTAGGCTCGCACACCGTTGCCTCACTTTCTCTATCACGAGGTGCGAGCACGAGTCATCGTGTCACTTTACGGATCTATTCTATCTCACCGCATGTTGGCCGGGGTGTGCAATCGCAACATCCCATTCAGTTAGCCAATTACTTGAGGGCTGCTAGTGGGATGAGGTTTGAGGATAAGGTGTATGGAGGCATGTTTATCACCCGGTTGGTTCAGTCCTTTGGCATTTTGGCAGGGGAGCCACCCGCATACCTCAATGTGGTGGCACCAAGGGTCGTCAAAGCTAAATCACTAAAAGCTATGGAGGTCATCATAGACTATGGTAGGGGCTACGCGTGGTTTTGTGCTCAGCCCAACATTCAGGGTGGTGATGATGACGATAATGACGAGCCACAGATGCCAGCACAACAGCAAGGGGGTGAAGCAGGAGGCTCCGCTGATGCCTACCGACACATGTCCAGTGGAGACTGACAGGCCTACCAGGGAGCATGGATGGGCCGCATGGACACGTGGATGGCACAGCAGGATCAGAGGGCTAGCTGGACCTACGATCATACCGTCAGACAGATGCAGCATCTATCCATGCGTGATCAGCTCGACCCACACCTGCAGATCGATCCATTCCCAGGGCGGGAGGAGGATTACCCACCTTATGGGTATTTAGGCCCTCTCCCTCCTAGTTATGACTACTGTTCTGGACCCCCTCCCCAGTGACTCATGTATTTGTTTATGGATTGCTTATGGATTAGTATGGTTGGTTGTTGAATTATTTTATTTGGACATGTAATAATCAAGGCTATCTTGACTTTGTGGTGAACTTTGAATAATTTGACGTGTATGTATATTTGCATGTGGTGCGTTTATCTATTACTTGTGTTAATTGTTTGATTTTTTGTGTCATATATCTTTTATTGATTGTTTATTCTCATGTTTAAATTTGTAAAAATGCTTTATTTTGTTTTTAACCTCGTCTTAATTACATATAAAGGTATTTTACATAAGGGATAAGTGTAGGGAGGATTACACACATTTTCAAAAGAAATGTAAACATGAGAATTTCAATTAATTAAAAGATATACATGTGTGTTTGTTCGAGTAAAATGCTTGTATCGAGTCATAATGGATGTTTTGATGGAAATTTTTCCATTCTAAAGATGTAAATTTTCCGAAATTTTTCCGAAAATCGCACCGGTTTTGTCGGGATAACTGACAGTGTCAGATCGCAACTGACGGCGTCGAAGGAGCAAAACAACTGATTACTTTTTCTCGTTTTCGAGCTACTTATAATTTTTGGAATTTCGGTCTTAATTTTCCGAAATTTTGTAAACATCCATTCCATAAGCATTATATCCTAGTTTAGTAGAGTCCTATATATATTATTACCGCCGATTTTACGCGAAGGTTTCGTTTTTCTTCAAGTGTGCGGGTTTAATTTACCAAGAAGAAGATACATAAGATGAGAAGGAGATTTTACATAAACGTTCTTCTTGATGAAAGATGTAACCACCACTTTACACGGATCCCACCGAGCTAATCGGGAGTACTAGTTTCTTTCATTTTAATTACCTTCCATTATCATTACTTTGATACTTGGGAACATTGGGACAATGTTCGGTTTAAGTGTAGGGAGGAAAATAAAACGAGAACTTTGAAACTATGCTTATCCTTGAATATTTGCTTTGTCCAATTGCATTTGTGTAATAAACCATGAGAAAATATCGGTTAGGGTAATTTTGGCACCAAATTTAAAATTTTTCATGACTTATAGGAGTGGGCCATTAGTCTTAATAAAGCATCTCATGGATAGGAAGTTATATGACTAGCACAAAAACCCTTTACCACTTAAATTCCACCCAAAATGTGAGGATCACCCTTAGATTAGTAGGAATTAAAGCATTCATCTTTAATGCTTAGTGTGTGAACCGGTAGTATAATAGATTCTAGAACTTGTTTTGTGATGCATCCCGAGATCACTAGTAAGACTACACTTGTGTAGTTAGGAATAACTAAATGATAAGAGGCATTAGGATAACTGATATGTGCTAAAACACATATCTTTTCATTATCATAACTGACCCAAAATAACCAAGAAAGAGCCGTTTATTGCTAATATTTATGGTTTTCTTGAGTTTGTGCTTGTGCAGGTACGGATATGTAAAAACACACAAAAAGGAGCCAAATCAGACGTAAATCCGAGCACGAGAGATTAAGAGAGCTTAAGCCGAGCCAGAAGTTCAAAATTGAGCATTTATGAAGATATTATTCTCCGAGGATGATTTTTGGAAGAAATAACCAAGTTTGAAGAAATGTCAAAACTGGCCCCTCAAGTTTGAGCAATTGACAGAAATGGCCCTTGAAGAATCAAATGTTGCAAATTGGCCCTTGGTTTAATTGAAGATTGACAAAATCAGTCCTTGGAAGATATTTTCAGATGTACACCTTTGGTCCCTTGGAAATCCGAAATTACATCTTTGGTCCCTATATTGCATCATGGATCCAATACTAGTCCAAGTCCAATCTAATATAATCCTAAGTCCTAAATCATAAACCACGGCCCAATATCAAAATTATAACCCGGTCCAATAACAACACAACCCGTCCACCCCTTTTATTAATAACACAACCCGTTTACCCATGAACCCGCCCATTTACCCAATACCCGCTACTAAACCCTGGTCAATCCCCACCCACGACCCGGTCAACCTTTTTGATTTATAATAAAATAAGCCAAACGCGCCTAATGCCCTGTCTTCCCAAACGCCCATTTACCCTCCAATTTACCACCATTTACCAATCCCAAACACCCAACCTCGTACTAGAATATCTCTAGAAACCTTATCCACAGCTGACTTGTCAGATAGAATGCCACGTGGACAGTTGTAGCTCTCTCATTGGCCGAAACACATCATAGGATGAATTGGAGCATTGTGATTGGTGGTGATGACAATGGAATGGATTTGTGGCTACGAATGGACTTCTAGGCTCTTCTATCAAGAATCCCAAGACCTCTTGATGGCTATAAAAGGACCCTCTTGGCTCACATTGAATTCGTCCAATTCCTTAGGTCTTAGAGGAGTTTTGACCATTTTAATTTCTTGTCATTTAACTGTTTTCAATTAGTGTAAACCTTTACTTTTCATCATTGTAATCAGTTTTCATTAATATAAGTGTCTTTCATCATTCAAATCCTTTGTCATTTAATTTTGATGTTATTAGTTCCAATAGCTATTTCACTCTTTGATAAGCTCAAATAAGCTTATTACAACTTATTTGAGCTTATTGTTGGTTAATTACTCTTAATTCTCAGTTTTGAAAAAAAGTCAAATAAAGTCAACTGTAGTCAAAATCAGTAGTCAAACCAGTTTTTTGAGTGATTGATGATTCTCATGTGTTAATGAGTTGAGTTTAATGTTTGTTTGAGTGAATCATTTCAGTTTATGTTATTATTCATCAAGGTTTTAAGTTTTAATGCATTTTGGAATTGTTAAAGGGGTGTTTGGATTAGTACGAAAAATGAGCTAGAGGTTAACATATTGGAGTAGATCAGTTGGTTGAGGCTTGTCATAGTTATCTGCATCAATATCTGTCCTTGTTTTGTGCTTGTCTTAATCAATAGTCAACATTAGCTTGAATCTGTCCTTGTTCTCTTAACTGTTGAAATCAGCTGAGCTTATTTAGCATTTAGGTGTAGAATCTGTTAGGATAGCTTATTTGGTTCTTATTGCATCCACTTTTAGCTTAATCAGTCACACATTTGCATTTAAATCTCAAGAAAGTCAAAGTGCTAATCTGTTCTTAAAAGTCAAATGGTGTCAAAACTGGTTTTTTGCAGATCTAGCAGCAAGTGCACAGTGCTTATTTTAAGTAGTTAGGGTCTCATATTTGGTCCAGTTGTAGTGTGCTAGGTGGTCTTGAAGACCACATATCTGATTTTCACTTCAGCTTCTTAGGTTAGCTTGTGCAACAGCTCAAACTTAGGTCCTAAATCAGCTTTTAATCAAAATCGTTAACATATAATCTTAGTGTCTGCTTATTTGAGGTTAGGAGTAGCAGAGATAGTTGCTTTAGAGTAGTTTTGGTATTAATTAGCTTTCATTATCGGTTGGTACATTCTAGTGCTTATTTGCTTATTAATAAGTCTTATTTCTCAACAGTTACACTGACCTTCATATTTCCCACATAAGCCCATGTTTTTATATTTTTCATAGCTTTAGTATAATATTTTAGATTTTCCCTGAATTTTTCATAATATTTAGCTACTGTTTAGTATTTTTCTTAATTAAAAACAGTTTTTAATCCTTTTTAAATAGCTTTTATTGCAAATAATTAAGAAAAAGTTCAAAAAAAATTTTTTCAATTTTCCCAGTTTAAGAAAAATATAAAAAGCATAAAAAAGATTTTTTCTTATTTTTTCCCTTTTATTTGGTATTTTTCACAATTTAAATTAGATTTATATAGTATTAAATTCTTAGAAAATAGAAAAATAATCAGAAAAATACGAAAATAGTTTTGAAAAGTCTTTTGTGTTATTTTAGATTTTTGAAAAGTAATTCCATATTTTTCCCTCTCTTTTTCATAATTTTTAGATAATTAGTTTTATTTTTAAACGTTTAAAATTAGTTTTTAATTTTAATAAAATCCAGAAAATTCCTAAAAATTAGTTTTAATTCATAAATAGTTTTCAAATATCATTTCTAGTATAAAAGTAATTTTAGGATATTTTTAGGATTTAGAATAGACGTAATTGCATTTTATTCGCGTTTCGTTTTAATTCCGTAATTGCATTTTAGTTTAGATTTGCGTAGTTTGCCTTAATTCTTAGGTTTTCCCATAGATTTTAATCCTATATGCTTTCCTTATCCCGTAGTTTAGATAACATCATATTATCCCCTTCTTATTCAAATCCGATAATCGAGGCGTGAGTTGAAATTCCATTCAACCTCGTCGAACGATCTCGGTGCTCAAACCTAATACGTTTGAGTTACCCAACATACTACACAACTTCTCATCTATTATTGGTTTGTCCGGCTGTTTTAAGTTTCTTACGGTTAGTCATTCACAAGTGGCTAGCTTGTGTGAGATAACTCGATTTGCTTTTATGAAATCAATAACCCTTGTTTGATGCCCGTAATATAATTACTTCTTCCACATCGGTTGAGTAATTCCCCCACACCTTTGCGTTGTATTCATCTTTAGTACACGATACCCCTAGTTAACCCCTCAGAGCATATCCTTTTCGCGGTTCTCGTGATGTTTCGGTTTTCTGGAATATCAATGAAGAGCATTGTTTACACCCCACCCCCAAATGTACATCCAAATCGCCTTAGCCTACCTTGTATGCACTCACTTTTAGTGCATTATTTTTATCTCACTAAACCCTTAGTTCAATTATCTAGTTGCTTGCATAAGTTGCTAAGTCGAGTCATATCCTTTGTACACAGTTTTGGGACGATTGGGACTCATGGGAAAAGTTAAAGTTTATGAAATGACGGGAAGGGAACGTTAAATTCAAATTCCCTTTATTTGCGTAATAATGTACTCCAAGTGTTTTAATCTTTTCAATTTGGGTCATATTAGTGTTAGAGTAATAAAAACTCAAGTGTAGGGATGTGCCTATAAATCCCTATCATTTTGATGTTATCGTTGAAGGAGTTGGTTGACATAGTGCTTGAACTCTCGAGTAGGTGACTCAGGGAGTGGAGTAGGGCAAGAAAGGTGTCCTTGTAGCCGAACCACTATAAATCGGTTGTGTCATTTCTATCCCTTACTTTACTTTCTTTACTTGCATTACTCTTAGATCTATACTTTATCTTCATCCATACGATTTCACATAACATCGAATCCAAAGTTTTTAGAAACTAACTTAAAATCGAAAAACTATTCAACCCTGACCCCTTCTAGTTTTCCACAATTGGCATCAAGAGCTAAGTTTATAAAAGTTTTAAAGTAAACCGTATTTTAAAAACTTTTTGATCACTATGGGTTCTGAAAATTACAAGGAAGGGCAATCCATGCAACGACCTCCACTACTTGAAACTAATGGTTTGATATATTGGAAAAATAGATTCGAAACGTATGTGAAGTCTAAAGATATTGATCTTTGGTACATCATTGTTGAAGGCGATTTTGAAGCTACTGCAAAAGATGAAGATGAAATTTTAGTTAACATACCTCATGATAAACTCACCGATGAAATTAAGAAAAAGCTTTTCAAAAATAGTGAAGCTAAAATGGTTTTATATAATGCATTACCCAAAAAGGAATTCGAAAGAATCTCCATGCTTAAAACCTCTAAATAAATTTAGAATTCTTTGGTTGTAACTCATCAAGGTAATCAACAAGTGAAAAACAATAAAATAGATTTATTTGTTCAACAATATGAACAATTTTCAATATCAGATGAGGAAACTATAGATCATTATTTTGCTAATTTTAATACTATAATTACATCTTTACAAGCACTTGATGAATCTTTCTCTAGCCGTAACCATGTTAGGAAATATCTAAGGGCACTTCCATCCAAGTGGAGATCTAAGGTGACGGCAATCGAAGAGTCAAAAGATTTGACAATCCTCACCCTTGATGAACTCATAAGCAACTTAAAAGTCTATGAGCATGTCCTTGCTAAAGATTCCGAAGCTTCAAAATTGAAAGAGAAACACAAATCTCTTACCCTTAAAGCCAAGAAGGTCTCAAGCGATGAAGAGGAATCCTCTTCGGATAGTGATGACGAGGAGTATGCCATGGCGGTAAAGGACTTCAAAAAGTTCTTTAGAAGGAAGGAAGATCGTCAAACAACCGTATGACGACAAGAAAGGATTCGGAAAAGCAAAGCGGACGAGAAGCCAAGGGATGATCGTGCTTGCTTCAAATGTGGGACTCAAACCACTTTATTAGTAAGTGTCCCAAACGCGATGATCAAAAGGCATTCGTGAGCGGTTCGTGGGGAATGAGCGAGGAGGAGGAAGAAGAAATTTGTCTCATGGCAAATGACGAGGTATGTCACGAATACTATAGTAGCTCATCTTTAGCTGATGGTTCATTACATAATGAATATGATAAACTTTGCAAAATTAGCTTAAATGTAATCAACAAAAATAAGTTTTTGAAAAATCAAAACCAATGCTTAGAAAAGGAAATCATAGATCTAAAGGCAAAATTAAAACGTCTAGAAAATGGGAAGATAGCAAGTGGCGAATGTGAACTTTGCGTTCAACTTCAAACACTAGTTGATCATCTAGACTCTACGATTGCTAGAATGAACACTAAAACCTTAGATATGATATTGGATAGTGTTAAAACAGGAAATAATCAAAAAGGTCTAGGTTTTCAGGAACTTAATGCGTCAATTAGTGAAAACAAAGAAACACAATTCGTAAAGGCACTAGAAAAACAAACCACTGTAGTCACGGATCCCACAAACAGGGAACCGGCTAGTGTACAGCCAGGGATCCGTGGGTCTGCTGAAGCAAACAGTGGTAATAATGTAGCTTCCTCTTCTAGAACTGATTTTGTTATAGTTCATAAGAAGAAATCAACTCATGTTACCTTTAGACAACCACCTCCAAGATATAATCAAAGCTTTATAAGAAACAAAGGTCCATCATTTTCAAAACCAAACACATCTAGGAGACCTAATAATATTTATCCAAGAAGTAACCATCAAATGGGATGGAATCCAAATATGCAAAATGGTTTTCTATTTCAAAACTTCGCACCATGGAACGCATATTCACCTTATCCATACATGTCTAACATGAATGGAATGTTTAACACCAATGGACCCATGAACAAATGGGGACCAAACTTTTGAGTTAACTATTTTTTTAGGTGTGCTTAAAGGTTGACTTAGATCCGGATGAGTAGATCAAGGATAGCGGGTGCACGAGGTACATGACCGGCAATAAAGATTTATTCTCCACATATGAATCCTTCAATGGAGGAAATGTGGTATTTGGAAATAGCAAAAGCAAAATCATCGGTAAATGTATAATTTCTAACAAATCTCTAACCATTAACGATGTGTGTCACGTAGAAAACCTAAACTTTAACCTCTTAAGTATAGGACAAAATGTGATAAAAGTGCAACGTACTTTTCAACGAAACCGTAGTAAGATTGATAAGGTTTTAAAATGTACCTTTTGAGGGTCGTTTAAGCCCTTATTTGATCACTTTTGTATCCGTTATTACTTAATATCGTTCCTTTTCACTTTTAGGTATCTTGAAGGCAAAATCTTGGAATGACACTTATTCGGACGAAAAGGCGCGAATATACAAAGAAAATGGCCAAAGTCAAGAATCGAGACACTCAGTCTTTGGTCTTGAAGGGACGGGTCGGTGTTATCTGCTGACGCAGATCGGACCACTTTTGACGACCAAGAGCTAAATTGCTTATTTACAAGTGACGGCTTTAGGTTTTAAAAGAGTAGGTCGTCGCAACTCGACGGCCTAGATTTGATCCGGATGACGTCGAGATCGAAGGACGGCGTCACAAATCAAAGGGTGACACCGTCGCATATGTAATCTTATATATAGAATCCGAATTTTTAGTTTTGAGTGTGTAGTCTTTTGGAGTAAAAACCTAAACCGAACCAAGGTCATGCAGTGCAGTATTTTGGGGTTCCATACCCTATCTTACACCAAGATAAGTGTTTTACTTCATTAATTCAATTATGTCTTCAATTACTTGTGTGTATGCTTGCATGTTTCACGATTCGCTAAGCAGTCAAGTCTAAAAGACTTAAAACAATTTGAAACACAAATGCAATGAAGATCGGGGAATATAGTGGATTCCGGGTCGTTTAGTCCCACGGAGACTCAATGGTGTGCAAACACTAATTCGAGACGATAGAATGATCACTAATGATAGTGATCGGAAAGGATTAGATTGAATATTACACTCTTGAAAAGATTAATAAATTAAAGCGACTTAAATGCAAATTAAGAAAGTTAAAAGATAAAATCTATTAAATAAACGCTATCACTTGTTTTTACAATGATGTTTTGAGATTTTATAAAACAAAATATCTTAAATAAACTATTTTAACTAAAACGTAAACTTAAAATATCTAAAAACGTTACTTAAAGCGAAAGCAGCGTTATGTACGAAAACAATATTTGGGCGCAAGATAAAATGTAAAATTATTGAAATAAAAAGCCTACGAGTGTAAAACTAATTTTATTACGTACTATATGATAAAAGAAAATTTTAGGAAAAAGCGGGTATTTTTTCGACTTTTAAATTATTTATTATGATTTAAAACTATTTTAATCTAATTTAATTATAAAAATACTAAATGATTTTATAAAAATCGAAAATTTCTCGAAAATACTATGAACTAAACTGATCTAGAGAAAATAAAAACTTGGGTATTGTTTTCTGAAATAAGCTAATAAAAAGTGAATAAGCTACTAAGGTTAAAAGCGAAAGCGATAGTTAAATATTAAGTAGTGTAAACTATGGTGATCAAAGACCCTAGGCGCTTGGTTATGTGGTGTGGTGTTGTGGTCGTGTGCAAGAGGTCGGGGTCGAATCCCACCCCCGCACCTTTTGCAAACCATTTTTTCAAAATTTCTTTTGCAACTTTTTATAACACCAAAATAAGAACTTTTGTGAAGAACTTTTTATAACAACTTGGAATAAGCGGTTTACAACCGCTTATTCATAATGATTTAGACGATGGAGTAAACCAAACACACCTTTACCGATTTTAAGCGTAAAGAACTTTTGAATAAGCAATAAGAATCATGTAAATAAGCATATCAATACGAAATAAGCGAAGCAAAATGATATAAGCTAAAGGATGAGGAGATAAGCGTTTAGGAAGCATAAGCAGTTGTGGGGAGTCCTAAGTTGAAAAGAATGAACATGTAAAAGTTACTCTAATGAATATTGATAAGCTACTCTAATAAGTTAAATAAGCACTATTAAGCAATCTAACCTAACCTATGGGACTAATAAGCACTTAAGATGTCCTAGATAAGCTGTTGAGGCAACTAAAATAAGCTAAAACAAAAGTACCTAAGTCACACAACGAATGAGATCTTTGTAGTGGTTTTTTGATGAGTTTTGAGAGCAATTTTGACTAGCTTAAAGCTAAACTAAGAGCAAAATAAGCAAGGCTATGTCTAGGTGGGTATATGAAGTGACAAGAAAAGCTATTTGGAGGAGATTTAGATGATAAATAAGCTAAAAAGAGGTTGCAACAATTTCGTTCTTCATTTTTTAAGTCTTGATGAAAAGACAGATTGTGCCTTTTTTTTGTTAAAACCAAACTTGCAAAATGTTGTCTAAGCTAAACACACTTTTAAGAACTTGCTCGAACCTTTAAACCACTTTGACTTTGAGAGTCAAAGTGGGTACTGATTTTGACCTTAAAATAAGCTTAAACAAAACACTCCTTTATAACTACAAAATGCATTTTAAACTTTAAACCTTAATGAGATTATGCTTAAAAGCGATATTAAACTTATTCAAACAACAATTTGAGAATGTAAATTAAACCCAACTACTTTGACTCACAATATGATCCGTTTTGACTTATGTTGACTTTTATTGACTTTGGATCAAAGTGCTTAAAACTTGAAGGTAAACTCATAAAAAGCTAGAGAGGTTTATATAAGCTTATAGAAGCTTAAAAATAAGTCGCTATAGTTTTGAGCATAGGAGTTTGAAAAGCATAATTGCAACGATGAAGGTGAAAAATTAGAAATGAACACAACTATGAATTTTGAGCTTAAAATTAGATAAAGCGATAAAATTACTTGAGTTTGATACAATAATACAAGATATAACACTTTTGAACTAAACTAAATCATCTACTCTAAAACGACATTGAAGAGAATTCTAAAACTAGCTAACGCCTTTTCTTGCTTCTTTCTCCTCTTTATACTTCCACTTGTTTCTCTTTCTTTTCGAGTGAATCCCACCATAAATTAGGGCCATTGGATGGTTTTGAGATGATCATGGCCATTGAGCATTTTGGCGGAAACATGGTTTTAACAGTGGAGATGTTGAGTGTTAAGGGTGAGATGTAATTAATGGTTTTGGAGTTGTGATGAGGTGGGGACAAGTGTGGAAAAGAGAGGAGGGGATGGTGGGTAGAGGAATTTGAGTGACGAGTTGAGATGGTGGACTAATGGCGCCAATGGTTGATTTGTTTGACCAAGTTTGACTGACCAGATATTAGCACCAGGGGGTTCACAATTCAATTTTGACAGGGGGTCCAAGGTATAGGTAAGGGTCCAAAATGGTATTAAAGGGTTTTAAATATGGGGACCTTTGTGCAATTTTCTGAATTTGAGGGACTTGAACTGCCAAGCTTGCAAAGTTTCTTCCAAGGACTAAAAGTGACATTCTCAAAAAGTATAAGGACCAAAATTGCCACTTTGCAATTTTCCGAGGACTAATTCCGCCAATTTTGAAACTTAAAGGACCATTTTGTAATTTTCTCAAACTTATGATATTTTTCACCAAAGGACTTAATTTGACAACTTTTGATTTTAAAAGGACCTTTGGTGACTTTACTTTGAAATTTTGAGCTCGTGGACTGTTTTGACAATTTTTGAAACTTGAGGGACTAAAGCGCAATTTTGCAAATTTGATATGTTTTCATCCGATTTTGATATTTTTGCATTTAAAACACATAAAACACGATTTGTTATATTTTGATCATTTTGATGTGTTTCGATTGTTTTGATGATTTTGCGACTTATATTGTACAAAATGATGAGTATTAGACACTCATCAATCCCCCACATCGAGATATTGCTAGTCCCTAGCAATGATTTGAGAAAACATAATGGATTTTAATCTCTTTACCAAAAGCCATTACTTACGGAGTAGCCAAATGTTTCGAGTTCAAATAAGAACCATGGTACACCGATAACCATGTGATTTTGAGCAAACCACCACTTTCAACAGATTTGATTTGTCTTTACCGTAAGCCGTACCCTTACGGACTAGCCAACTCTTAGATAAATTATCAACATTATCTTTGGTGAGTGAATACCAATTATGGATTTTCCATCGCCTTTACCACAAGCCATAACCTTGCGGGCTAGCCAACTCTTCACTTTTTAGGATATGGTGGTGAATACCATACAATTTTGGGCAAATTGCAAGCCATATAAACGGATTTGATATATCTTTACCAAGAGCCGTTTGCTCTGGATTAGCCAATCCTTTAGTCTTACGAGACAAGGCGGATCGATAACCAAATGAGAAAGTGTAAAACACTTACTCCAAAAAAAATTTTGGCCAAAAGCGGGAATTGGGTAGATAATATATGAAATTCGTGAGAATTCCCCACACTTAGAAATGAATATTGCCCTCAATATTCAAAGTACCAGCGGTTATGCGAAACAAAGAACGTAAAGGGAAATATTACGGCCATTATTTTAAAAGATTTTTTTTTTTTTTTTTTTTTAGATATATAACATGTGGGCATTACCCCACACTTAGGTGGTAGAAAGGGGGTAAGAAGGCGAAATATGGGTGAAAACCCATATAGTGTGTGCTCTTGTTTTTGATTTCAGTCGCTAGCTTGACTCGACCCAATTCATTTGTTCATGGGAAGCAAGTGGAAGATACAATCTCCATCGGACTTTCATTCAAGATGTTTGGATAAACATTGAAGTACGTGAAAGTTCCACACCGATGAGATAAAGAGAAAAGAGACCGGCTCACGGATGATAAATGAAAATACCGGGTCAAAGATAGTGTCCTCACTCCCGAAGGAGTGAAGAAGAGAGGAAGACACATCATAAGTGAGGAATGGAAGGAAGATGTTTATAACAATTAGGATCCATTCGTCATCCTCAAATGTAGACATATCGGAGGAAGGGTGAAGGTAGTATCATCAATAAGCAAACTCTTATGATAGAGTATACCTTCCTCCGAGCCAATATCATCCTCAAGATCAAAATGGAAATGATCATATTCGGAGGAGATATGTCATGAGAGAGTTCACCGGAGAACTCTTCATGAAGAGAATCATTGGAAAAAGCCTCAAGCTCGGGCTTGTCCAATGTAGAGTCACTATCCACAACGGGATAGGAGATGAAGTCGACTTAGCAGAATGATTCGATCTTAGAAACGAGGAGATTTATATTGAACAATTGTTCACAGTATCTCGTCCTCAATTTCGGATCATCGAATTTCTCACTTCCTCTAAGCTAACTAGCTCGGAAGGTAGCTCCTCGACATAATCGATGTCTCCATAGGATAAAGAATCGCCAAACGAAGTACAATCGTTATCAGAATCGGAGAACATCTCGACATGATCGTATGGAATGTCAAGAGGAGGGTAAGAATTATCATCAAGAGGCTCATCACACATGTTACCGGAGATAACCTCGGACTCACTTGGGGTTGGAACAAGGCTCTCAACACTTAACAATTCCATTTCTGGAATAGTGCAAGAGGCTCGTCCCCATTATGAGAGAGTCTTTGGAAGCAATAAAAGGTAAGATAGGTGTGATAGCAATAGGCGAGGGAGTTGAGAAATAAGATCGTTCAATTGAGTAACACTCTCCTCGTCGTCCTCATAGTATTCCCTCATTTGAATACTATCCTCATCATCATCGCCATCATATCGGATTCTTATGTTCATCTGCTCAAGCTTACACACCATTCTTTTCATTTGTAGTTTCTTTCGAATGCGTATTTCTTGAACTTTGAGGAAGATTACACTCCTCGTGATCGGTGAAATGTGTGAAGGCTCGGAAGTCCGATGGTGATGGGATATGCGGGGTTGGAAATTGTCAAAACCGGAGAATTGGAATTTTGAAAATTTTGATTCACCGGTTGACATTCAAAAGTCGCATGAGGACCCCACAATTCTTACAACAGAGATAATTGGGAAAATAACTTTCACCAAAGTTCGATTGTAACATGGTTCCGGCTCATAGATAAGCGGGACCCGTGGTGGACAATCAAAACCGTAATGAGAATCATTCCACAATACTCGCATGAGTAGGATTCGATTCGGCCGTGGAGGTAGGTAGGAAAATCGGTGTATCATTTGAAATGGGATCGGGATTACCGACAAACTTGTCTCCGAAACCCACATTGGTACATTGCCGACAATTTCCACCGTTAAATGGACCTCCACACTGTGAACATGTCGAAACCATGACATAAAGAATTAAGCAGATAAGAGGATAAGAGATGAAGAATTAAACGGATATGAGAGGATAAGGAATGGAGAATTAAACAGGTTTGAGGATAAAGAAATGTAGAATTAAGCAGTTGGAGGATAAAGGATGAATATTTTGGATTTTTGAAAATAAGTCGCAAAAACAAAGAATGAAAATATTTTTGGGTTTGTTAACACTTGGAAAAGTGTTAATGAACTTTTGGGATTTTGAAAACTTTACAAAAACTTTTACAAAAGATGGAATATGTGCAACAATGGATCTGAAAATGGCTAAACACACGCTAAAGCCTCCCCGGCAGCGGCGCCAAAATTTTATTCGCGCTAAACAGTCAAGTCTAAAAGACTTAAAACAGCTGAAACACAAATGCAATGAAGATCAGGGAATATAGTGGATTCCCGGGTCGTTTAGTCCCACGGAGACTCAATGGTGTGCAAACACTAATTCAGACGATAGAATGATCACTAATGATAGTGATCGGAAAGGATTAGATTGAATATTACACTACTGAAAAATATTAATAAATTAAAGCGACTTAAATGCAAATTAAGAAAGTTAAAAAGATAAAATCTATTAAATAAACGCTATCACTGTTTTTACAATGATGTTTTTGAGATTTTATAAAACAAAATATCTTAAATAAACTATTTTAACTAAAACGTAAACTTAAAATATCTAAAACGTTACTTAAACCGAAACGAAGCGTTATGTACTAAAACTTATTTGAGCGCAAGATAAAATGTAAAATTATTGAAATAAAAAGCCTACGAGTGTAAAACTAATTTTATTACGTACTATATGATAAAAGAAAATTTTAGGAAAAAGCCGGGTATTTTTCGACTTTTAAATTATTTATTATGATTTAAAACTATTTTAATCTAATTTAATTATAAAAATACTAAATGATTTTATAAAATCGAAAATTTCTCGAAAATACTATGAACTAAACCGATCTAGAGAAAATAAAAACTTGGGTATTGTTTTACTGAAATAAGCTAATAAAAAGTGAATAAGCTACTAAGGTTAAAACCGAACCGATAGTTAAATATTAAGTAGTGTAAACTATGGTGATCAAAGACCCTAGGCGCTTGGTTATGTGGTGTGGTGTTGTGGTCGTGTGCAAGAGGTCGGGGTCGAATCCCACCCCTCGCACCTTTTGCAAACCATTTTTTTCAAAATTTCTTTTGCAACTTTTTATAACACCAAAATAAGAACTTTTGTGAAGAACTTTTTATAACAACTTGGAATAAGCGGTTTACAACCGCTTATTCATAATGATTAGAGACGATGGAGTAAACCAAACACACCTTTACCGATTTTAAGCGTAAAGAACTTTTGAATAAGCAATAAGAATCATGTAAATAAGCATATCAATACGAAATAAGCGAAGCAAAATGATATAAGCTAAAGGATGAGGAGATAAGCGGTTTAGGAAGCATAAACAGGTTGTAGGGGAGTCCTAAGTTGAAAAGAATGAACATGTAAAAGTTACTCTAATGAATATTGATAAGCTACTCTAATAAGTTAAATAAGCACTATTAAGCAATCTAACCTAACCTATGGGACTAATAAGCACTTAAGATGTCCTAGATAAGTCATTGAGGCAACTAAAATAAGCTAAAACAAAAGTACCTAAGTCACACAAAGAATGTGAGATGTTTGAGTGGTTTTTTGATGAGTTTGAGAGCAATTTTGACTAGCTTAAAGCTAAACTAAGAGCAAAATAAGCAAGGCTATGTCTAGGTGGGTATATGAAGTGACAAGAAAAGCTATTTGGAGGAGATTTAGATGATAAATAAGCTAAAAAAAAGAGGTTGCAATGTTCTTGTTCTTCTTTGTTTTAAGTGAGATGAAAGACAGATTGTGCCTTTTTTTTTTGTTAAAACCAAACTTGCAAAATGTTGTCTAAGCTAAACACACTTTTAAGAACTTGCTCAAACCTTTAAACCACTTTGACTTTGAGAGTCAAAGTGGGTAAAAACAGTTTTTTGACCTTAAAATAAGCTTAAACAAAACACTCCTTTATAACTACAAAATGCATTTTAAACTTTAAACCTTAATGAGATTATGCTTAAAACTGATATTAAACTTATTCAAACAACAATTTGAGAATGTAAATTAAACCCAACTACTTTGACTCACAATATGATCCGTTTTGACTTATGTTGACTTTTATTGACTTTGGATCAAAAGTGCTTAAAACTTGAAGGTAAACTCATAAAAGCTAAGAGAGGTTTATATAAGCTTATAAAAGCTTAAAAATAAGTTGCTATAGTTTTGAGCATAGGAGTTTGAAAAGCATAATTGCAACGATGAAGGTGAAAAATTAGAAATGAACACAACTATGAATTTTGAGCTTAAAATTAGATAAAGCGATAAAATTACTTGAGTTTGATACAATAATACAAGATATAACGACTTTTGAACTAAACTAAATCATCTACTCTAAAACGACATTGAAGAGAATTCTAAAACTAGCTAACGCTTTTTCTTGCTTCTTTCTCCTCTTTTATACTTCCACTTGTTTCTCTTTCTTTTCTGAGTGAATCCCACCATAAATTAGGGCCATTGGATGGTTTTGAGATGATCATGGCCATTGAGCATTTTTGGCGGGAAACATGGTTTTAACAGGTGGAGATGTTGAGTGTTAAGGGGTGAGATGTAATTAATGGTTTTTGGAGTTGTGATGAGGTGGGGGGACAAGGGTGTGGAAAAGAGAGGAGGGGGGATGGTGGGTAGAGGAATTTCAGGCAGAAGCAGTTGAGATGGTGGACTAATGGCGCCAATGGTTGATTTGTTTGACCAAGTTTGACTGACCAGATATTAGCACCAGGGGGTTCACAATTCAATTTTGACAGGGGGTCCAAGGTATAGGTAAGGGTCCAAAATGGTATTAAAGGGTTTTAAATATGGGGACCTTTGTGCAATTTTTCAATTTGAGGACTTGAAGCGCCAAGCTTGCAAAGTTTCTTCCAAGGACTAAAAGTGACATTCTCAAAAGTATAAGGACCAAAATTGCCACTTTGCAATTTTCCGAGGACTAATTCCGCCAATTTTGAAACTTAAAGGACCATTTTGTAATTTTCTCAAACTTATGATATTTTTCACCAAAGGACTTAATTTGACAACTTTTGATTTTAAAAGGACCTTTGGTGACTTTACTTTTGAAATTTTGAGCTCGTGGACCTGTTTTTGACAATTTTTGAAACTTGAGGGACTAAAGCGCAATTTTGCAAATTTGATATGTTTTTCATCGATTTTGATATTTTGCATTTAAAACACATAAAACAACGATTTGTTATATTTTGATCATTTTGATGTGTTTCGATTGTTTTCGATGATTTTGCGACTTATATTGTACAAAATGATGAGTATTTAGACACTCATCAATCCCCACATCGAGATATTGCTAGTCCCTAGCAATGATTTGAGAAAACATAATGGATTTTAATCTCTTTACCAAAAGCCATTACTTCGGAGTAGCCAAATGTTTCAGTTCAAATAAGAACCATGGTACACCGATAACCATGTGATTTTGAGCAAACCACCACTTTCAACTGGTTTGATTTGTCTTTACGAGCCGTACCCTTACGGACTAGCCAACTCTTAGATAAATTATCAACATTATCTTTGGTGAGTCAATACCAATTATGGATTTTCCATCGCCTTTACCACAAGCCATAACCTTGCGGGCTAGCCAACTCTTCACTTTTTAGGATATGGTGGTGAATACCATACAATTTGGGCAAATTGCAAGCCATATAAACGGATTTGATATATCTTTACCAAGAGCCGTTTGCTCTGGATTAGCCAATCCTTTAGTCTTACAGACAAAGCGGATCGATAACCAAATGAGAAAGTGTAAACACTTACTCCAAAAAAATTTTGGCCAAAACGGGAATTGGGTAGATAATATATGAAATTCGTGAGAATTCCCCACACTTAGAAATGAATATTGCCTCAATATTCAAAGTACCGTGGTTATGCGAAACAAAGAACGTAAAAGGAAATATTACGGCCATTATTTTAAAAGATTTTTTTTTTTTTTTTTTTTTTTTAGATATATAACATGTGGGGCATTACCCCACACTTAGTGGTAGAAGGGGGTAAGAAGGCGAAATATGGGTGAAAACCCATATAGTGTGCTATCTTGTTTTTGATTTCAGTCGCTAGCTTGACTCGACCCAATTCATTTGTTCATGGGAAGCAAGTGGAAGATACAATCTCCATCGGACTTTCATTCAAGATGTTTGGATAAACATTGAAGCACGTGAAAGTTCCACACCGATGAGATAAAGAGAAAGACGCACCCGGCTCACGGATGATAAATGAAAATACCGGGTCAAAGATAGTGTCCTCACTCCCGAAGGAGTGAAGAAGAGGAAGACACATCATAAGTGAGGAATGGAAGGAAGATGTTTATAACAATTAGGATCCATTCGTCATCCTCAAATGTAGACATATCCGGAGGAAGGGTGAAGGTAGTATCATCAATAAGCAAACTCTTATGATAGAGTATACCTTCCTCCGAGCCAATATCATCCTCAAGATCAAAATGGAAATGATCATATTCCGGAGGAGATATGTCATGAGAGAGTTCACCGAGAACTCTTCATGAAGAGAATCATTGGAAAAGCCTCAAGCTCGGGCTTGTCCAATGTAGAGTCACTATCCACAACGGGATAGGAGATGAAGTCGACTTAGCACGTAATGATTCGATCTTAGAAACGAGGAGATTTATATTGAACAATTGTTCACGAAGTATCTCGTCCTCAATTTCCGGATCATCGAATTTCTCACTTCCTCTAAGCTAACTAGCTCGGAAGGTAGCTCCTCGACATAATCGATGTCTCCATAGGATAAAGAATCGTCAAACAAGTACAATCGTTATCGAATCGGAGAACATCTCGACATGATCGTATGGAATGTCAAGAGGAGGTAAGAATTATCATCAAGAGGCTCATCACACATGTTACGGAGATAACCTCGGACTCACTGGGTTGGAACAAGGCTCAACACTTAACAATTCCATTTACGGAATAGTGCTAAGAGGCTCGCCCCCATTATGAGAGAGTCTTTGGAAGCAATAAAAGGTAAGATAGGTGTGATAGCAATAGACCGAGGAGTTGAGAAATAAGATCGCTCAATTGAGTAACACTCTCTCGTCGTCCTCATAGTATTCCCTCATTTGAATACTATCCTCATCATCATCGCCATCATATCGATTCTTATGTTCATCTGTGAAGCTTACACACCATTCTTTTCATTTGTAGTTTCTTTCGAATGCGATTTCTTGAACTTTGAGGAAGATTACACTCCTCGTGATCGGTGAAATCTTGTGAAGGCTCGGAAGTCCGATGATCGATGGGATATGCGGGGTTGAAATTGTCAAACCGGAGAATTGGAATTTTGAAAATTTTGATTCACGGTTGACATTCAAAAGTCGCATGAGGACCCCCACAATTTTACAAAGAGATAATTGGGAAAATAACTTTCACCAAAGTTCGATTGTAACATGGTTCCGGCTCATAGATAAGCGGGACCCGTGGTGGACAATCAAAACCGTAATGAGAATCATTCCACAATACTCGCATGAGTAGGATTCGATTCGGGTGTGGAGGTAGGTAGGAAAATCGGGTGTATCATTTGAAATGGGATCGGGATTACCGACAAACTTGTCTCCAAACCCACATTGGTACATTGCCGACAATTTCCACCGTTAAATGGACCTCCACACCAGAACATGTCGAAACCATGACATAAAGAATTAAGCAGATAAGAGGATAAGAGATGAAGAATTAAACGGATACAGAGGATAAGGAATGGAGAATTAAACAGGTTTGAGGATAAAGAAATGTAGAATTAAACAGATTGGAGGATAAAGGATGAATATTTTTGGATTTTTGAAAAATAAGCTGCAAAAACAAAGAATGAAAATATTTTTGGGTTTGTTAACACTTCAGGAAAAGTGTTAATGAACTTTTTGGGATTTTTGAAAACTTTACAAAAAACTTTTTACAAAAGATGGAATATGTGCAACAATGGATCTGAAAATGGCTAAACACACGCTAAAGCCTCCCGTGAATGCGCCAAAATTTTATTCGCTAAGCAGTCAAGTCTAAAAGACTTAAAACAATTGAAACACAAATGCAATGAAGATCGTGGAATATAGTGGATTCCGGTCGTTTAGTCCCTGGAGACTCAATGGTGTGCAAACACTAATTCAGACGATAGAATGATCACTAATGATAGTGATCGAAAGGATTAGATTGAATATTACACTCTTGAAAAAGATTAATAAATTAAAGCGACTTAAATGCAAATTAAGAAAGTTAAAAGATAAAATCTATTAAATAAACGCTATCATCTGCTTTTACAATGATGTTTTTGAGATTTTATAAAACAAAATATCTTAAATAAACTATTTTAACTAAAACGTAAACTTAAAATATCTAAAACGTTACTTAAACCGAAAGCAGCGTTATGTACGAAAACGACATTTGAGCGCAAGATAAAATGTAAAATTATTGAAATAAAAGCCTACAGTGTAAAACTAATTTTATTACGTACTATATGATAAAAGAAAATTTTAGGAAAAAGCGGGTATTTTTCGACTTTTAAATTATTTATTATGATTTAAAACTATTTTAATCTAATTTAATTATAAAAATACTAAATGATTTTATAAAATCGAAAATTTCTCGAAAATACTATGAACTAAACCGATCTAGAGAAAATAAAAAACTTGGGTATTGTTTTACTGAAATAAGCTAATAAAAAGTGAATAAGCTACTAAGGTTAAACCGAACCGATAGTTAAATATTAAGTAGTGTAAACTATGACCGATCAAAGACCCTAGGCGCTTGGTTATGTGGTGTGGTGTTGTGGTGGTGGTGCAAGAGGTCGGGGTCGAATCCCACCCCGCACCTTTTGCAAACCATTTTTTTTCAAAATTTCTTTTGCAACTTTTTATAACACCAAAATAAGAACTTTTGTGAAGAACTTTTTATAACAACTTGGAATAAGCGGTTTACAACCGCTTATTCATAACGATTAGAGACGATGGAGTAAACCAAACACACCTTTACCGATTTTAAGCGTAAAGAACTTTTGAATAAGCAATAAGAATCATGTAAATAAGCATATCAATACGTAAATAAGCGTAGCAAAATGATATAAGCTAAAGGATGAGGAGATAAGCGGTTTAGGAAGCATAAGCAGTTGTAGGGGAGTCCTAAGTTGAAAAGAATGAACATGTAAAAGTTACTCTAATGAATATTGATAAGCTACTCTAATAAGTTAAATAAGCACTATTAAGCAATCTAACCTAACCTATGGGACTAATAAGCACTTAAGATGTCCTAGATAAGCTGTTGAGGCAACTAAAATAAGCTAAAACAAAAGTACCTAAGCTGCTACAGTAACAGATGCTGTAGTGGTTTTTTTGACAGGTTTTGAGAGCAATTTTGACTAGCTTAAAGCTAAACTAAGAGCAAAATAAGCAAGGCTATGTCTAGGTGGGTATATGAAGTGACAAGAAAAGCTATTTGGAGGAGATTTAGATGATAAATAAGCTAAAAAAAAGAGGTTGCAACAGCTGCTGTTGCTGCTGTTTTAGAGTGCAGGACAGAAAGACAGATTGTGCCTTTTTTTTTTGTTAAAACCAAACTTGCAAAATGTTGTCTAAGCTAAACACACTTTTAAGAACTTGCTCAAACCTTTAAACCACTTTGACTTTGAGAGTCAAAGTGGGTAAAAACAGTTTTTTGACCTTAAAATACGCTTAAACCAAACACTCCTTTATAACTACAAAATGCATTTTAAACTTTAAACCTTAATGAGATTATGCTTAAAACTGATATTAAACTTATTCAAACAACAATTTGAGAACAGAAATTAAACCCAACTACTTTGACTCACAATATGATCCGTTTTGACTTATGTTGACTTTTATTGACTTTGGATCAAAAGTGCTTAAAACTTGAAGGTAAACTCATAAAAAGCTAAGAGAGGTTTATATAAGCTTATAGAAGCTTAAAAATAAGCTGCTATAGTTTTGAGCATAGGAGTTTGAAAAGCATAATTGCAGCGATGGAAGGGAAAAATTAGAAATGAACACAACTATGAATTTTGAGCTTAAAATTAGATAAAACTGATAAAATTACTTGAGTTTGATACAATAATACAAGATATAACAGCTTTTGAACTAAACTAAATCATCTACTCTAAAAACGACATTGAAGAGAATTCTAAAAACTAGCTACTGCCTTTTTCTTGCTTCTTTCTCCTCTCTTTTATACTTCCACTTGTTTCTCTTTCTTTTCTGAGTGAATCCCACCATAAATTAGGGCCATTGGATGGTTTTGAGATGATCATGGCCATTGAGCATTTTTGGCGGGAAACATGGTTTTAACAGGTGGAGATGTTGAGTGTTAAGGGGTGAGATGTAATTAATGGTTTTTGGAGTTGTGATGAGGTGGGGGGACAAGGGTGTGGAAAAGAGGAGGGGATGATGGGTAGAGGAATTTGTGTGACGAGTTGAGATGGTGGACTAATGGCGCCAATGGTTGATTTGTTTGACCAAGTTTGGTGACGAGATATTAGCACCGGGGGTTCAATTCAATTTTGACTGGGGGTCCAAGGTATAGGTAAGGGTCCAAAATGGTATTAAAGGGTTTTAAATATGGGGACCTTTGTGCAATTTTCTGAATTTGAGGGACTTGAACTGCCAAGCTTGCAAAGTTTCTTCCAAGGACTAAAAGTGACATTCTCAAAAAGTATAAGGACCAAAATTGCCACTTTGCAATTTTCCAGGGACTAATTCCGCCAATTTTGAAACTTAAAGGACCATTTTTGTAATTTTCTCAAACTTATGATATTTTTCACCAAAGGACTTAATTTGACAACTTTTGATTTTAAAAGGACCTTTGGTGACTTTACTTTTGAAATTTTGAGCTCGGGATTTGTTTTGACAATTTTGAAACTTGAGGGACTAAAGCGCAATTTTGCAAATTTGATATGTTTTTCATCGATTTTGATATTTTTGCATTTAAAACACATAAAACACTGATTTGTGATATTTTGATCATTTTGATGTGTTTCGATTGTTTTCGATGATTTTGCGACTTATATTGTACAAAAATGATGAGTATTTAGACACTCATCATTTCCCATGTCCGGCTAATTTACTTGTGTGTTTGCTTAGGGAATATGAAACTTAATTATTGAATATTGATTGGTTGTCTCTTATCTTAATTGTTAATGATCTAGTATTGCGATAGGTCATCCATTGTGTAATTAATGCTTGATTAATCTTTGTGAACCTTAGCTTATATTACCTAGAGTCATTGTAGGCTAAACCATCCGAAGAGTACCTTAGAGTTAAGTTTATAAATCCTAGAGATTTTGTAGGCGGTAACCTTTGGTAGTTTCAAAGAGTTAGGGATAAACGCATACCCTACGACCTTAGACACACAAAGCGATTAAGAATAAGGACGTGACAATTCAACCATCAATAGGAGATAATTAAGGAGTAATAAAACCTAAGTAAACACATCTTTAAATCATCATACGAGCACACAATAATTAGACATAGATTACATACACCACTAGATTAGATAATTAGATAAGTAGAGTAATCGGTAGAAATAGCAACCCTTAAATCCAAACCCCAAGATTCGTACCATTCCATTTCCTAAAAAACATAAAAAGATAAAAAAATAATCTTCCTCAACCCCAACCTTAGCGTAGTAACTTCTCACTAGCATTCCTATTCCCCAGAGAACGATATCAATTCCGTGGCTTACCCTAATACTACACTACAACGATTAGGTTCACCGCTAGGGTGTTGAAAAACTTGCTCGACGAAAAGGAAGTTCCTTTGACCCCGAACGACGCGTGTAGCGTTATCAAAGATATTAGAAAACGGCATCACCATAGGTAGAGGAATGAGGAAACATGGAGTCTATGTCATTAAAATTGGTAATGAACCTAAAGACAAACTTTGTCTTGATTCTATGGATGATACTTCGACCTTAAGGCATCGAAGATTGGGTCATGCCAATATGCGACTTCTTAAATTGCTATCATCCAAAGATCTAGTAAGAGATCTACCTAAATTAAAATATGAACATCACTTTTGTGATGCTTGTAACGTAGGAAAACAAGTCCATTCTAGTCACAAACCTAAAAATATGGTGTCTACAACTAAGTGTCTAGAGTTACTACACATGGATTTATTTGGTCCATCAGCTATCCAAAGTTATGGAGGCAACTACTGCACTTTGGTTATAGTGGATGATTACTCTAGGTACACATGGACTAAATTCTTAAAGAACAAACACTACAAGAATCCTGTCATATACCCACAAAAAATACCCACACATATTGATTAGTGGGTATTTTCCCACAAATTACCTACAAATTACCCATGAACGAGAAATTTATATTGCGCCAATAGTTACTCTTGAATTTCCCACAAATTTACCCATGAAATTACCCGCATAGTAAAACTTGGTGTGTACTTTGTGGGTAAATTGTTCCCGCTATAACATTTCCCACAAACTACCCATGACGTGAGGCATCGTGGGAAGATGTACGGGTAATATCGTGGGTATATTTATGTTACCCACAGAATTAGCAAATTCCTGTGTTCGTGGGTACTTTTTGATGGGTAGTTTATGGGCAAAAATATACACACGAATTTACCCACAATTGTTTATGAGTATTTCGTTATGGTTAGTTACATGTTAGATTTCAATTGTTAGTTAGAATACTCACATTCTTACCATTTTTATGTTTATGTGGGTGATATATCAAATTTTATATGGATACGACAAGGGGTATGTGAATGACCAGGGTCTTTTTTTTTTTTCTTACCATAAGCAATTTTATCTATGTAACTTTTGGATCAACAACCATAATATAGTTTCATGTATATTTTGTTAGGGTATGTTTGGCAAAAATAATTGTTGCTGAAACTAGATATGGAGATTTAGCTGGATAAAGACAAGAAGATTATAAAAAAAATTATTTTTTATATGCTACACTAAGTAGCATATGCTTTCAGAGATTTTGGAAGAGTATTTTTTTTAATAATATCTTGTAAGTTATGCCTACAAAGAAGAAAAGAAAGATTAGACTTTAAGTAACTTTTTTTTTTTTTTTTTTTTTTTTTTTTTTTTAAATAAGCATAATCTCTCAACAATTTTGTGTGTCAATCATACCGTGTATGTTTGGCAAAATGGGCTGGGCACGGGCTGCAGCTAGAGTTGAGGTTGTAGCTTATATTATAAGCTGAAAGTCGTAGCGTGTATTTTTATAAAGTTGTAGCGTGTATTTTTATAAAGTTATTTAGCTAATCAGTTGGAGATGAATCTTATTCATTTAAAATTTCATAAAAATACATCAAATTAAATTCAGATATAGTTTCAACTTTTGCGTGATAATCTACTATATTTTAAAGAGTATTTAAGTATTTTAACTAACTATTAGCCCCCATAAGCCCGTTTCCACTAACTTGAGCTTATGGAAGCTTGCGTCTTATAAAAGTTTCTACAAACCTGTGTGACAAACAAAACTTATTTTGTAAACTAGATTATTTTAAAAGCTTAGACCCTATAAGCCATTATAAGCCTTGCGTCAAATATAACTAAAATGGTCAAGAGCTTACATATTACGGGTATGTTTGGCCAAAGTTAATGTTGTTGAAACTGGAACTGGAGATGGAAATTATAAAAAAAAAGTATATATAAGTTTCATTAAGTAACACTTAATTTTCAATGATTATGCAAGATTATTTTTTATAATCTTATACGTTATGTCTTTCAAATCAATATATTTTAAGTACCACACATAGTACATATTTATTTTCTTGCTTTTGTATGGAGTTTTATATTGCCATAAAAAATAAAATAATTTTTTATATAAAGCTTATAGATAAGTTGGTGTTTGATCTTATCCACGGTTTAAAACAAAATTCGCAAAATTATGGCGCTGAAAATTGGCGGCCATCTCAAATTCCAAAATTTAAATCCTGCTTATAATCTCATATAACTGAAAGTCCAATTTCATTTTAAAACCTCCACCCAAACCTTCCGTCCTCCAATCCCTTGCAACCGTATGGTCATCTTGATAATCCACATTCACAATTTATTTCCATGTGTAGTAGCAAATATTCTTGTCTTCATCCATATCTTGAAGAACTTGGCTTAAAATTTTGTTTCGCAGTTGCTATCGTTGTTAAAACATTTAGATCGCTATGCATCACATCTCTTATTTTATTTTTTATTGTTAGTGTCGGTTTGATTTTTAATAGGTTAGTGATTCAACAACGATGACATGCTCACCAACTATATTTTTATTATTCAACTTTATTATTCAACTTTGCTAACCATATTGCTTTTTGTCTTAATAGATTCATCAACGACGACATGCTCACCAGATTCATTTTTGCCATGTTTCAGTGGTCGAGGAGGCTACGTGATATCTTCAGGTCTGAACATAATCATTCTCGTAAGTTATAGATTTTGTCATTAGTCCAAGTCTTTTCATAAAATTATTTTGGCTTTTGAGCAAGTATTTTCATGTTGTTAATTTTTTTTTGTCATTTCCTAATAATTTATTATTGCACTTGCAGATCATTCACTGTGAATACCACTCAAAAGTGAGATGAGAATCATGCTTGAGCACAACACAAAGAGGAAACTAGTTTGGTAGATTGGCAACTTCGGATATAGCTCCTACCCTTGTTATGTTGAAACAAAAACATATAAATTAATAGTAACTGATGATGCATTGTGTTGATTGTAGGAGTTACAATCGTTAACTGCATGTATCTTTCATGATACTTGATGTACCATTTTATAGATTGTACTAGCTTAGAGACCCGTTGACACCGGGTTGGTTTTTAAAAAAATAGATAAATGAGATGATAATAAAAGTAATAACGTAAATTTGTTAAATTTAAAATATGTTTGAGTGACAATCGATTTACAACCATCGCGTTGCCAAAATAAGAATAGATTGACTCGAACATAAAATGATGTGTGATTTCAATGAAAATTTAAGTTGCTAACAAACCTTGTAACATTAAAAATAATGAACCATAGTATAATATAACGTGATTACACCAATGATACATACATGATATAACATGAACCTTGTTCAAAGACCTTCAAGTACTTTTTTATACACGACATTTGTTGTGGTTTTGGAGAGATTACCATCCTCATCACAAACGACAACCTTCAAATCCCGCTTGCTCTTTACTCTTGATACGGCAACGTACAGTTGTCCATGTGTGAACACAGGACGGGGCAAGTACAAACCAACTTTAGAAAGCGTTTGCCTTTGGCTTTTGTTGATTGTCATGGCAAAAGATACTGATATCGAATATTATTTCCTGACAATCTTAAGAGGCAAACGCTTATCTGACGGAGTAATCATCAACCTTGGAATAATCACCTTTTTTCCGAAGTTGGTTCCGTTAATGATTTGCGCCTGAATAGAGGTTCTTGTTAATTTAAGTATTTGAAGTCTTGTACCATTACATAAACCATTTGATTGGTCTATGTTTCTTAACAACATAATCGGCACTCCGACTTTTAAAGCAAGCCGGTGGTTTGGAACACCTGAGAACTTCAATCCATTAATGAATTCAGGCGAGAAAATAGACTGATCTATGACAACACCGCGTTAACTTTTATCTACGTTGTCACAACTTAAGAAGACCATTTCTTCTCCTGGAAATTTGGGCAGCAAATGTTCATTTATAGTGTCGACTAACTCATTTGTGGGTGCCAAAATCGCCTTTTCTTGGAAGTAGGCCGGATCATGTATGTTATCCAACATGTTTGGATAAGTAAAGTCAATAATAGATGCTATGGGGTTTTTAAAGAAATATTAAAATGAGATAATAAGTAAACAACGAAAGTAAACATGTTCCATTAATATATGAAAGAAACTATGAGATGATAGATGAATTATTGTACAATCAATTGAGTTTGTTACAATAAACTAATAAACGTCCAAGCGTTGGGGTCTCTAAAATTGATTGTCTGGAACATAAAATGATGTGTGTGAGCGCTTATTTATTTAATACCAAATGTCCATGTCGTGCACACCTAATAGTCCATATATGATGTAAGTAAAAGCATGTTGTGACTGATAATATTTTATAATTGAGAATATGAGAAAGAAAAAGTGACGTGCTAATTACGCTTCAATATTAGCTTTAAAGATGAGACACTGCAAGTAAACATACTGAAACATTTGGTTTCAATTTTCTCTCATCTGGTGCTTGTTCATGGCTTATTTAATCATATTTAATAGGTAATCCCAAAAAAAATCTAAAAGTAGTTATTTCAGTACGTAATCCCAAATATGCCCATGTAATCAGTTTCTAAAAGAAACCCCAAACAACCCTTCAAAGTAGTTATTCTAAAAGCAATCCCAAACAGTCCCTGAAAGTAGTTTTTCTATCGAGAAATCTGAAACATCCCCTTATAAGCAATCTTCGTAGGTTTGACGACAGTGGGAGAGCTTTCTCTTTTGATGCCTGGAAAAAAATGCATCCCTTTAAGTAACAAACATGACAACTTCATTAGCTTGTAAAAAATTGACAACTTCATTAGCTTGTAAAAAATGGACAACTTCCTAACTCACTTTACCGGGTCGACATGTTTCCCTTTTTGTAAAAGTGGTACTATGTCCCGTATACTATGTAATATGGTACTATGACCCGTTTCCTTTTTTTTTTCAACTTGTGTCAAACTAAATTAGAAACTTTAAATCACACATTCAGGGTGGATATCTATAGTTAAATCAAAGTGGGTTAAAAATATATTAACATACGAATAAAAACACGATAGGTCAAATTAATTTTGCTTAATTAGGCATCAATGTAATTGTATCTTTCTCTTCACCGCATTCGCCTAAAGTTTCAACATAGATAGGTCAAAATGTCAAATTAATTTAAGCTTCATGGAAATTAAAATTGGGTCAAAATAATCCACCCAGTTACTTATACATGGGTACACTCGGGCATGTTATATCTCTAACGGGTCAAATAAGTATTAGACAAAAGGGTCGACGGATCAATCAATCTAAATGGGTTGAAAAAAAGAAAGTTACTAAAGATATTAAAGTTATTATTAATATACCTGTTTATAAGACATCAAAGTATTAAATACATGTTTACCCAATTATTGTGCACCCATATACTGGTACACTATTATCAAACATTGTTCTTGGTTGCTCTATTATTCTAAAAATATGAATAAAAAAATTAATGGGCCCTTATGAGTTCTTAGCCTCGTATAGCACTTGAATGAGCTGATAGAAGACCCGTGTGGCTCAATCGTTTTCAAATTTATAGCTTTATCATCCTTGGTTCCTCTTTAAGCATTCCTGTTAGTAATAAGACAATGAAGAACATGTTAACTTAAAACCATATATTGAACCTACTTACTCTTGATCTATCTTTTAGACTAAAGATCAAATATTCTTCAATGCACAATCTATTAAAAAAATTATTGTTCATGCAGAAGGTTTGATAAAAGTGGAGTATCAACAAAAAGGATAAACTATAATCATTAACAATGCATTTAAAATAAAGAATCATACACATTCTATTTACTCCGTACCTCCAGGTTTGCATCAACACCTTAGTATCATCAGCCAATATGACATCATAAAGAGAAAAAAAAAGTCTCCCATATATATGGTTCATCATGTTTTATGTCCCTCATGTTGATCCATATTTAAAGAAATAGTCACGACTCAACACTCTTGGTGCAACCTTATGATATCCTTCTGCTATCACATCCTTTTATGGACGTTTCCATTTTTGTGAAAATGCTTTATAGTATTATTTATGTCTTAATTCTTAAACTTGCTCCTTTCCAAATCAGATGTAAACTTTGCTTATCCTCCAACTTCATGTTATTGCCCATAAAATTTTTGATTATGAATATCTTGTTTACTCTATATATAGAGTGGTATACTATTGAAATGCACACTAATTGATTATGAGAGTTTTCTATAAGAAGCTCTTATCCAAGTGCACTTGACAAAATGTTTTATCTCATCGGCAATGAAGGGATGCCATATGATGACATATTCGTGTGGAATGATTTTCTAACACAACCAATTTGATCAAGATGCCGCAACAAACCGATAGCCCGAATCAAACCGTAAGTACAATACAAATGGGTCGAAAAAAAATGCTCATAGACTTCTGGTATTGATCATAATAATAGGAAAAGGAACTAACGAAACCTTAAAGACTTGCAAACATACCTTGTTGATATTTTACATTGACAAAGCCACCCCTCCAACACCAACGATGTTGTAAACCTCCAAATCGATGGTTTCACCTGCTCCTTCGGGAACTGAAAGATACATGGTCGTTATATAATAAGTGTACAAAATGATCAGTACTAAAATAAGCATCAAATAAGTTCATAATCATACCAAATACCATCTTCGCTTTTCGGTTCCTCTTTAACCATGGCATCCGTTATTTTGAAGTGATCACCAAAAGCATGTCTTCCAATGCATATTGGCTTTTCTCCAACCTACATGAAAAGGCAATATTTAAAGTATAGCTTTTCTTGCTTTAATTTGGCAATTACCTGGTACCACTAATTCATGAATATGCATATGTCAAAAAGAGCACCTTTTCCATAAATTCAGCTTTGGCCGCTTGTTATGGAACATCGATGTCAATACTTCATTCCAAACTCGGCACATGCTTTTTCTTTCATATTAACATAACTTTCAGAATCTCTTCTGCGTCCAACAATCACCACAACAATTCTTGGTGCCTGAAACATAAAAAGCGAAACTACAGAGTTACAGACTATGTACGACAGTTGTATTTTATATATTACTGAACATATAAATAAAATCTCTTTGGAATGCTAATCACTAATTGTGCGTAAACCGACACAACCGGTTCAACTTGTACTATGAAATTACCCGTTCTGACCCATTCCCCAACCCACACATATTACAAAGTGCCAATATAACATATTTTGCTGCAAGAACACCTTACCAGTCTATGTCGGTTATGGATGCATAATGAAGTCCAGCTGAAACTGCAATTTAATCAAAGTTAGACATGAAATGGAGTAAAAGTACCTTTTTGGTACCAAATTGAATTAGTGTAATGTCTGTTGTGCATCGCCGGACCAGACATCCGCGGATAACTGAAAAGTAGTTTAATGTACAGTTTATTCATGGTTCCATTTACAAAATTTGATATGACTTGACTTAGACCACATAGTAAGGCAAATGTTTCAATCAGTGGTGATCAATTCAACCAAATTTATCTATGAATGAGCCATTTTGTAGGATTTATCCAAAATGGGCCAAATCAAAGAAATTATGTATCCTGAGAAATAAGAGGTTGGTATTTTAGTTATGTTTATGCTCTTAGTTTTAGTAAAAGTTCTTGATTTTTCATGGTTTTTAAGGTCAGTTACAACCCAAACTTGTTTGACCCTGTTACCCATCACGCTAAACCAAACCATCTTACGACCTCAAATACGCGACAGACTATAGGGAGTGACAAACTCAAATTGAAATAAATACAAATATATTACCTGCTTGTATCACAATTGTTTCATCATAGAGTATTGTAGTCTTTTTCCTGGCTATCCTTTTGTTAACCCACTTTGTATCACAACTGTTGCATCATAGATTACCTTAACTAAAAGTTGCGACATTGTTAAAATCGCCAGTAACTCTTTGGCGAACACTGTGTGTAGGTCTTACTTTCCACAACCACAATCATTTTCAAAAATATGCAGTTTCTTGTAATATTTTTATGTAATTGCATTATTGCACTTACAATATTCCATGAAAATGGCGTTAGATGAATAGATCAATATCTGTTAGAGATGATTCCAATTTTCAAGTAAGAGAAAGGAACACAAATTACCTCGACAACGTCGAATTTCCATTTACCCATTGAAATAGCCACTGTGCAATTATCATTGCTAACTCGGATGCCTAGGTATCTGAAGATTAAACCAACAGGAATATGATATTACAATAACAGGAAAACATAATCAGAAACGTAATACAATACGGATATGGAGGAAACTCGAATAATATAAGTGGCAATTTAACATACTTCTAAAATCACCCAAAACACATAATACTTCCTACTGTGGTGGAGTAAGCCAGATTCAAGCACAACGTATAATAGGCAAATAGATTCAAGCACAAAGTATAATAGTTCCTACGGTATATGCTCCCAACTATCACCGTAGTTCGATGTATGCAACATAATTGTCGGTTTCCCAAAAATCCACCCTTATTTTTCTTAAAAGTGATGGCATTAAACCCGTAATTAAAATCTTCATCTTCAACTGAACATATTAATCAGAAAACCCACCTGCTGCCACTGTCTTCAGTCTCTAAAAGTGTTTGTCTTGTCCCCAACAGAAAACCTACCAGAAACCACCATCCAAATGTTCCTCAAAATCAATTAGATATATTGCAAGAAAAATTATCAAAGTAACTATATATGTTGTTTGGGATTACTTAAGATTAGTTTTCTGCTTAGGAGGACATAGACTCATGCTTATTATACGTTCTTATGCTTATTATACGTGATTCGGTTCATTTTTCTTTCCAACAGAAATGATTCGCTAATGAACTTGCTGTCTTTTCAACTTCAATTAAAACCATTGCAGAATATATCAATACTTGAGGTTGAGATAAAGCCTAAAAAATCTGCATAACCTGTTGTGATCTCGCATGTTCATTCCCAAATTTATCTATGGCTCCTAATTACTACAAAGAAAATCAAAATGCAAGTACACTGACAAAGGTGAGTTACAAAGAATATCAAGGCCATTACATTCCTATTATCAGTTGAGCCGGACCCAGCCTATTGATTGACCTTCCAGTGTAGTTTTTTTGGAAAAGAATGGTGCGTGGAAAATGTAAAAGCAATTCCACCTAACCATTTATTATCTTTTCATGATTGGTTTACCCATTTATTTTCATGATTGGTTTACCCATTTAACCTGGTGTGAAGTAGTATTGTACATTCTTCAAGAGTGATAGTTCCAGCAACACCAAGCAAATTGATATGTACTCCACCAGGTGCAGATGCATTTCCATAATCTGATATGTACTCTTAGCACTTGTGCACCAATGAAATTTACCTGAAAACAATATGTTAAAATAGTAAAATACTCACTCCGTGACCAGAAAAACAAAATCTTCCAAGAAACATAATATTAATAATTTTCTAAATTTGCTTTCATTGTGAAAATTTGTTTACCTTTTTAAGAGTGAAAATCACTCTCACCTGTCTAAACCTCAAGTAATTTTGAATCAATAAAATCCCCTGTTGCAATAGCATGTTGACGCGTAGTCATACCATGTCACTAACTTGGTGCAGGGTATGATACCAGTTTAGTGTGCATCATATAATGTGTATATAACAAAATAAACAATTAGCATTTAATTAGTAAAACAGAAAAATATATTTTCAACTTGTACTCCTCAAACATGATGCAATAGAGTTATCTCTTTCAATTCTATGTTATATAGTGAAAGGTATGATACTTTATAAGCTTTATCGTATTCAACATTTCATCAAACATTTTTTGTGCGTTTCATGAAACACCCATTTTGAATTAAAACTTTAATTGATGAAACCAAATTTGAATCACAACTAATGACAAAAAAGCCATACCAGTGTGTAAGCCAAAAGGATCATGAACCTGCAAAAATTAAATAAAAAGCTTATTAACTTGAAATAATAATTTCAAACATATAAAAGAGAAACACATTTTTTTGCAACATATGAGGAATAGTTCATTTTGAAACAATATATGATACTTTATCCATCTTTGATAATAACCTTTTTGCTTCTCCCCACAATAACCGCAACACTACATAACATGAATTGTGTTAAGAGTAAAATTAAAAGAAAACAATATCTTCTACATGTTGCAATAAAATAAAATAAAAAGAGAAAAGAAAAGTATTGTTTCGAATCATTCATACAATGCAAATTAGTAAAACCACTTTTAAAAAAATCAATAAACATACCTTTTCATCAGGATCGGTTGATTTACGATATTCTTAAACCACATGCACAAACTAATCCTATATAAGAATAGATTAAAACAAACAAAACAAAGGAATTATAATTGAATGAAAAAAACAAATTATTTACCAATTAGTAAAATCCCCAATTCTTTTTCTAGGGTTCATATAAAACACAATTAGATTGCAATATGGAACTAATAATTCGAAACAATAAATATTATAATTAAATCGGTACTTACATAATCTACCATGAATCACTGGCACACTGATGTAACAAAAACAATGATTTTGAATTCGTGTGTTTTGAATTGGTGTTTTAATAATGGTGATTTTGAATTCGTTGTGCTATTGATTTGAAACTGATTTATGGAACAAATTGTTTTGATATATAGAGCGTGTTTTGATTTATGGAAGTGATTGTTATGAAAAGGAGGAACCGTGTTTTGATACATGGAGGTGTATATGGAGGAGCGTGTAGAGAAAGTAGTGTTAATTATAATCCTGCATAAAATAATTGTACTTAGAAGCTAAATAAGGTAGTGCATTAAACCAATTTTTAATGCAGGGTGCTTAGTAGGCTTGTACAAAAGCTTATTTTATTATATATAATAGATTGGGATCCGAATTTTATTGAATGCATGTTTCATTTTGATATTGTTTGTGATTCGTATATGTATTCAAAAATAACCAATTTAATTAGAGACGACTTTAATTGAATGCTTATGGTGTACCAGTAGTATATAAATTTTATTGGGATCCGAATTTTAAATGAATTTGCCCACGAATTATCATTAAAAAACAAAAATATTTACACTTGTATATAGAGACGACTTTACCCATGAGAATTTTTATCCACCGATTACCCATAACTAAACGCAAGAGAATTTTCATGGTATTCTTAAAATCCCATGAAGGATTTGCCCACCGACTTAGGACGATCACCCACACATTATGTTGTGGGTAACATACCCATGAATTCAGATTTTCGTGGGAAACAAATTAGCCTCGAAGGTTTTACCCATATTTACATATTCGTGGGTAATACGTGGGTATTTGCTAATTACCCACGGATTTTGGTATATTACACACAGATTTGGTCCGTGGTTAATTGACAGAATTCTTGTAGTGAAAACTGAAACGTTCAACTACTTTGAAATATTAAGTAAGAAAATCCAAAGACAACTAGGAAGTCCTATAGTGTCTATTAGAACGGATCATGGTAGGGAATTCGATAATGAAGTGCAATTCAGAGCCTTTTGTGACGCTAATGGTATTACTCACAACTTCTCGGCTCCTCGCACTCCACAATCGAATGGGGTAGTTGAAAGAAAGAATAGAACCCTACAAGAAATGAGTTGTACCATGCTAAATGAGCAATCCATAACTCAAAAGTTTTGGTGCAATGCCGTTGATACCTCAACTTACATACTTAATAGAGTCTTAATTAGACCATTATTAGGTAAAACTCCATATGAGTTACTTCGAGGCAAATGTTTTCTACTTAACACTAAAGATTACCTTACAAAATTTGATCCTAAATCAATCGAAGGTATCTTTTTAGGTTACTCTCCTAATAGCAAAGCTTACGTCATATTAAATAAAGAAACAATGAAGTTAGAAGAGTCATTAAACGTAAAATTTGATGAAAGTCCACCCAAACCTACTCCACCTCTTGTCGATGACGAGATTGTAGAAAGTGAAGCTATTGTAATAAAGAAAAAAGATAAAAGAAGAAGAAGAACCTTTAAATGATGAAATCATAAATATTAAAGAGTCCAAATATCACCCCGTAGATAAGGTCATAGGAAAGCTAAACGAAAGAACCTTAAGGTCTCAAGTTCAAAACCAAAGTAGCTTGTTTTGTTTTGTCTCAACCATAGAACCTAAGAATACACAAGAAGCCATAAAAGATGAAAGTTGGGTAATGGCTATGCAAGAAGAGTTAAATCAATTTGTATCTAATGATGTTTGGACACTCGTCCCCCCCACCTAGTAATAAAACCAAAATAGGAACCAAATGGGTATATAAAAACAAGTTAGATCACTACTACAAAAAAGTTCAAGAAGACCGGTTAGAAAAGCTCATGAAAACTGGTTTTGGAACCACTCTCTGTGAGGGGGTATCTCTTTGACTGAAACACATAGAAACCGGTTATGTAACCAGTCTCTTTTATAGAGCATTGAGACCAGTTCTATTGTAAGAACCAGTTTTGATTATAGAGTGAAATAGGTATCACAAATGAAAATTCCCATAAGTAGGAACCGGTTTCTATTATAGAGTTGAATCGGTACCAATAGATTTCTAATTTGTCACTTTTTGCTTTCATTGATGCTAAAAAGTGCCAATAGCAACGGTCATATTTCGTAGCTAAATGGCCTAAATTCGTTGCAAAATGACGTTAGCAACAACATTGGCAACAACTCGGGTCGTTGTTACATTGCCGGTTGCTAGCATGAATTCAGATTTAGCAACACTTCTTGTTTTTCCGGTGGATTCATTTGCAATGAATTTTTCACTGCTATTGCTAAATCAAAATATTTTTTTTGTTAAAATTCAATCGCAACGTGTAACTATGTAAAATAAAGAAGATCATTGCACCAAAAGAAACCGTTCCCATATATGAAAAGATGTAAGATGCATCTAGTAATCGTTTGCACTAACAATAACCAATCAAGGTAGCTAAATTACAAATACAAAATATACACAAAATACTAATAGTTGTTACTCATGCCTCGGGTCCGAAAGAAGATCAAAAGGTGCATCGAAAACATTGGAAATTAGGACTGGCGCAGTATTTTCTTATCTTGTATAACACCAATCACCTTCACGTCTATTTTTCTTCCGCGTCTTCTCAAGCAACTCAAGTTAAGATCGTCTTTTCCCTAATTCATTGTATTACAAAATTAGCTAAAAATTCAAATAAAAAATATATTACATACTGATGATCATATATGTAGATAAACCATGCATATGCCAATCTACCTTTTTGGATCCCCCATTTTCTCGCATTGATCCCAATCCTACATAAATTATGAAATATATTCTAGCACAATATTTGGAGATGTTCGCTAATCAATAAAGAATGGTATAAATTTTAAATTACAATTTTAAAATCAAGTTCTAAAAAACATTAATAAACACAATAACATATTGTGGATAACTAGCAGAAAGCATTTGTACAAATTACCCGCAAAATCATCATCAGAATAAATCCATAGAGTTTGTGCCTGCCGAAAATGTGCCTTGAAGTCCTTCGTAATTGAGATTGCAGTACGTTACAAGATAGCTGTACAATAGACAATAAATATATTAACTACTGAATCATAACAAGGTTAATGACCATGTGTTATACTTACTTTGAAGGACCGATATTAGGGATCTGTTTTCTTTAAATTGGTTCCTATCAAATATTTTTGTTCAAGTATTCTCCTCTTGGTACCCTTTTTAAATCGATGTCTCATCATCTGTATGAAAAGTAAAATACATTTGTTAGCACAAAACAAAATAAACTTAACATAAACCATGACAATATGATAGATGAATCAAAGTTTATCAAGCCTTGCTATTAAAAATCGTGGTTCATAGAATTTGGACATACCATAAGAGAAGAAACGTCACCAAATGACAAAGACAACCCATCAACCATCTTTAGTCTAGTTTATCTTGTTCGTATTATACTATTATATTTATTATTAATAGTATAACCTTTTCTAAAAACATAAATGCATAAAATCGAGCATACTAACAGGCACAACGGCTTAATAAGCAACAAAACATACATTCCTTTTATGTCACAAAATTAACTATAAAGACTAAAATTAAACAAATAAATCAATCAAAACACAAGTATCAATTGAGATCGACCACAATAAACAATTAAAAAATAAGCAATTGATGAGATTAAGCATATAATTGACAAGAAAGATTAACCGAAAGTTGAGATCTATGGTTAAATCAAACATAAAATACAGCATGTAAGTATATAATCAACCAACAAAAAAGGTTCTATTATACCTTAGTGCTTAGTTTGAAGAAGAGAGAGCGGCAGGTGAAGCACAAGATTTTGGGGATAAGTTTTAGGGTTTTTTTTCTTATACCCCTTTGACCCCTCTTTTTCCCGCTCTAATTTTTGTCTGTGTCCAAAATTAAGAAAATAGGCTTTTTATGAGCTAATTTGTAAAAAAATTTGGATACATTTTTTCTAAAGAACATTACAATTGTTTTTAAGATATAATTAATTTAGTTTTTAAAATAAAAATAAGATGTTACGTGTGAGGAATTTTTGCTTCGTTTTGCGTCTTTTATAAAGCGATTCGTATAACATGAGCTCGTTTGGCTCGTACCCGTTTAAGCCCATACCGTTTAATTATTAGCTCTGCAGAGATCTTGATTCAATATCCGCATTATATTTCTTGAACCCATTTTAACGTACTCGTACTAAAATTCCTTATCTCATACATTCTCATCAACTCCCCCCCCCCACCCCCAAATATGGCATGTATATGATACCAAGACCAAAGCTTGGTTCTTCTACGCACGTCCATGACTTTAATTGTTGTCTACCGGGAAAAGTAAGCATGAGAGGTGTTAGATTAAACTTTCTTTGAAGATTTTCTACCCCCATTTGGAGGTCTTCAACATGTACTGTTGTTACTTGTGACGTCATGAAGATTTTCAGCGAATCTTCGATGTCTTGGTCATTTCCTTGCGTGTAGAAGTAACTTATGCATGATTGGTACATGTCGTAAAAGACGCATCGTGACATCATTAAGGCGCAAGACGTGACTTTCACGTTATGAAATAGACCTAGATGTTGGCTCTAGGCATGGCGTGATATGATGTGTGAAAAGGCGCGGTGAAGCGCGAGGCGTGCCGCCTTTTAAGGTGTTTTTACAATCTTATGCAGACCACACATATGGGTCGGGTAATCGTGATTTGAGCCATTTTTTTTTTCAAGAGAATTATGCAATGATAATGTATTGACTTTATTCAATACGTATAACACTTTTTACGAACTCGTTATATATGAAATATGATAAAAATATATTAATTTATAAATATTTTGTGTTGTTTTAAGTCACATTTTTTAAAAACGTCATAGTTTTGTCATGGCTTCTAAAGCGCGAGGCTTGGCAATTCTACCACACCACGCCTCACGCTATCTATAACATTGATATAAAACGTTAACTTCTAATGACAAGAAGAAACAATTAAAAAAAATTGTTAACAAAATTGAATCTACACATTCACACGAAAATGAGTAAAAATATCCGACTTAAACACATATTTAGTAAACACTATTTTTCTACGCCGATATAATAAAACATATTTTTAATTATTTATAATATATCGAACTATGATCAAGTTAGAAAAAGTTTTAGAATATCTCTTGTGAGAGTCGAACTTAAGATCTAATTCAAAAAAATCTTATGTACAATACTCTTTACTAGAGGATGAAGTTGATACTTTGTTAAATAATTTGCATCACACCTATTTTATAAGAATTAGTCAAAAACATAAAAGAAAAAAAATGAAACTTCTAATCAAACTAAAAAAGGCTTAGTTACTTTTTTGAATAAATTTGCATCACACTTCGTTTATTAATAAGTCACAAAAAATGAAAGAAAAATGAAAAGAAAACTGTCATTGGGGGATTAGATCATGCGACATGCCGCTAACTTTGAGAGCTACTGTCATTGGGGTTATAACGTTGAACCATAAAAATTTAACTAAGTTTAGTTCTTAAACATAATAAACATATATAGAGAGAGACAAGCAATTATTCAAAGTAATTATTTGAATAACCTAATATTAGATTTCTACTAATTTTAGTATTTATGATGGACTTTAACTTTTCTTTATTTGAGTAAACTGATAACGTTCTCGGTAGTTATAGATCTACAAGGAAAAGAGCCATTATAAATTCGTAAAAAAAAATGCCGATTTTGTTTTAAACAACCGGTGTCCATGATATAAAAATGTAGAGACTAATCTCATCAAATAACCAGTGTCCTTGATTTTGTGCAGAGACTAGTTTCTTATAATAGAATCAGTTTTAGTTTGATTTGGATTAAAGAGACCGGTTTGTTTGAAAAAACTGGTTTGGATGCTCCTCATGCTCCCTACTTTTTAATTGTAGAAACTAGTTTTTTTTAAACCAGTTTCTATTAAGAGGTGTCTATGGCCTTTTGTGTAGTAGTGGATGCAAACGGTATAGTGTCTAGAAACAAAGCTAGACTTGTTGCCGAAGGGTATAATCAACAAGAAGGAATAGACTTTGATGAGACATATGCCCCCGTGGCTAGATTAGAGTTATAAGAATACTTCTTGCTTATGCTTATGCTAATGATCTTAAGCTTTATCAAATGGATGTCAAAAGTGCTTTTCTAAATGGTTTTATTAATGAAGAAGTATATGTAGCTCAATCTCCGGGCTTCATCGATTTTGAAAAACCTAAACATCTGTATAAACTAAAGAAAGCCCTTTACGGTCTTAAACAAGCTCCAAAAGCTTGGTATGATAGACTCAAGTCATTTTTAATCAAACACAACTACACCATGGGGTTAGTTGATAACACACTTTTTACTAAGAAAAGAGAGTCACATATAATTATTGTTCAAATATATGTAGATGATTATTCGGATCTACTTGTCAAGACATGTGTGATGATTTTTCTAAAATCATGCATGATGAGTTCGAGATGAGTATGATGGGAGAACTTAGTTTCTTTCTTGGTCTAAAAATCAAACAAGTAGAAGATGGTATCTTCTTTAATCAATCTAAATACATTAAGGAGATGTTAAAGTAATTCGGTTTAGAAGAGTCAAAACCAATTAGGACACCAGTGTCATCCGACACTAAACTCACAAAAGATGAAGACGGCAAATCCGTTGATAACATAAAATATTGTGGCATGATTGGTAGTCTTCTACCTCACTGCTAGTCGGTAGGATATCATGTTTAGTGTTTGTTTATGTCTTTGGGTTTCAAGAAGATCCTAAAACATCACATCTAAAAGCCGTCAAAAGGATATTTAGATACATTAAGGGTACAACTCAATTAAGATTGTGGTATCCTAAGGTGCGGAGTAGAAACAATTGTATATGCGATTGACCATGCGGTGATTATGTTGACGAAAAAGTACAAGTGGGGTATGTACTTTTATGGGATGTTGTTTAACATCTTGGTTCTCAAAGAAGCAAGCGGCATTAGCAATATCAACAACCGAAGCCGAATATGTCTCCGCCGGCAAAGTATGCCAACAAGCACTATGGATGAAACAAGCGTTAGTTGACTACGACATTCATCTAAGTGACATAGCCATTCTATGTGACAACAAAGGTGCCATCGATTTAAGCAAGAATCCGGTATTGCATTCTCGCACAAAGCATATAGAGATTCATCATCACTTCTTAAGAGATAATGTTCAAATGGGAAACATCTCTATTGAGAAGGTAGTGTCCGAAGACAACATAGCCGATGTCCTCACCAAACCGTTGAAGCGGGAACAATTCAACCTACTTCGTCTTGGTCTTGGTCTCATGGAACAATCTTCGTAATTTGATTTAAAACTCTACAAGGTATGTAAACACTAGCCTTCTTCTTTCTGAATCTAGGATCTCTATTTCACGCAAAACTCACAAGTAATACGGGAATTTTTAAAACCCAAGATAAGTTTTGCTTATAATTCATAGTTTTCTGTTAGTTTTCAAGATAAGTACCTTTTACAAAGACGTAATTGCATACATATTTTTCTCTTTCAAAGAATAAACGGTTTATTCACACATAGAAACCTCTTTTCAAAATGTTTTCTAAAGGATACCTCTTCCGTATCACTTTCATAAAAGCCATTTCTCACGTTTAGGACAAATCGCTTTTCATTATTAATACAAAGTAAAACCCGTTTTCATTGCATCTCATGTCTTTTGAATGCTAAAGAGGACACATAACTAATATGTGTTTCGGGTACATTCATTTAAGCAACAATGAATTAGGAGCACTCGGGTTATCTCACATAATAGTGTGCTTTTCACTTCGAGTTTATTTTCTTTTCTTTTCTTTTTAGGAGTCGAGATAACCGCAACTCAAATGGTTTGCATATAGGCACACACTAGGCACAAATGTTTCCAAAAGGAAAATTTTGAGCTGCTGAATCACCATACCACGGATCCCGGCCTTAATCTTGGACGGATCCCTCGAGGAAGGATCCGTGGGATCCGTGAGACGAAGCTAATTTTATCTTCTATTTTTCTCACTTTGGATGAAAACTTCAATATTTTCATCATTTCTTTTATTTTTTTTGGAGTATGCTATTTAATGCTTGTGTTCTCATGAGCACATGTCTTAAATTCATATCTAGTCATTAGATTTTAATCCACATTTTTGGTCAAGCATTCATTACAATGCATTATTTTTCTATAAATAGGATTCCCAAAATGCTTGCATATTCATCAAATCTCAACTTCACTTCATCATGTCATTTAAAAGATCTTCCAACATAGATGAATCACCTAGTGCAAACAACCCTTTTCAAGATATCCAAAACTTTTTCCTACCACCTTCCAAAGTACCACCACCAAAATCTAGAAAAACCGCACGGATTAGCATCCGACCTTGTTGCTTAGCAATACCATCATCAAATGGTTCATCACCAACAACTCATTCACCACAAGATGCTTCCATTATAGCACCTCCTTCATCACCAACAAGTACACCCACTTCATCACCCATCACATCCCCACCTAAGGTCACTCTTTTGGAACTCCTTAAGACTCCAACAAGATCTCAACAAACAAAGCAAAAAGAACTAGTCTTTTTGACACCTCCCACTTCTCCAAACACAATTTTCAAAGACCTTGAAACCTCACCACCTTTAGCTCCCATTGTGTTACAAGAACATCTAGGTTCTTTTCTACCACCACTACCAAACATTCCGAACTTTGATCCGTATTTTCAAACTTTTCCACCCCAACTTCCGCATCTCACAAATCAAAGTCACCCGGAAAACTTCCGCACTCATTACCCACATCACTTACATTGTGAACATTTCCAATCCACTAAGGATATTGCAATAGAGATTAGGGAAGAAATGCGAGTCATACTTAACCTCATTCTTGATCGCATCAACATCATTACTCATCAAAACCTCCATCCATAACCTTATGCAAGCATTGAAGGAATCATTTTTATTACCTTTAGTATTTTTCTTTTGAGTCATTTTTCAAGAACAAGTCTTGTTCTTACTTTTACATGTTTGTATGTGGCATAAGTACCACTACATTTTGTTTTTATTACAAGGCCTTGTTTACATACCTTGGCTCCCAATCTTAATTCTCGTCAATCACAAGATTATTTATGCATGTTACTACTAACCCTTTCTTTGTAGGATTTTTTTTTTTTATTTTTTCTCACTTGAAGCCCCATTCTAGGGGGAGCTACCGTCAAGGGGGAGTTAGCGATACGTGGATTATTTTTCCACATTGCTATTTCTTCGTTGGGTTAACTTTTTGTTTCGACAAAAAGGGGGGAAGAAGTAAAACTTAGGCTTTCAAAACATACATCTAATCTTAAGTTTTACTCATCATAACATTATATTTTTCATCAACAAAAATCGGGAGATTGTTAATACAAATAAACCATAAAAATGTTTATTAATATTTAGCGGTCTCTTTGTGTTTTTTTGATAACAAATATAATGTTATTATAAGAAAAATTATATGGATACATGTTATTTTTGTAAAGCACTTACATATAGTCATTTAATACAAATTGTTGTAATAAATCATTTGTTGTAATAGTTTATTAGGATGGATAAAAACCACAACCCATGGAGCATATCCATAACCCATGGTATTGACCCATATCCATTTGACTAGATACATTGTATCTAATGAAATACCCATGGACCAACCCATGACCCATAACCAAAAAACCCATGGGCAAAGAGGAGCGTCCCACGGATCCACGAGGTTACACTAGAGCGGATCCCCCAAGGGAGGATCCGTGGAGCGATGGCAAGATTTTGCCATTAAATGAGAACCATTTCTTCATTTCTCTTCACCCTCTTCTTACTAACTCTCTCATATACTCTTACACTCTTCTAACAAAAGATCACTTGATCTAGAGAGTTGTTCTTCTTTCTTCTATTGTGATTCTCATATAGATCCTTCTAAGGCGAGATCATGAGCTTTCTACAAGTCATCCAAGCAAGGGGTCCTTGATTGATTTGTTCCTCCACAAGATTTACGTAGCAAAGATCTTGTACTTGATATTTCACATAGTTGTTGTGTAATAGTCATGTTGGTTTGGTCCTCCGTGTTACGGACTCGGTATTTAGCTTTGTGGGAAAAGGTGTAAACAACGTTGTGAAGGCTTTTCCGCCAAGTTGAAGGATTTTTGACATAGTGCTTGAACTCTCGAGTAGGTGACTCGGGAGAGGAGTAGGCAAGGAAGGTGTCCTTGTAGCCAAATCACTATAAATCGGTTGTGTCATTTCTATCCCTTACTTTACGTTCTTTACTTGCATTTCTCTTAGATCTATACTTTATCTTCATCCATACGATTTCACATAACATCGAATCCAAAGTTTTTAGAAACTAACTTAAAATCGGGAAAACTAGTCAACCCCCCTTTCTAGTTTTCCACAACTTTGACATTTTTTCATCTAATATATGCATATTTTATCCTATTTTATATGTTTTTGTCAATATTTTTTACGTTTTCATCCGCTTTTATACGTTTTCATCCGTTTTTTACGTTTTCATGAGGGTATAATCGTCATTTCTCAAACCAAAAGGACGAACATGTCATTTACTCTTTTTATTATTTATTTAACTATTAGTACGTTAGTAAGGTCCGTTTTTATACGTTTTCTTCCATTTTTATACGTTTCCATACATTTTATATGTTTTCATTCGTTTTTATATGTTTACATACGTTTTTATCCGTTTTTATACGTTTTTGCCCGTTTTCATCCGTTTTAATACACTTTTGTCCGTTTTTCTTGCATTTTCATACGTTTTTATCCGTTTTATACGTTTTCATCCAGTTTTCTTATGTTTCCATACGTTTTATGTGTCTTTATACGTTTTTGTCCATTTTTATACGTATTCATCCGTTTTTATGTGTTTTCATCCGTTTTTATACGCTTTCGTCCGTTTTTCTTACGTTTCCTATGTTTTTATCTGTCTTTATCTATTTTCATCCGTTTTTCTTACGTTTAAAAATGAACAAAAACATATAAAAATGTATAAAACAGACAAAAAAGCATAAAACGAAAAAATATAATAATAAAAAATAAAAAATAATAAAAATAAAAAAAACGGACAAAAACATATTAAAATGGGTGAAAACGGATAAAAACGGATGATAATGTAATAAAAACGGACGAAAGCGTATAAAAATGGACAAAACCATATAAAAACGGAAAAAGTCGTATAAAAACGGATAAAACGGATGAAAATGGATAAAGACATATAAAACCGAATAAAATGGATAAAAACGTATAAAAACTCATAAAAACAAATAAAAACGGATGAAAACAAATAAAACCGTATGAAAATGTATAAAAACAAATGAATACGTATAAAATGGACAAAACATATAAGGACGGATAAAAACATATGAAAACGTAAGAAAACAGAGGAAAGCGTATAAAAACGAACAAAATGTACATATATTAGGTGAAAAATGTAAAGGGACTAATGGTAAAAGTCAACGAAAAAGTCAATGGACCATTGCTGTAACTTTTCTAAGTGAAAAAATGTCAAAGGATTAACGGTGGAAGTCAACTCAAACGACAAGGATCAAAACTGTAACTTCTATAAGTGGTAGTATGGCAATATTACGTACATTGATAAGTATTTAAAAGTATATTATGTATGTTTGCAATAAAATAAGTATGTTACGTATATCGGTAAATTTGAGAAAGTTTGTTACGTATATCCAGCCTTCACCCAAAAAAAGAAACACTGTTGTTAAAGACCTAATAAATTCACTAGCAAAGAGATATGAAAGATTGAAGAAGATGCCTGAAGAACTTAAAATTAAGTCCCTTCCTGCTCCAATCTCTTAACAAGCTCCAGATCAGTCCTAAGGAAGGAAGAGGAAGCATATTGGACTAGAACCTGAAATCAAATTCTCCATATTGGAATGCAATAGAAGTCTTCCTGAAGGCATTCCTTTTGTTAACAACTTGGCCATCGAAGAGCCTGAGCATGGAATTTTATTTATTAATTACTTTGGTGATCAAGCCTTTCAAAGATGGAGTGACAATGACAAGGATGGAATTGAAGCTCTTGTATCATACCTGGTGATGGCTTCCAAGGTTAAAACCCCTGAAAATGCAAGATTCAGCATGGACCTAAGAAAGTTGATTGCTAATCACCCTGACCAAGAAAAGCTCAAATCAAAGAAAGTTAAACTAGAAGCTCTGGGATACTATGTGGACTGAGTATCTCTGTTATACTCTTATTATCTTTGTAGTAACTAATAGTACCTATGTAATCGATAAATAAATGATGTTTTATGTTTATCAGTGTTCCTTAGTTGTTTTATTGTATCCTCAGTGTAAGACGAAGACTTTTGCTCACTTATACTAAACAAAAATACTTAGGCTATATTTATATCCAAATAGGGGGAGACTGTTGGGTCCCTTCAGTACCCAAGTATCCTAAACTAAGATTTGAATAGAAAATATCCTAAGTGTTATATAACCGTAAACATCAACTAATTCACTGAGTGAACAGTCACTCAGTGAGTCATCTTCAGGAAGCTCAGGATAAGCCAAAGAATAAAGACTTTCCATTCAGTGAGGCGAGACTCAGTGAAAGATACATGATCCAGAGAAGAAGGTGACGGGTTCATGGAGTGATGACAATAACTCACTGAATCCCAAGTATCCTCAACAATAAAGAAGACTGAAGACTTAGAGACTAAAGACTGAAGACTGAAGGTATGGCAAGACAAGGCGGGATAAGTTTGAAACACATACATGAGAGTCCTTATCAAGCAAAGGTCAAACTTACCCTGAATGGCTAAAGATTATAGCTAGCAGTGTCATCACTGCTATTCAGAAAGCAACATTGTCCTATACTGAAAGTAGAATATTGTAATAGAGACAAAATGCACATGTATTTTGTCTAAAAGAGTAGATGTCATATTTTTCTTCATTCTAATAGTTGTCCAAATACTTTTGTATAAATAGGATCATGGGGTGGAGTAAAGGGTTGGCAAGTTTGTGCATTAAATGCTTAGACATTCACAAACACTTTTACTTCTCAAAAGACAACTAAGTCTCTGAGGTTAGCTCAGTTGGTTAGCATAGTTGTACTTAAGTTCAGCTTAAGTTTTGAGAGGAGACTACACCATACTTGTCATTCAATCTCAAGTGTTATTCCGCAAACACTTGGGCATAAATTCTTTGAATTAATTCAAATAAGGATCTAAACGTTGAAAAACTTGTTTTATTTACTTTAAGCTTTCTTTACATTTTAAACAAGTTTTTCATTACATCACTAAAACATGGAACACGGATAGATTAACTTTGTAGTTAAGCTAGTCGTGTAAAGGGAACAATAGTGTGGTTTAGGGAGTCAACTCTTCTTAGTCCTATGCACCAATATAAAAACATCGGCATCATCTTAGAGGGACCTTCAAAGTTAACAAGTCAGCCTATACATGTTTGGTAGTTGGACATCCAATGACTGATTTCATCACATCATCTAGTAGACATGATATGATCAAACTTTTTAAGGCATTGGTCCCGATTGACCACTATCCTCTCATTACTTGACTATTGAGCTTTTGCTTTTAGGAGGTTTGCATTCTCTTCTTCCATTTTATGAAACTTGCAACTTCTAGTTTAGTGCGACTAGAAACAAAACTACATCCCTTCGGATCAACTAGTTGCGGTACTTTACTAGACTTGGTAAGATCTTGATTTTAAAACTTTTTGAATGGTTTTATAAAAGAAGTTTTAGAAATCAAACCACTCTAATACCACTAGCTATTCTCGTTTAGTTGGTTACAAATATTAACAAATGTTAACTAACCAACTTCAATGCTTAGCAAACTATTATTAACATGGTTAACAAAATAAACAAGTAAGAAAGATTTACGTAAGCATTTTTTCAACGTCTAAATTTGAATAGATATGAATCAAAGAATTTACTAATAGTGTTTTCCGAATAAACAACTAAGTTGAATAACAATTGTTTGGTGATCTCCTCACTATCTTAAACATAAACCAAAGTGTAAGAACCATGCTAATCGCTGAATACACTCAGGGGCCATAGTTTATTGGTGATGCAAATGTTCTTTTATGTGTTTTAACTAATTCTAAGAGATCGCATTTATTTATTTACAATATTCTCTCATATAGGAAAGGATCGAGATGGATATATGTGGGGTAATAGGGACGTGTCGAGCATTTAACTGTGTAGCACACTTGCATTAACTGCTTTCATTCTCGTAATGTGTCCAATCCCACTTTAAGGAACAATGTTGACTCCTGTTTGCCTATTTCTACCAACTGTTATACTTTCTTTAACTTTCTTTGATAATTGTTTTTCTACTTAGTGTAAAAGGTGGGTAAGGAGATTCCTCTCGAAAAGTCAAAAATCCACAACCCAGCTTTCTGGAATGTGAAATTTTCCTCCCTTTCAGGACTTGAGTCTCACTCCTTTGTTTTTTTTTCTCAAGAAATTCAACCCTTGGTTTGGCATGCATTTAAATAAATTATTTTTTTAAAGCCTACTTTACCTTATAAATACCTCACATTTTTACAATATAATTCATACACTTAAACAAAAACTTTCACCAATTAAAAAGTCTTAAAAATTTCATCATTTTCTTTATCATCTACACCGTCTCCACCTTCTTAAATAATTTCTTCATCTTCCGATGATCGGGAATCTATTATATCTGAAACAATAAAACAAGTGGCATTCTTTATCAAAACAAAATTCGAGCTACAATTGGCTGGTTGTTCGAGACCCCAAAAAATGTAAAAACCCTCCCAAAGAACATGATCATTATGGGGCGCACGATTATCTCGTTGCCGCCTAGCCGAAAATCCCATTTATGATGAACAAGATTTTAAAAGAAGATTACGAATGAGTATACGATTATTGTTACGAATTGTTAACGATATCAAAAGTCGTTCAAAATATATTAAACAAACGCAAGATTCTAGGGGCAAGTTAGGTTTTTCGGCGTTACAAAAATGACATTGGTTATTCGTCAATTGACACTGTGAAGTATTCTTGATGCCCAGGATGAATATTTACAAATGTCGGAACAAGTTTCCCATGATAGTTTAAATATGTTTTGTAGGTGGGTTATCAAACTATAAAGAATTTGTAAAGACCTACACAGAGTGATATACATCGTCTTTATAGAGCACACTAAGAGTAACATGGTTTTTTCGGAATGTTAGGGAGCATTGACTGCACACATTGAAAATGGGAAAATCGCCCCACTAGATGGCGAGGACAATTTATGAGTGGTAATCATTCGCATCCGAAAATTATGTTAGAACGCTTCACAAGACTATGGATTTGAAATGCATTTTTTTAGTTTCCAGTGCGAACAACGACCTTAATGCTCTAAATCGGTCGCCATTGCTAAATGAAATCAAAGACGACATTGCACCTGAGTGTCCATATGAAGTGGAACAGAAATGTCTACGCTCTTAGGTATTATCTTCGTAATGGGATATATCCGGAAGATACATTTGTCAAAGCGTACAAACACCCGACGCAAAACGATGTTAAACAACAAAGGTTCAAAAAGCACAAGAAGCAACAAGAAAATACATAAAACAAGCATTCGGTGTTTTTTTTTTTAAATGATGGCCAGTAGTTAATAATCTTGCTCGAGCGGTAAAACTCGATAACATAAAAAAGATAATGTATGCATGTATCATATTACATAATATAATTTTAAAAGATGAAGAACATGCAATATGTCCTAACTTTCATGAAGACGAACTTCCAAACCACAAGCTTCAACAAGATCAAGAATCAAGATTGTACACGATATATCAATTAAAAAACCGTGTAACTTATCACGATATTCGTTATGATCTAAAGAATATATTGTGTTTGCTTACATTCCGAATGTAGACGAAGTTAGCATTTTATTTTGTTAGTAGCTTTTTTTTTCTCTGTAACGTTTTAAATTAAGTTGTAATGTTTTTTTTGAAGTTAATGAATAAATGATTTATTTGTAATTTTGTATATTGCGTTATTTAAGTTAGTTACTATTAATAGAAAAATAAAAAGTAAATGAAGCAAAGAAAATGTGCTGCAAAAATTAAGGGAAAGTTAAAAGAAAAAGTTTTGGAGGGAGAGAAATTTGACGTAGAGTTGATGTGGCGAGGAAAATCCCCTCACCACACCCTCCACCATTATCTTCCTAAAGGAGTTCTCGCTAAACTTTCAGATACTTAGATATATTTTCTAAATATCAGAGTTCGGAATGCTTTAGATTGTTCAGGAGATCACGGGGAGTCAGTGAGTTATTGTCAGTATTCACTGACTCCATCATCTTCTTTCAGGTTTAGAACTCCATTTACCGAATTCCGCCTCAGAAAATGGTGAGACTTTTTAGTCTATGATGAACTCTGAAAATAACTCCATGAATGTTCATTTATTCAGAGACTTAATTTACATTTAAGATACCATTAATCTTTGAATTGTTCCAACACTTATATAACCAAAATCGAATTGTTTTACGCTAGTTGTGGATCTTATTGTCCTAAGCAACTATAAAACATATTGTGAAATTTGTAGCAAATCTTAAAAACCAAAAAAAAAAAAATGGACATTAAGATTGAATTCCAATCTCGTGAGTTAGGGAAAAAGACTTATTGTCATTGCCTATGGACAAAGAATCTCCAATCCCGTGATGAAAAAAAAGAAGCCTCCTTTTATAGACAAAAACATCGCTTTTATCTCCATAAAAAACAATATCTAATTACGCAACGAATTGATTATAGAATTCCCATCCTTAATATGGAAAACTAACGCCAGTGGTTTTAGTACTCCTTGTATATTTGTAAGAGTCATCTTAACTATTTTAGAAATTTTGGTTCGATAAACTAATCGATAATTTACTGGGAATTGTTGAATAACTTCATGCCATGCACCACTACCGTCTCCATATTTTAAAGTCTATACACTGTTACAAAAGAAATCAATGAATATGATTTGAAACCTTAGAACATACTATAACGAATTTTTAAATTATATGTCACGCACAAAATAAAGAATCCCGGTCATATAACGGGTAATCATAATACTTGTTTTCATGTATTAGACTTGTTGCCTGAACCATTTACGTGAAGCTTAGCTTTTGAACTCTCTCCATAATTAATCAAATTCTTTTGTCCTTTTTGATGTTTCGGCCATATCAGGGAAACAAGCAACTTTATCACTGTATGGCATTGACAATTTGTGTCGGTTTTATGGATATAAATTAGTAGACGTGAGTTAGGATCGAACTCGAGACTATGGGATTGCACACTTTACGTATGAGAATTTAAAGTTAATAATTAAATATAAATGTTGTATTTATTTATTTATTAAACGAAATAACTAACGAACGTTAAGTAATTAATGTAATGGATTAACGGTCGTTAAATGTTTATGGAAAAGGACTAAATTGCAAAAGTTGGGAAGGTTAGGAATCCCTGGGGAATCCTACACCGATCGGCCAAGGATCAAAACAAGGAAAGAAAAACCCAACTTGTTCACCAAGTTTAGTTGGATATATAAAAAGGCCGGGTTTTATTTTCTAGATCTCTTGTCTTCGTTAATTAAACCCAAAAATAGTTTTGTGTGTGTTTTCTTCTCCAAACCGGTCGAACACCTTTGTGGGTGTCGATCCATTACTTTTCCACAAATCATGTTATTTGTTTGATAAAACTAGCATTACTTTAATTCGGTTTGAAATGCGTACAGACAAGAACGTAGTAATAACATCTTTTGTTATTATCTTGGATTGAATTACAAAGCGGTGAGGGTAATTCTTATAATCCTATAAACCATAATTAGGGTTCATCCTAATTGCTAGTTTAATGGATTTGATTCTTGTTGGCTAGAATCAAGAAAGGACGATACTTTATTCTTAGTTAATTAATTATTCATTATATGTTCCTATACGACCCGCACTTACTTTGATGTTTATTGTTTATATTTATGATTTGTCATGTTATATAATTACAACAATTTGACCATAGTTGTCAGGATCATGATCCTGATCTTAGAATCTTACGATTTTACGATACTGTAAAGCAAAAACGATCCGGATCCTACATAGGATCTTTGCAAGCTTAAGATCTTATAGGATCCCGATCTTGACCATACGATCTTACGATCTAATCCGATCCAATCTTACTTTTCTCGGATTACAAACAAAAAAACTACAAATTTATGGGTTGTTTGTTTGTAAAATTCAAAACAACACGTTAATCTTTTAAACATTTTATAATCATAATTTATGACAACGTTTATATGAAACATTCATATTATTTTATGGTTTTCATGTATTAAATTTGTAGATTTGTATAAAATTACATAAACTATTAAGAATAACATTAGAGTTGGATCTTAAGATCCCGATCCGATCTTCTGATCGCGATCTTTAGAAAGACGAAAACGATCCCTGGTAGGATCCCGATCTTCACAACCTTAATTTGACATGTTATTTCATGTATATCTTGTTGCATAGCCACGTATTAAGATTGTGGTTGGGTAGATGAGTTTGTTATCCAAGAATGATTTAAGTGATAGTTACGACTTACGACCATGAACCATGGATTGATCCAACCTTAGCCTGACACCCTCATGGAATCTGTGGCCAACTTAGAACTCCCGTGAACCATTGGGTCCCCATTTGCCCCCCTTTGGCTCTACCCACAATTCCAACCAAAATAAAATCATCACTAACTTATTCTTGTTGCAAACTTCACCACATATCGATACCTCTAACATGTGCAAGTAATAAAAAAAGGTTTGGAAATCAGAATGAGTCGACGTCACACATTCATCAAAACCAGTCTAGCTATTAAAAGAAACTAATGACTATATTACTTCCTCCATCTCATATTAAATCTATATCATACTATATATTTTGGCTCTTTCTAATCATGTTTAGTGCACACTGTTCATATGGCTGGCATACACACTTGGTCCACCTTCACCAAGTATAGTCCATTGTTACGGGCCGTTAGTTTCCGCGTGTGGTGACTATCGATAACATTGAACGTTTGCGAGTGTTTTGTGTGTATGTGTGAGTTTAAGGTAAACGGTAATGGGTGGGTGATTTCTTTTTTTTTGAAAGGCAAGGGATGAGTGATTATTACAAGGTAAAAGAGGTGGGAACAGCGGTGGAGCCAAGATTTGAAGTTGAGGGGATCGATTTTTTTTGTATAACTTCAACAATAAATGGATAAATCATAAGATGAAACACAGTAACAAAGTCACATCGATCCTATAGTTCTAATGTTAGTACATGTCGACCAATTGAGTTATAAACTAACTTTGCTAGTATTAAAAATCAATTTGAATACATATATTAAAATTTTGTTAATCAAACTATATATGTCCAACAGCATATTCTATACCAAACAAAAATTTGTAGAAATATAAGAAATTCGCACTAATGCTTTCAACTTAAATTTGAAGTAAAAATACGTTGTTCTAATATTGTTATGTATGTCTAAACAAAATTTGCCCAAATAAAATATCAATACAGATAAAAATCAATAGCACGTATAGAAGGTTTAGTAGTGAATTACCATCAATATTAAATAGATATACTAGAAAAGAAGCAATGGACAACCAATCGTAAATAGAAGTAGATAGCACCAGCATTCGAGCACCTTATTATTTTGGTATGTCATAATAACATATGAGGGGAGTAGTTTAACACGGGTTATCGGCTAATTTTACATGAATAGACTTGGGCTTTATGGGCTAGTTCAAGGTGGCTAAGTGCCAACCAACCCCCTACCGGCTCCGTCTCGGGTGGGAAATAAGGGTGGTGTGATGTTGACGTGAGGTGAAGCGGTGAACCACTGCATCCGGTCTAAAAATGTTGAACAAAAATAAGAATTACATGCTATGAATTGCTAAACTTGTTAGTTGTTAACATGGTCGACGTTCCATTAATTTTGTTTCTATTGTTAATACTACGTACTTGTTAACAACTAGAAAGTTGACGGTCCATTATGTCATATCTACGATTTAAGACAAAATTACCATTCAGGTGGAATACACATATTCCAAAAGTGATTTTTTTTTGGCAGTAAAATGCTTTTTGACCTTACTACATTCAGTGCTAGTTTGGTTTGGAGTTATACTTGTTTTTGCATGATTGACATAATGAATACAAAACCCTCGTGAATATACATCGCCTATATAATCAACTACCTCTTCACAACAAGATAGAATCAAACACAACTTTCAAAATGCCTTCATGGGTTTCACTCATGGTGTTGGTCCTATACTTCTCTTTGAATGGTGTTTCCGATGCACATGGACATCGGAAACAACTGCGATCACCGGCTGTCCTTGTCGGAACCGTCTATTGTGATACCTGCTTCCATCAAGAAGTATCTAAATCCTCCCACTTCATCCCAGGTTCTTGCACTTGATCTTCTTGTATTTTTTACTTTATTGGATTAATAACATGTGAGAGTAGTTTAGGATCAAATAGAAAAATAAATAAATAAATTAAGTGTATATTTTTGTGAAAATGAAATTGATGTACAAGGTTTTGTCAAATAAAAGATAAACTTATAAATTGTGTTCAATAAAAATGTGAAGTGTAACATGTGCATGAAATGGGCGACGAGATAAGTGACACTAATTCACGAGTATGTGAAATATAGGCCTTAAGATCATGAATGAACACATTTTCTTTTTGAAATATTCTAGAAATGTGTTTACTCATACAAATCGTTTTCATAAAGATACCATAAAACAGAACTTGCATGTTGTTGATGGTACAAAAGTCCATTGGGCACACATGTGCAAGATGGGTGTATTTGGGTTCGTTTATTAGCTTATTAGCTAAATAAGCTCGAGATCTTTTCGAACTTAGATACACATATCTCCAATAGTGAAATTATATTACTATGCGCAAATGAAATATTAAACCATAAGCTATTTTGTTACTGAAAAGTTATGACAGTTGGGACTTGTGGTTGTGTAAGTTTGGGTTAAAACAAGTAACCAAAATTTGTGATAATCCATTTACTTTAATGCAACACTGCATAAATCCCCTTTACTAATAGGTATCAATTATCTGTGCAGGCGCGACCGTAGCGGTGGAATGTGGCAGCCACCATGACAAACAAAGTTTCCGCCAAGAAGTAAAAACCAACAAAAACGGAGAATTTGAAGCCAAACTACCACTTTCCATCAGCAAAAACCTTGACAATATCAAAGCATGCTCAGTTAAACTACTCAGCAGCGGCTCGCCCTATTGTTCAGTAGCCGCAGCTGCCACCTCATCCCAAATCTATTACAAATCAAAAACCGGAGGAACACATATTTTCTCAGCAGGATTCTTCACATTCAAACCCGAACTATGCAGCCAAAAAGACTTGGTAGGAAAAGACTTCCCCCCAGCACTTCCTGATCCTGCAGCGCCGTTTTTACCACCCATTGGGGGCGGAGCTTTACCAACTGTACCATTACCAGATATACCCATTCCGCCTGTTATTCCACCCCTAGTACCCCCACTACCGCGCCTCCCGGGGGTCCCACTTCCACCACTTTCCCGCCAAAAAAGGTTAAAAAATGATCAGTTATCTGATCAAAAATCATTTGGATTTCCATTTCCTCCACCTATACTACCGCCATTACCACTAGTACCATCACCACCTTCGTTGATTCCTCCAGTTATTCCGTCTCCACCGCCTTCGTTGCTTCCTCCGGTCCTTCCGACACCGCCATTACCACTAATACCATCACCGCCTTCGTTGATTCCTCCAGTTATTCCGTCTCCAACACCGCCTCCAGCTTCGTTCTTCCCTCCTTTACCATTCCTCCAGTTCCAGGGTTAAATCCTTCACCACCGCCATCTGCACCGGCTTTTCCGGTTCCTCTACCGCCTTTGCCACCGTTGCCGCCTCTACCAGGATTTCCAGGGATCCCGCCAGCATCTAAAAAAGCTACCCCTTGATTAGTTAACTTACGCATGTAATGTTAGTATTATTGTATTACTTTTGAAGTGAGATTTTCATTTACATATATATATTGCTTGTGTTATATGTTAGGTACTGTAATTTGAGTATGAATAAACTTGACATTGTAAAATGGCTAGTACTAACTATATACAAACCATGTTATATATTCTTGTGCGTGCAGAAATCATGCTAAGAGCGTTCAAATGAGAAGATTTTGTGAATATAAAGTAGAACATGAGTACATGACTTTTATGTTACAAATGGAAACATTCCAACAAACCACCAAATATACAAGACACTGGTCTAATGTATGTATAGATCCGTTGTGTACATCTATCTACTTAAAAAATTGAGTTTCCTGACATAAATTTTAATTTTAAAGGCATCCGACATGGTAAACATTTTTAAAAAAGTTTATAATTCTTTTTCTTTACTATGTATAAACTTTTTCAAGTTTTATAAATATCTCATATAATTCAAATGCATTAAATTATGAAAATGTTCAATATCTTAGACCTTTTCATGTCACACAAGCTTGAAATGGATGTTCATTATGGTTTACACCTCTTCATAATTTTATAAGAAAAATGATTTGGAGACCTAATTATGTGTCAAAAAAATGCCTAAACATACGTGGCATGATCCTGATGGTTTTTGAAAAAATGGACCCACTGACTGCAGCCATCAAGATGATGCTACGCAAGTTTAGGCATGAATTTAGACATATTTTTTAGGCCTCCCAATCACTACTCATTTTATAAACCATGTCGTAAGTAATAGCAACAAAAATTGACATTTAGCAAGCTAATAAATTATATATGGATCATGTTCGTTCCAAGAGTTGCAAAGATTCTTGCTGTAAATCTTTAACTAAAAACTTTAGCAATAAAATTTGACAATTTTAAACTTAAAATCATTAATTAAAAACTGTAGCAACAAAATTTGACATTTAGTAAGTTAAAAATTTGTAGATGGATCATGTTCCTTCTAAGAGTTGCAAACATAGATTCTTGCTGTAAATCTCTAACTAAAAACTTTAGCAATAAAATTTGACATGTTGTAACTTAAAAAATTGTAGACGGATCATGTTCCTTGCAAGAGTTGCAAGAATTGATTCTTACTATACAAAAAATGATTATTTATTTTATTTTTAAATTTAAAAAAATTTTAAAAAAAAGGACCCTAGCAAGCATCTACGGGCTTAACGAAGCATTATAAGGATTACAATACCACTCTAGCTAATTAATCGAGGCTTTCCTACATCTATTTGAAATCCATGTATAAGTGAGAAGCTTGATGTCATTGAGAATGAGACTTTGGCTTGGACGTTTTAAGTTAAATGTGGATTCATCGCGAAAGTGCCAAAGGATCCATAGAGTTGATTGGACAATGCATCAAAAAGCATAATGTTTGTTGTAGAAAAGTTTGTTTGATTTGCGATAGAGAGGATATCATTCAGGTTGTTGATTTGAATGTTTCGGACTTTCCACCATTTGAGAACCTCCGACCATGTATCCTTTTCAATGGAGCAATTCAAAAGAAAATGTTCTTCCGTTTCGAGATCTTTGTCACACACCAGACACCTAATCGAATGTTTCAGACTTTCCACCATTTGAGAACCTCCGACCATGTATCCTTTTCAATGGAGCAATTCAAAAGAAAATGTTCTTCCGTTTCGAGATCTTTGTCACACACCAGACACCTAATCGAGTGTAAGTCAATACCTCTCCGATCAATATTGACTCTTGTTGGAATTCTCAATCTTTCAATTCTCCATGATGCAATATTAACTTTCAAAGGAAAAAGTTTATTCCATCTTGTGGGAGAAAAGTTTAAAGGAATGGAGGAGTTGGTGATGTAATTTCGCATGCCTTTTATAGTGAAACATCTTGATGGATCCGACACACACTCCCATTTATCTTGGCTTGTTGAGAGAGTCATGTTCGAGAGGAGGCTTTGGAGATCTTGGAGCTTAATTGATTTAGTAGAAGACCTTAATTGCCTTCGCCACTGCCAATGAAAGAAAAGACCAAGGGGTGAAATTGGATCTATATCAATATGCGGCCTAGTTAGAAGGTTGGATCTATATCAAGGGGTGAGTTGCCTACCTAAATGTCTAACCAAAAACGCGTGTCTTCCCCATTTATGATCTTCTTTTTAAACATCAAAGGGAGATAAATTCCAAACTTACTTAAGTATTCTTCAATTTAGCGATTCTAAACCAAGGGCTCGCTTTACTTTTGATAGAAGAAGGTCCCTTTAAACCTCCATGAGCGCCATGAATTGAATGAACAACTTTACACCAAAGATGGTTATCTTTGGAAAGAAATCTCCACCACCACTTATCAAGCATGCTAAGATTGCTTACCCTTAGACTACCAATGCCTAGGACCCCTTGACATAAAAGGGTGGTTGCTTTTGACAAAGCAATCCAAGTGATTTTGTTGTTATCCAAAGAGCCACCCCAAAAGAACTTTCTTCAAATACTTTAAAGCTTGCTAATGATATTTTTTGGAGCTTTAAAATTTGAGAAGTAGTAGACTCCAAAACTACCAAGAACGACTTTGGTTAAAGTAAGGCGCCCACCAAAAGAAAGGGATTTCGCTTTCCAACTAGAAAGACGTTTATAAAACTATCAATAAGAGTTTGCCAATTATCCTCCACTAGATCTAGGATTGGGCAGTATATTTGGATATTTTAAGATGTCTTTTGTTTAAGTAATACCACTTTCCTTGGTTCAATGTATTGTGTTCCCCATTGACTGCCTAAATTTTGTTGTAGAAAGTGGTTGCATTACCTTTGTAAAATTGGATTTTAGTTGAAACATAAATTGTTACTATGTATGCCATTTGAAGTTCTACATTGCATTGCTTTTTGGCTTTTGGTTGAAACACAAACCTTGAAGTTTTGTGTTGCACTTTTTTTTTTTTTTGAATTGAACATTGGTTTTCTATTATTACTTGTAATAACGGATTACAATAAGATGGCGGTGCAAGCGGGCAACAAGTCGTGCACGCAACCCCTTTGAATAGCAAAACCAATTCTACTAAAATGAAATTTTGTGACTTAGGGGTCGTAAAATTACTTTGCACAACCCGTTGAACCCTAGTCAAAACTCCACAATGCCGAAGCTAGGAACCCAAATGTATCAAAAGCAAAGTGGGTAAATACGTGTTGATTCTCTAAACAAGCTTTCGTGTTTAGCAACTTTACTCGATTCCGCTTTCACCGCCGCTTGTCCGCAACAAACCCATTGTCCCTTAGCCCAACAAGAGGGACACTCCGTGAAGATCCACACAAGCATGTTTCCCTCGGCCCATCCAAACACAAGTATATCACCGGTAGTAAAGTAGACCTCCCTTGGCGGATCGCCGGAGAAAGTTCACGGGGCCTCTTTTTTAGAAGAAATTCACCTTTCGTTTAAGAACATCATACAAAACATCCCTAACCAAATCATGCTCGTATTTGAAACACGGTAACTCCTTGCAATGGACCGCATGCTCGCCAAAGGAATCTAAACAAACCTTGCGGCAGATTGGGCAAGGCTCATCACCGGAAACAGAGGGATCATTAGCCGGTGCTTTAAGGATAGTCCAGGTACTCCGTGGTCGACATATGTTGGCCTAGCCCTTCAATGGGGATAACCGTCAAGAAATCTTGAGCATGAGGAGCTCGGAGACATTCAAACACCGTTTTTGCCGGGGGATAAATCGAACTTCTCTCCCAAACTCCGGACGATTCCACTAAAAAGTGGCACACGCCAAAACATTTTGGCTTTAGGTGGGCGGTGTCCTTGTTAGAGAAACCGCTAAGATCGAAATCAGAAGGGACATGCGCAAGCGATCCATTGCATACCCATACCACATCCCAAGAATGTGATCCTGCAGAACTCCAAGATTGCGCCTCGAGGCCACAAAAGCATAAGTAGATACATCCTCACCGAACATAAACCCAACCCACCAAACCGAAGTCGGAAGGGATGCGAGCTCCATTGAAAATCCCAAAAGGGCCCCACAAACCACAATGGCCTCTATTGCCTTCCAAGGCCATTGTCAAAAACGGCTTCCCCTATATACATCGGTTGGCGCGCTCGAGACCGAACATCACTAGCGACGCCCATACATGGCGAAGCAAAAGGAGCTCAGATTGAGGGTCGCAGACTTAATGAGACAACTCATTAGTTCCACAACACGAGATGCCCTTTTCACACCAAGCGCTAATAAACCTCGCATCCCGGCTAATGGCGCCTCAAGGAGTTTCACACCAAATGTCGGCCTCCCAATCCCGTGGGAAACAAACCATCCGTACCTTCACCCCATTGCACGAGGGCCAAAAACTTCGTTTTCTTAATGTTGAGTTCAAGGCCCGGTGGGGCCCTCACCATGATAATATCTAAGGCTTTAGCTACCTCTTTAGTGTCACCGATAATCGTACTCATCATCCAAATACCAATCATGGAAAAGAAGTCTGCAACAATCCCTAATCCGGTGGGCAAGTGGGTGCAAAACTAAGGCAAAAGAAGAGGCCCTAAAGGGTCCCTCTGAACTCCAGGTGGTGGACCAAATATGGTCGTCACCACATATAACCTCGCCGATGACCATATAAAAATCTACCCATAAAGAAATAGAGCGGGCATCGAGTTCGAACCTCATTTAAAAGGGTAGTTCGATCCACCAAGTTGAAGGCATTTGAGAAATCAACAAGAAGCATAGCCAACGACCCATCCGAATGAAACTCATGTAAGAATCTGCTCGCGCTATGGAGCACGGCCTCTGCCCCACTAGGACTCCCACTCCAAACCGAAAATCACCAAGGTAATTGGACATCTCCTTGACACCCTCATAGCCACCTTGGATACCGGCCTCCTCCAATCGTGCCCACGACAATAGGCCTAATCCCATTGTCCGGTTTGAGCAACGGTGTGAGGGGCGCAGATGCAACAAACTCCGCCAAAACCTTAGGGCACCTCCCCAAACATAAATTAACCACCACAGAGATAGCCTTGAGTAACCCAACAGTGATCGCCGACCCCTCTCCGCAAAAAGCATCTAAAATGTGTTGGGCCCTCAATCCGTCCCGCCCACAAGAAGTCCCTTTTGGGAAAGATTGAATACACCCAAGAACGCTATCAACATCCACAACAAGTGAGGCTCGAGAGCAAGGAAACAGCATAACCGGGAGGAAGTATGGGATGCTTAGCCAACAACGTTGTCAAAGTATCCGTACCATATGTGCAACCCTCAAGAACATAATACTTTAATACCATGGTGAAATGCCCGTCCAAACTTTCCTCAAACATTGTTTAACATTAGAACACACTGCTGAGCTACCGGATCCAGAGCCAAGCCCATCCTCTCCCGGGGCCACCCTCAAGGGTTGGGCGAAAAGCGAGAGAATAAGTTACTGTATATGATTGAAACACAAATTCGTGACTTTTGATTGAAACACAAACCTTTTGGATTTTGGTTGAAACCCAAAACTTTTAGCTTTTGGTTACTGTATATGCCATTTGAAGTTCTGCATTGCACATATTTTGACTGATACATCATTTGAACAACCAAATTCATCACCAAAACTATTTGCATTATGAAACTGACAATGAATTTCAAAAGGAAATGATATGTTTTTCATTGAACAACAAAATACAGCAACACCATTGGTACATACATTAACCTACTACATTGTCAAACTACTTCCATGCCACGATCAAGGAGATAAAAATTATACAGTGATAGTTGACTTCCAAAAAGTCAAACTAGAAGAAAACTTTTTTAATTCAGCCTTTGTATCATTAAACTCAATCTTCAACATTTCAGTTCTTACTTCACAATTCATTTTAGCCTTTGTATCATTCAACTCCATCTCCAGCAATACCAATCACTTTCTACTTCTAGATCAAACCATTCCTATGTGTCACACTACTTTTTACCAAGTTTCTGTAAAGTAAAATGAAACCAGATGTGACTAGGAGGAAACTGTTATTGAAGCAAATCTATGAAAATGTTATACATATCGTACCAATCGAGTAGGACATACAACAAACTTTCTACCCGGATTAGTGGTCGTCCAAGAAACAAGAAGCTTTAATGGAAAGTTACATTCACACGTTTGAAGACATTCACGAGCACGGTTTGGCATAAACAGTGAGTTGAAGATGAAGACATTGAGATGGGGTTTTCAATTTTGAGGAAATATATGTGGTTTGGGTGATAGTGAAGTTAAATCGTATGGTAGAGTGAATAAACGGGGTGGGTGAATTAGGTAAATGGGTCTAAACCGGATAAGTGGCTTGGTTTATTAAGTCTAGGTGTAAAAAATAATTAAGTGTAAAAAATGACATCGAAATGACGTGAATGGTCATCAAATTATATTTCTAACCTTTACACAAAACAACAAGTTTTGTTACTTAGGTAGTGTAATAAAAAAGTTCGTTAAGTAACTCGGTACAAATTTGTAAGTTCATTGGTAATATATAGCTTTTACCCTTAATTAAACATGAGCTATTACATTATGACCAGTACATAAGATCATATATTTTGACCTGTTCCAGATCAAACTATGTATTAAACGAGATGGAATCGACCCACGCTTCGCGGCGGGGCAACAGTTTCGCTCCGTCGTGTACTTCTTCTTTAAATACGATTTTCTTTTTCGTTTATATGTTTCGGGATCTTTTATGAGTTTAAAAACCTTTTATCCCGAACGCCGCCAAAGTATTTTATCATGGATAATTAAATAGTTATAACTTATAATCAGTTTGCGTCTAGCCAAATAGTTGACTAATCATTTGATTTTTAAAAGGTGATGATCATATAAGTTGTTCCCAAACAAACCCTTCGTAGTTTCGCCACTATAATAACGTAGCAAGTTTATAAAGTTTTTGTTTATATGTATCTAAAAAACTAATAAATAGAAACATCGCATACAGAAAATGGGCAGACAAATAAAGTAGGCCAAGAATAGCCTAATTCCAAAGCAAAGTCCAAACCGACATAAAATGCAGTCGTTTTCAACAGAAGTTAGGATATTGTATAATGATAGAAAACTTCCCTAATTACTTTTGGAGCTAAAGTGAAGATAACATGCAAGCTCGACATTTAACGACGTTGCTATATTATTTTGCTAATAACTTCTTCGTTCGACGTTGATTCAAAAGGCTCAAGAAAAAAGAAAAAGAAATCTTCACATTTACACTTGAGAGTACTTCGAATTCCAGTTTTTTATTGATGACTTATTGACTTTATTCTGTTGAAATCTCGGCTGGGCCAAACATACACAAGCTTGTATAGTTGTATTATCATTAGACTAGTTTCATATTCGGGCCCATGCCCATGCAAGACACACGTGGGCTGAACAAAAGGAAACAAAGAAGAAAGAAAGAGAGCAAGTTGGTCATGACAACTGTGTCAATAAATAGCAGCCCATAAGCCCATAACAAAGGTCGGTTAAAAAAGATATAAAACGAGGCAGGGATTCATTCGTATTTTTATTATTAGAGGATGCTTGCTTAGTCGACATTCTGGAGAAGTAACGAGACATTCGTTCTTTAGTTTTTCATTCGTTAGTTTCTATTCCGCACTTACAATTCGCTATTTTAAAGTTTACATTCTGTCAATTTTTAGCACAAGAGATTTGGAGTTGTTTGATGCTAGTGTTTAAGAAGAATATCAACAATAACGATCGTATCCGGGTTTGATTTCTTTATTTTATTGATAATCATGTTGAACTTATGTTTTATTAATGTTATTATGTTTGTTTGTTTTTTTTTTTTAATATGTTAGGCTAAATTATAATTATGTTTTCTTAGATGCAACAAACCCTAAGAGCATCTCCAATATTAGCATCAAATGTACTTTTTGCACTAAGTGTTGCGATTTTAGATCTAGTTAACCAAGTAACACTACAAGTACGCAGTGGAATATGGATCTAATTTAAGCAATTAGGTTAACACATAATTAATAAATAATAAGTTATAGAATAGAACAAAAAACACTAACCCTCGTAGTCACCCGCAAGTATTAACGAACAAAGAAACCAAGTGTTTAAAACAAACACTTCTACGAGTTCGCACACAAACACTTAATCACGAATACGCCCAATAAAGCTAGTCGTAAACGTTTACCCAAACAACCTTTGTATACCTTGAACAACTCACGAACCAAGAAAACCCTAGAAACCTTTCTTTTCTTTCTGTTCGAGATACTCAGCAAACCCGAGAACCAAAACCAGCTCTGTCCGACGATGTGTTTCTACTTCTTTGTCCGAGAACGACCAACAGAAAACCCCACCTTTACCTTGCTTTCACAGTCGACTAGGAATAAGCAAAACCACCAAACGAAAAATCCTAAAACAATCTTGGATCAAAAGAGATGCAAGCTTTAGGGTTTCGAAGAACAAAAATCAAACCCTAATCGGATACAAGAAAATCCAATCGGGTCTTGGAGGTTTTAGTGATGATAGATCGGTTGTATATTCTGGCAATAAGGGATATTATGCATGTGTTTTGAGACCAAGGAGTATGGTATATATAGGCTTGGAAACCTAGTTCTCTTGGTTTTCAAACTTGAGCCACAAGCTACCACTCTTTCCTTATTCAAAACAAATTCCACTTAGCCCATAAGTTAGATCCAAACGACCCCCTTGTGAACCAACAATGGGTCTTGGATCATTGTACAATCGGGTTTAAATGTTGGGTCAAATATAGTCCAAGTAGTAAACGTAATTTAACGTACTCTCATGTTTAACGTATGTACCCCCATAGGCTCACACACTTCTAGTCGTTTTCGTACGTACCAACTCTGATAAGTATTTAATAAGGGGTCATTTAAGCCTTTAATCGATCACTTTTATATCCGTTACTGCTTAATTTAGTTCATTTTCACTTTTTAGGTTTCTTGGAAGCAAAATGCTGGAATGATGCATATTTAGACGAAAAGGAGTAAATATATGAAGAAAATGGCTAAGTCAAGATCGAAGACACTCAAGTTGCTGAAGTTGAAGCTGACGACGTCCCAACTAAAAGGCGATGCCGTCCCTCTCTACGGATTTAATTAAAATATACCTGACGACTCAGTAGACTTTTTGCTAAAATACACCTGATGGCGTCAGCTTTAAAAGGAAGAGCGTCACTATGACTTTTCATCTCGACGGCCTTGATCCGTAATCGACGACGCCCCATCGAAGCCCGACCCGCCACAACTACAAGGTGACGCCGTCCCAATGATAAATTGGCCAAGACGAAAACCCTAATGACGGCGATCTGACGGCGTCCCACCTATAAGGTGACGCCGTCGCAAGTGTAAAATTGTTAGGAATTAGAAATTCCCGGTATTAAAGAGTCGGTCACCTCAAGTATATGTAATCATTAGAAAGCTCGTAGTCGTAGTTATTTTAAGTTACTTAGTATTTAGTTTAGTAACACCGTGGAGGGCGGACGGGTCTTTACCACCAGATGCCCGATCCACCCGATGTGTGGCGATTTATGTAAGACTATAAATGCTCTCTACCTTCCAAGGTAGAGTTGGAGCTCATAATAATATCTTTCACTTTCTCTCACTAAGTTCCCTAAACCTCTAACTTTCTCTCTAGAATTCCATCTATATGCTACTTTGTGTTATGGTTTGATGTGTATGTGAAAAGTAATATCCTACAATTGGTATCAAGAGCCATGGTTAGATCATATCTTGCACATCTTTGGATTTCTAGTGGTTTTAGGTGGTTTAGAGTTTGAAAAAGTTTAGTGGTTTTGCATCATTTGGTTGATTTCTTGTGTTAAAGCTTGGATTTTGTTAGTACTTTTATGTTTAGAATCATCACAAGTGTTTAGGTTTTCATTTGGTAAGCTTGAATCATCTTGGTTGGGCTTTTTGGATTAAAAGTGAAGTTTATGTGGTTATTCTTGCTAGCGACTTGATATACGGATTTATTTCTTCGTAGCGACTTGCTTCACAATTTTGTAGCGAGTTACAGTGTTGGAGCTAGCGACTTAGATCTAGTGATTTACAGTACAAGTAGTGGACTCTCCACTACGGGTAGCGACTTAGTGGTAGCGACTTGGTCTGTAGCGAGTTGCTCTTTAGCGACTTGTATCTTTAGCGACTTGAGTAGCGAATTGCTGCCAAAATTTTGCTAGCGACTTGAGGCCTAGCGAGTTACTACTTAGCGACTTGAACTTGTCTAGCGACTTGGGACTCTAGCGACTTAGTGGTGTAGCGAATTAGTTGTTAGCGACTTGGTTCAAGAATTCGTAGCGACTTGGTTGATTTTTCCCGTCAAAACTTCAAACGGCTATAACTTTTGAACCGTAACTCCGTTTTCAGCGTTCTACCCATCAAAACGACCGTGAGAACGAGGAGAATGGCACGCTGAATTAAATAAAGTTTAAATCCGCTCCGAACAGAAGTTATTGAGGTTTTTAAGTTTTTAGACCTAAAATTCTCAGGAAAAACGGGCATAAACCAATCCGAATCACAACCAAACAACATCTCTGCTAATCCTACGAACAATCTAAAGTCCTATCACACAATCGTCCTTTATTGTATCGATCCATCAGTCATCTTAACACATCATGTCTTACTCTACTGACCCAGTGATCTCAGAAGTGCTTAAATTGTATGATACTGTGGATAATAATGATAATGGATGCTACACTGAACGATTAAAGATGTTTGAATTAAACAATGAGGATGTGAGATCTTCATGTTCTGAGTACAATGAGAATGCCACGCAAATGGAATGCGACATTGAGCCATATCGCCTACTTCATCCGCACCTCATACAATCGTTATCTATAGCGGGGATCGAACATGTAGTGCTCTTTCCGCGGGACTTACCTACATTGACAAGAAGCTTCTTTGTTGAACTTAGAACATTTAAAGTCTGCAACTTACTAATGAAGAGGTTCAAAGGATGGTTCCAGTCTGACTCTTCAAGTAATCTACAAACAATTTGACCATTCATCGTGGGAATATTCATGAGACACAATCAACACTTGATCGAATTTCCTTCAAAAACATTTGGAATGGAAATTGAGAATTCATTGAGACATTTATCCAACTCATGGATAATATGAAAAGTTCATTGAAGAATCGCACAAAAGAATGAAGACGTGAAGGAGTGTCGAGGTGCGGTTGAAAGATTGTTGTGATAAGTTGGGTAATGTATCCGGTGAAGAATCGGTGGTCTTGAATGCGAATGTTAGAAAACAAATAATGATGAGTCGGACAATGCTAAAATAGAATCTTCATGCTCATGTCCACAAGAGAGAGAGTGCACCGGTCACAACCCTGTGCAAGCTAATGCAAAGGAACGCTACATGGAAGCTTCGGATGTACCCTAAGATAGAGATGCATCGCCACAACTCGTGCACGTTAATCTGAGAGAAACTTGCATGAAAGGTTCTGCAGTACCTAGGTATGCATCTTCTTCTCAAAATGATGATTATGGATTGCATGAGTACACTACATTTGTGCCTGATGATTCCTTGACCACTGAACTCAATACCTATAAGGATCAAGTTACCATATACGAACAACGTGCTAAGTTTGAACTTACCACTCGTGAGCAGGAGATGGATATCCAAATGCGTACAATTATTAGAAAAAGTAATTTTAGAGAAGAAGTATTAAAACAAGAGTTAAACTCCTTACAAGAAAAGCTTTCCAAAACTGCTAAGCAAAAACACGAACTTCAAGAAAATGTTAAAATGCTTAAGCAAGAATTCAAGGCTAAGGAATCAAAACTTTTGAATGATTTTTCCAATCTAAAACTTTGAAAAACAAGCTTGAAAATAAGTTATGCGTACAAGGAATACCATTCAAACCGCTCACATGATCACTAAGCATCGAGTCTTAAGCGATAAGCATAGCATTCCCTTGTTGAGGAAACCAAATCCAGAGGTAATTAAAAGGCTAGAAATGCTCATAAGGTGCTTTATGATGGTAATGAAATCCTTAAGCCTAGGCGAGAAACCTAGTTGCGTTGAGTGCACCGAGGAAGATAAGAAATCATGAAGTCACTAGGAGAAAATGAATAAGAAGTTAGAAGATCACGAGTGTAAAAAGAATAACATAACGATCAAACCCAATAATTACACTAAAGAAAATTGGATCTCCTTGAACAAGTTTAAGCCTCAGACTTATTAACCCCGAACAAGTGTTCGGAAAAAGGATATGGAAATGCAAAAGGCGAAAATCTTGTTGAAAAGAATCCCTTGTAGAAAGCGCCTAAATCAACTGTGTATCCTCCTAATACACCAATGCACTTAGTTCCTAGATCTCTTGCCACTAAAAGCAAGACCTTAATCGATGAATATGTTATCTTTCAACTATTTGTTGATTTTGAGAAAACTTGTAAGAAAAGGATCACACCCATGTATAATCAAGGGAAAGGGTTTTGAGCAAACTAAAGAATGCTATTTAAGCGAGGTCATGCCTTTCTTTAAACAACTAAAAGATCAATTTGAGAGTCTTAAAAGGGGACGATTCGATATTAAAGAAATGGAAAAGGTATTTGATGCAACGATTGTTGAGGTTAGTGACTATGAGAGAATTAAAATATAGTGAGATTGAAAGGAAGAACTTGCATACACCGAATGAGAATCGATTTCGAATGTATTGCTCAAGATGTGTTTTCAACTGCTACAAATTGTTCCATTAATGCTTCTCAATTTCATGAATTATCTGTTGCTCTGAAAGTCTCCCATGATCGTGTCATTGAGCTTGAAACAACAAATTCAAAATTGCATGAGAAAATAGAACAGGATGATCATGATAACTTGGTTAAACATTATTCTAAATTAGAAGTTGAACATCTTGCTTTGCAATTAAAACATCAACATCTCAAAGAAAATGTTAAAACCTCAAATATCAAGACATCCTCGATGCTCTGAGTTTGATGCGTTTTGAAATTAGCAAACGTGATGAACAAATTCGAGCTCATTATAACACGATCAAAAGATTGAAAGCCCAAATTTCACAACCGAAGGTGAAAAGAAGGATGTGATTGGTTCCTATATGCCCACCTTTAGATTCTCGAATTTCCAACTTCAAAACATAATTGATAACTTGCAAAAGGAAAATGATTGTTTTAAAGTCGAAATTTCAAAGGTTAATGATCAAAACAAAGAGTTATGTGATTCATTTAAAGTTAATCATGATAAACAAATTGAAAAGATAACTTCTTTACTTAACGATATTGAGAATCAAGCGTGAGGTGAAAGGAAAGTTGCCAATCCCAAATTGCAAATACTGCTCCTAAGGTTTCTACTTGTGATAAATATGCTATCGATATGTTATATATTCCCCGCCCATTAGAATAATGAACTTGCACATAAAGCATATCTCTCATACCTTAAGGAAAGTTTGAAGGGTCTCGTGAGATTGTTGAAGATGAAAGATTAGAAAAACCTTTTGATAGTACTATAGCCTATGCTGCATGGATTCCAAACGATCTCGGGAACTCTTAGAGTATGTAATTGTCACAAGTCCGAAATCTAGCAATAGGCGAGATAGAATAGTTGTGCCTTGTTCTATGCCTAAAGCCAAGCATGTGACCCTTGATATGCCTTGTTCCATGTCAAAATTCAAGCAAGCAACCTTTGATGTGCCTCCTAGAACTTCGATCCCAAGACTTCTAGACCGTAAATGCGAAAGTAGTGAAGCCATGTAATGTTCCCATCGTTACTTCTACAGATGTTATGATTGACACTAAAGAAGCGGGTCAAAACCTAGAAGCAATGCAAAGAAGGATAGGATTACGCAAACTAAAAGTGTTCATGATAAGGAAGTGAAAGAACACCATAGGGACAAGAAGTTTGATTTGAACAAAAGAATCGTGTTAGTTCTAGTATTAGCTCTAAGCTATCAAATTAATTCGAGGCCTCATGTTGTCTCGCAAAACATGTAAAAATGTTTATTTTACGTAATCATGATAAATGTGATGTGTTATTTACGAGGTCTAAGATTCATAACCTTGATTAAGAAAGTTTGGAGAGCTAAACAGTTAAGCAATCTTGAAACCTACTGGGAATGTGTTTACAAATATAGGATTTCGGTGGAAGCCCACGTGTCGGATATTAACGAATGGCAAACTTTACCCTTAGCTAGATCCACTATGCCTAGAATAGTGCTGTTAAGGTTTGGAAGCCAACCGGTAGAATAATCCCATTAAGCACAAAATGTCATTTGACTAAGTCCGATGCTTCTACTAGTTCGACTCCTAGGATAATGCCATTGCATCTAGGGGTTCTCACGATTCAAAGACTGCTTGTGCTAACCAAAAGGAACCCATCAAGACGCGTGGGATCCAATGTTTCCAATTCTCTGTCTTCGTCATTGTCCAAAGCGTGTCGTATAAATCGTCCCTTGGTATTTGGATTCAAGCGGCTCTAAACATATGGTGGGCTCTTAACCATGACGTCTGCTCAAATCGATTCGGGCCTCGACTTCATCATTATGGCGTCTGCAGATAACACTTGAGCCCCGTTCCTCATAGAAAAGAAAAGTGTACGCTCTTACGTGCGCTTTATCTTGACTAATGAGAAATTCTCTCGTAAATGGCCATACTCATCTACATTATTCATCAACAAGCTTCATGTTTTTCCACGCTCATTCGGTCATCAAGTGGATCTACGTTCATTGGTGTATACTCTTATTCACTTGTTAAATCAAAATGGCAACCGGAAGCAATTTTTGAGGGGAGAAGAGTGAATATACTACATGATGATGGATGTTTGAATAATGGTTATACGACTTAATTTTTGATGATGATGAGTGTATATTCTTTTGATGAAGAGTGAATATACTAAGGATAAGGATAAATGGGAATCAATGTTTGGGATTCATTGTTTTCAAAGATATGTTTGATGAGTACTTTCAACCTCCGGACTAATGTTGATCATCCAACTCAAGCTCATGCTCCGGTTTCTATTGACTCAACCGGTTCACCATCTAAGAAGTACTTCTTGGAATTCTCAAGAAACCTTATCTCCGTTATTTCACAAGGCGTTTATAATGACTATTGATGAGTGTCTAAATACTCATCATTTTGTATAATCTAAGCGCAAAATCATCGAAACACTGAAACACATCAAAATGATCAAAATATCACAAATCAGTGTTTTATGTGTTTTAAATACAAAATATCAAAATCGGATGAAAATGTATCAAGTTTGCGAATTGGTAGTTTTAGTCCCCAAGTTTTAAAAGTTGTCAAATCTAGTCCCTAGAATTCAAAAATATGGAATTTTATCATTCAAGGTCCTCAAGTATTCTAAGTCGTTTAAAATGATCCTTGAATGATTCTTTGGTCAATTGGCAAGAAAGGTCCTAAACTTTGGAAAATTGCAAAATTAGTCCTTGGACCTTTTAAATGAATTTTATGCAAAAAGGGTCCTTGTACTATCAAAGTTTGTCAAGTTTGGTCCTTGTGCTTATTCTAAACCAAACGGACACCATTTTAATATAAAGCCCAAATCCAATCCAAGCCTAAACAGTTGACCAGACCCCTCGACCCTCGAGCTAGGTCAAACCAAATAGACCCCGCCAATACCCTTGATGCCACCCAATATACAATTGTGATCCCCCTTTATTTAATACAACGGTCATATAAGTCAAACCCGACTCCTGCTCCTCCCTCACGTAAAGAGCGCCAAACCGAAACCATGGTGGTTTCCATGATTTGCTCCATCCCCTCCTTACCTTGTCCCCTCCACCTCCACTAACACCAAAATCTTTAATTGACTCAAACCCACTCCATTTATTAAAAACACCGCTCAAAGAAGAATTGGAGCCAAATCTACAAGTGGACGATTATGATGATTTTGTGCAATCCAATGGTCGGAAATTAGTGGGAAAGATTCGGAGATATCAAAGGAGTCCAAAAGTCTATAAAAGGAGGTGGGAAGCATTGTATGAAGATATCGAGAATATGTTAGTTTTACTTAATGTCGTTTTAGCTTAAAGTCTATTTTCAGTGTATGTTTTAAATTAAAAGCTTTGTATTTCAAGTATTCAGTGTGTAATAAATCTTTTAAAGTCATCAATTTCAGTTTCAATTCAAGTTTCCAGTTTATGCAATTTACCTTTCAAAAATCTCATATGATTCAAATGTTGATTTTAGTTGTTTGGACTAAAATAGCTCAGGTAAGCTCCTAGATAGCTTCTAAAAGCTATTAGATATCATAAAATCCAGTTTAGAAATAAAAACATAAAATTACCAAAAATACCAAATAATTAGTGAAAAATCAAAAATCATATGGAAATGGTGTTTACAGCTGGAGCAGGGTAAATTTTGGATGGCCTTGGGTTAGTGGCTTAGTGGTAAGCCTATAGGAGTAATCTTGGCCTTTGGTTCTCAGTTTTCAGTTGGATAGCTATTTGTAAGCACTTTGATCCATTTTGGGCATTTTACTGTACAAGTGTTCATTAGTTTTAATCTCTGTGTTTTCATATTTATTAGTTTTAGTTAAGTATAGTTAAAGATTAAAATAAGTTGTTTGTTCTTTTAAATTAATAGTTGCTAAAATCTCATTTTGACAGTTAAATTAGTATAATCATCTTTCTTGTGTTTCATGTTGTTAGTGTTGTTGTTTCATGTTTACTCAGTCTTATTTAATGATTCTATAAGATCTGCAATCGTTTCATGGTTTAAGTCTGTTTTGCTCAAAATCACCAAATCGGGCTTATAAAGCTTTGTTTGGGTTAACTTGTTCAACTGTGTCGAGGTTGTTTCGTCGGCTTCTTGTTATTATTTTATATCATACTTGGTTCTAATCACTCAAGCAAGTCATAAAACCAGTCCTTGTTTCATCCATAGTCAAAATCACCTTTGATCACAACTAGATAGTTCAACGTTAGGATTGTTGAATACAAATTTCATCAAAGTAGCTTAGAATCATTAACCTAGCTTCAATCGGTTTTAATATAGCTTAGTATAACATAATCGATAAGTAGAATTGATTCAAAGTTCACATTAGTCAACTTATCCGTGATTCTTTGAATTGCAATTGAGTCTGTTGAAGTGTTATTTGTCGATTCTGTTGATTCATTATTTTGGCTTCTACCGATATGCTTCACGATCTGTTTGAAGTTTGTCAATTAATTTTTGATTCTGCGATGTAGAAGTTTAGATTCTGTGACTTGTTTGTTGTTGCTAAATGCTATTCCATTTCTCACGATTCAAGATTTTAGATTCTTTGAATCTCTTGATTCTATTGAAGTGCTTATTGTAGTTTAATAGTCTGTTTCTTTACATTCTTTAGCTTACTTGGTATGCTTGAGTTGCCCTCACTAAATTTTCAATCCAATCCTTTCTGATCACTATCCTTAGTGATCATTCTATCGTCTGAATTAGTGTTTGCACACCATTGAGTCTCAGTGGGACATAACGACCCGGAATTCACTATATTCTCCAGGACTTCATTGTATTTGTGTCTTTGTTGTTTTAAGTACATTACGATTGGCCATTCAAGTGGCGGGCTTGTGTGATTAGACTTTGTGTCACTTGTGATTTGGTGTACCTTTTTCAAAAAGCCATTTCATTTGTGATTATTGGTTAAGTTCACTTGTGTTTTGCCTCATTTGTTTTGAAAATTGATTTTATACATAGTGCATGCGACTCGCTCTTCGATTCTACAAGTCCACTTTCCGAACTTGGAAACATTCCTCGTGAGCGTGAGGACGTTCGGCTCCTTCACCAGTGATCGAGGAACGCCTACCACCACCACCTCCGCCGAAATGGCGAAGACAAACCTATGAATGAGCTTCCAAGCACCCATCGAGGGATACGGAGATGCCATTGTTGTCCCGGCCCATCGTGGTGACACTTTCGAGCTCAAACCGGGTTGCTTAATCTAGTAACCCAAAGCCAATTCTATGGTTTTGGCGGGATGATCCTCATGCACACATTCGATGGTTTAACAAGATAGCATCTACCATCAAGTACAAGAATGTCCCACACGGCTATCAAGCTTCATTTCCCATTTCTACAGAGGACAAGCCCGAATGGCTTGAGAAACAACCCCTCGTTCTATTGAGACATGGGAAGATCTTGTCACCAAGTTCGTTAAGAGTTCTATCCTCCGTCCCGAACCACAAGTCTTAAGAATGAGATAATGAAATTTTCTCGTAGATTTGATGAATCATTCGGGAGGCATGGGATCGTTACAAAGAGTTGCCATGAGTGTTCGCATCACGGTTTTACCGACTTAATGCAAATGGATACTTTCTACAATGGTCTCAATCGACCAATCAAGACTCTTTGAATGCCTCCGCTGGAGGTATTTCTGAGCAAGACCACAAAAGAGGCCTTGCGGATCATTGAGAACAAATCTCAGTCCGTCCTTTCGTAGCTAAGACATATGGGTCTCATCTGGACCTTCTTCTTCATCCCCGTGAGTACATCTAGCACCGATGCTAAGATTGACAAACTCATAGACATTGTTCGTGCTTTGGTTCTTGCTAACCGAAGAAAGTCTCTTTCACTCATACTCCAACACATCTTTGAAGTGAAGAAAGTTGAGAGTTGTGTCACTTGTGGTGGTCCTCATGCTTACTACAATTGTACCGCCACCGATGGTAGTCCTTTTGAAGCCAATGCTTTAGCCGGTAGTTCACGACAAGGAGGTAATCAATACCGTCCTCAAATGAACCACACTACCGTGCTAACACTAATCGAGCACCACCGGTTTTAATCGTAATCGTAACATGCAAAAGCGGAATCGAGAACCAACCAAGAATGAACCAAGGTTATCAAACCAAGGTAATTTCTATCCTGGACCCAATCAAGGTTTCCAACATCAAGGAAACCCCAATCAAAATAATTTCAATCGAGGGAATCAATTTCATGGGAATATGAATCCTAATCAAGGGAATTTTGGCTATAATCAAAACATACGACCTCAAATTATCCCTCCAGGCTCCTCAGTCATTACTCCTCCAAGACCATCATCCGATGAGTTATCAAGCGATTCATGAAATCCCAAGATGAAATGAACAGGTTGTTGGTCACCGATCATTAGCGATCCAAGAAGTCTTTAAATGATCGACCCTCGGGCTCGGTGCTTTACCGAGCAACACGATCGCTAACCCGAGGGGCGATGCCAAGGCGATCACAACGTAAGTGGTGTTTCATACATCGACCCGCTGTTCCTACTACTCTTCTTCTTCTTCTCTCCCTAAGGTAGTAGAAAGTGAACCTCCGACACACAATGGACCCACGACTCCAATGCCCCTCCTCCCGTGGCAATGAGTCGAGTTACCAAGGAAACAACGGACAAGGTGCATTATTCTAGCCCAGAGTACAACACACGCCCTACCTTCCGTAGTCCAACCTCAAGTTGTCCGAAACCCCCCCTAATCCAGAGTTGTTTTGAACCTCCTATAGCTCCTATTGAGAAGCAATCTAAATCTTCTATTCCTTACCCATCGCGTTTGAATGAGCAAAAGTTCCGAGAAAGCTAGTCATCAAATGGATAAATTTTTCCAAATTTTCCAAGAGTTACATTTTGACATAAGCTTGCGGATGCTATCATGCCGATGCCCAAGTTTGCATCGACTCTCAAACACATGTTAAGCAATAAGGAAAAGTGTTTGAAATGGCTAAGACTCCTCTTAACGAGAAGCGCTCTGCAGTTATCCCAAGAAGCTTCGAGAAAAGCTTGGAGATCCGGGAAATTTCTCTTACCTTGTGTATTTCTCAGAATGGTTGAATGCTTTGCCCTAGCGATCTTGGTGCAAGCATTAATCTTATGCCATATTCAGTGTGGAAGAAACTCTCTTCCGGAACTTACTCCTACATGCATGACTCTCGAGCTTGCAGATCGTTCCATATCCCGTCCTCTTGGCATTCTTGAGGACGTAATTGTGAAAGTAGGAAAGTTCCATTTTCCGGTGACTTCGTGGTTGTTGATTTTGATGCCGATCATCGGGTTCCTCTCATTGTTGGTCGAGGATTCACGAGAACGGGCCGTGCTCTCATAGATGTATTTGAGCAAGAAATCACATTGCGTGTTGGTAATGAAGTCGTCACCTTCAACCTTGACCAAACTTCGAGATACTCGCAAATTATGATTACGAGTCGGTTAACCGAATAGATATCATTGATGTTGCTTCCGACGAGTACTCTCAAGAAGTTCTTGGTTATTCTCATAATTACGTGAGCGGGATTCCACCACATCTTCTCGACCTATCATAGCCAATTCTACTCCTTCTCTCACTCCGTTTGAGGGAAGCGACTTCATCTTAGATGAGATTGAAGCATACTTGGCTAGTGATTACATTCCATGGGAAATTGATCACGCCCAATTGATATTGAGGGGATATACTTTTATTGAGAAGTTACTCAATGATGATCCATCATCAACCCCTCACTCTAGTGATTCAATCCCGATGAGATTAACTGGAGGAGATATTCTTCTAAAGAAAGTGTTAAACTGGACACTTCTCCTCCTCTCCCTCCCATCAAACTTCATAACAAGGAAGTTAAGTCGCTTGAGAAAATCAAGAATTTCCGAGGTTGAGCTTAGGACTTACCTCCTCATCTCGAGTATGCATTCCTTGAGGGTGATGATAAATTACCCTTCATTATTGCTCGAGATTTGAGTAAAGATGAAAAAGTCGCTGCTCATTAAAATCTTGAAGTCACACAAGCAAGCAATTGCTTGGAAACTCTCCGACATCAAAGGTATAAACCCCGAGTTTTGTACCCATAAAATCTTGACGGAGGATGACTTTAAACCAAAGATTCAACATCGAGACGAGTGAATCCAAAAATCCATGATGTTATTAAACAAGAGGTTATCAAACTTCTTGATGCGGATTGATTTACCCGATCTCGAGCGGTCCTTAGGTTAGCCCAATTCATTGTGTTCCTAAAAGGGTGGCATTCTTGTTATCACAAATGAAGATAACGAATTAATTCCAACTCGATTGGTTACGGATGGCGTGTGTGTATTGACTATCGTAAGTTGAATGGCGCCACCAGTAAAGACCATTTTCCTCTACCCTTCATGGACCGGATGCTTGAGAGATTAGCGAGGAGCGAATACTATTGTTTCCTTGATGGTTTCTCGGGTTACTTCAGATCCCTATTGATCCACGGGATCAAGAAGACCACATTCACTTGCCCATGCGGAACTTTTGCCTACAAACGTATGCCTTTTGGCTTATGTAATGCTCACCGCACGTTCCAACGATATATGATGGCCATATTCCACGACATGATCGGGGAAACGATGGAGGTGTTTATGGATGACTTCTCGGTCATTGGGGATTCTTTTCAATCATGTCTCTCCCATTTAGATAAAATGCTTCAAAGGTGTGAAGACACCAATCTTTGTCTAAATTGGGAGAAAAGCCACTTTATGGTCAGAGAAGGCATAGTCCTTGGCCATAAAATTTCAAAGAACGGGATTGAGGTAGATAGAGCAAAAGTCGATGTTATTGCTAAGCTGCCTCATCCTACTACCGTCAAAGGTATTAGGAGTTTTTAGGTCATGCGGTTTCTATCGTAGATTCATTCAAGATTTTCTAAAATCGCCTACCTATGACCCATCTTCTTGAAAAGGATGCTCTTTTATCTTCTCACCCGAGTGCATCATAGCTTTTGAAACATTGAAGAAAAAGCTTCAAGCACCTATTCTCGTTGCTCCGGTAGGACTTGCCTTTTGAGCTCATGTGCGATGCAAGTGATTTTGCTATCGGTGCGGTCCTAGGGCAACGAAGAAACAAGCATTTTCACCTATCCACTACGCAAGTAAGACTATGGTGAGCTCAAACTCATTACACCACTACGTAAAAAGAGCTATTAGCCGTGGTGTATGCTTTTGAGAAGTTTCGCCGTATCTTATCTTGACCAAATGTGTAGTGTATACGGATCACTCGGCTCTTAAATATCTCTTTGCAAAACAAGATGCAAAGCCGAGATTGCTTCGTTGGATTCTCCTCCTCCAAGAATTTGATATCATTATACGTGATAAAAAGGAGTCGAGAATCTAGCTGCGATCATCTGTCGATTAGAAAACCCTCACCAAGATGTTTTCGAGAAAAGGAAATAAATGAAACATTTCCTCTCGAGACACTCAATGCGGTTTCTTTTGGAAATTCTACCACCCCATGGTTTGTTGACTTTGCAAATTACCATGCGGGTAACTTCATTGTGAAAGGATGTCGACCCAACAAGAACAAATTCTTCAAAGATGTTAAACATATTTGGACGACCCTTTCTTATTCAAAATCTGTGTGGATCAAGTCATCCGACGGTGTGTTTATGGACGTGAAGCTATTGACATTCTCACGACTTGCCATCTTTGGACCACCGGGGCCATCATAGTCCAAACTACACCGCCAAAAGGTGTTTGATTCCGGTTCTATTGGCCCACAATCTATAAGGATGCCCACGATTATGTCCAAACACCGTGACGCTTGTCAACGTCATGGAAATATATCTCAAAGGAATGAAATGCATAAAATGCCATTCAAGTTTGTGAGATATTTGACATATGGGGTATTGATTTTATGGGCCATTTCCATCCTCTCGTGGTAACAAGTACATACTCGTGGTGTTGACTATTTGTCGAAATGGGTTGAAGCAAAAGCTTTACCCACCAATGATGCCCGAGTTGTTGTGAAGTTTTGAAATCTCTTTTGCGTGTTTGGAACTCCGAGGCGATAATCGATGATCGTGGTACACATTTTGTAATGACCAATTTGATCGTGTCATGCAAAGTATGGTGTTACCCATCGTCTCTCTACAAAGATACCACCCCAAACAAGTGGGCGGTGGAAGTTTCAAACCGTGGTCTTAAAAGGATTCTTGAAAGGACGATGGCGAAAATCGTGCATCCGGTCGGATAAGCGATGGACGCTCTCGGGCCTTCCGTCGACTTACAAAACACCCAACGGTGTACTCCATACAAGCTAGTGTACGAAAGGCATGTCATCTTCCGATCGAGTTAGAGCACAAGGCATCTTGGGCCTTAAAGCATGCAAACTTCGATATCTGAGACGGTGGTGATCATAGAAAAGTTCAAATGAATGAATTAAATGAACTTTGATCAAGCTTATGAGAATTCTTTGATCTACAAGCAAAGACAAAGAAGATTCATGACTCCAAGATCAAGAACCGCGTTTTCAACGTTGGTGATCGAGTCCTTCTTTTCAATTCCAGTTGAAGATTTTCTCGGAAAGCTCAAGTCCCGCTAGTCCGCCCATTTACTATCGCTAAGGTTTATCCTTATGGTACCGTTGAGTTATCTCAACCCGATGGTCCTAATTTTAAAGTGAATGGTCATCGGTGAAGCATTACTTTGGAGAGGACATTCCCCACGTGGTTGTCCGGATCTTCAAACATTCCCCATGAACCAATGAATGCGGGGATCGAGTCAAGCTAGTGACTCGGTAATCAAAAACATTACACGCAACATATGGGTTTTCACCCATAAATTCATCTTCTTACCCCTTTCTACCACCCTAGTGTGGGAGTCTCCCAGCACTGCTGTATATTCTCATTCTTTCAAAAAAAAAAAAAAAAATCTTCTAAATAAATGGCCGTAGTATTTCCCTTTACGTTCTTTGTTTCGGCATAACCGCGGTACTTTGAATATTGAGGCAATATTCATTTCTAAGTGTGGGAATTCTCACTAATTTCATATATTATCTACCCAATTCCCCGTTTTGGCCAAAATTTTTGGAGTAAGTGTTCTACACTTACTTATCTTGGTTATCATCCGCCATGTACGTAAGACAAAAGGATTAGCTAATCGAGAGCAAACGGCTCTTGGTAAAGATTTCTCAAATCCGTTTATATGGCTTGCAATTTGCCCAAAATTGTATGGTTCTCAACTCACCATATCCTAAAAAGTGAAGAGTTGGCTAGCCCGCAAGATTATGGCTTGTGGTAAAGGCGATGGAAAATCCATAATTGGTAATCAACTCACCAAAGATAATTTCGATAATTTATCTAAGAGTTGGCTAGTCCGTAAGGGTGCGGCACGGTAAAGACACATCAAATCCGTTATATGGTTTATGATTTGCCAATAAATCATTTGGTTATCGTTGTACCAAGATTCTTACTTGAATCAAAACAATTGGCTACTCCGAAGTGATGGCTTTTGGTAAAGAGTTTTCAAATCCATCAAAGTTTTCTCAAATCATTGCTAGGGACTAGCAATATCTCGATGTGGGGATTGATGAGTGTCTAAATACTCATCATTTTGTATAATCTAAAGCGCAAAATCATCCGAAAACACTCGAAACACATCAAAATGATCAAAATATCACAAATCGGTGTTTTATGTGTTTTAAATACAAAATATCAAAATCGGATGAAAAATGTATCAAGTTTGCGAATTGGTAGTTTTAGTCCCCCAAGTTTTAAAAGTTGTCAAATCTAGTCCCTAGAATTCAAAAATATGGAATTTTATCATTCAAGGTCCCTGAAGTATTCTAAGCTGTTTAAAATGATCCTTGAATGATTCTTTGGTCAATTGGCAAGAAAGGTCCCTAAACTTTGGAAAATTGCAAAATTAGTCCTTGGACCTTTTAAAATGAATTTTATGCAAAAAAGGGTCCTTGTACTATCAAAGTTTGTCAAGTTTGGTCCTTGTGCTTATTCTAAACCAAACGGACACCATTTTTAATATAAAGCCCAAATCCAATCCAAGCCTAAACAGTTGACCCTTGCACCCCCTTGACCCTTGAGCTAGGTCAAAACCAAATAGACCCCTGCCAATACCCCTTGATGCCAGTCCAATATACAATTGTGATCCCCCCCCTTTATTTAATACAACGGTCATATAAGTCAAACCCAGCTCCTGTTCCTCCCTCACGTAAAGAGGCGCCAAACCGAAACCATGGTGGTTTCCATGATTTGCTCCATCCCCCTCCTTACCTTGTCCCTCCACCTCCACTAACACCAAAATCTTTAATTGACTCAAACCCACTCCATTTATTAAAAAACACGCTCAAAGAAGAAATTGGAGCCAAATCTACAAGTGGACGATTATGATGATTTTGTGCAATCCAATGGCCGGAAATTAGTGGGAAAGATTCGAGATATCAAAGGAGTCCAAAAGTCTATAAAAGGAGGTGGGAAGCATTGTATGAAGATATCGAGAATATGTTAGTTTTACTTAATGTCGTTTTAGCTTAAAGTCTATTTTCGGTGTATGTTTTAAATTAAAAGCTTTGTATTTCAAGTATTCGATGTGTAATAAATCTTTAAAGTCAAGCAATTTGGTTTCAATTCAAGTTTCAGTTTATGCAATTTACCTTTCAAAAATCTCATATGATTCAAATGTTGATTTTAGTTGTTTGGACTAAAATAGCTCAGGTAAGCTCCTAGATAGCTTCTAAAAGCTATTAGATATCATAAAATCCAGTTTAGAAATAAAAACATAAAATTACCAAAAATACCAAATAATTAGTGAAAAATCAAAAATCATATGGAAATGGTGTTTACATTTGGAGCAGGTAAATTTTGGATGGCCTTGGGTTAGTGGCTTAGTGGTAAGCCTATAGGAGTAATCTTGGCCTTTGGTTCTCGGCCAGTTGGATAGCTATTTGTAAGCACTTTGATCCATTTTGGGCATTTTACTGTACAAGTGTTCATTAGTTTTAATCTCTGTGTTTTCATATTTATTAGTTTTAGTTAAGTATAGTTAAAGATTAAAATAAGTTGTTTGTTCTTTTAAATTAATAGTTGCTAAAATCTCATTTTGACAGTTAAATTAGTATAATCATCTTTCTTGTGTTTCATGTTGTTAGTGTTGTTGTTTCATGTTTACTCAGTCTTATTTAATGATTCTATAAGATCTGCAATCAGTTTCATGGTTTAAGTCTGTGTTTTGCTCTGAAAATCACCAAATCAGGCTTATAAAGCTTTGTTTGGGTTAACTTGTTCAACTGTGTCAGAGGTTGTTTGACTGGCTTCTTGTTATTATTTTATATCATACTTGGTTCTAATCACTCAAGCAAGTCATAAAAACCAGTCCTTGTTTCATCCATAGTCAAAATCACCTTTGATCACAACTAGATAGTTCACTGTTAGGATTGTTGAATACAAATTTCATCAAAGTAGCTTAGAATCTGTTAACCTAGCTTCAATCAGTTTTAATATAGCTTAGTATAACATAATCAGTAAGTAGAATTGATTCAAAGTTCACATTAGTCAACTTATCCGTGATTTCTTGAATTGCAATTGAGTCTGTTGAAGTGTTATTTCTTGATTCTGTTGATTCATTATTTTGGCTTCTACCGATATGCCTGGCGATCTGTTTGAAGTTCTTGAATTAATTTTTGATTCTGGCGATGTAGAAGTTTAGATTCTGCGACTTGTTTGTTGTTGCTAAATGCTATTCCATTTCACGATTCAAGATTTTAGATTCTCTTGAATCTACCGATTCTATTTGAAGTGCTTATTGTAGTTTAATAGTCTGTTTCTTTACATTCTTTAGCTTACTTCAGTATGCTTGAGTTGCCCTCAGCTTAAATTTTCAATCCAAATCCTTTCTGATCACTATCCTTAGTGATCATTCTATCGTCTGAATTAGTGTTTGCACACCACTGAGTCTCCGTGGGACATAACGACCCGGGAATTCACTATATTCTCTAGGACTTCATTGTATTTGTGTCTTAAGCTGTTTTAAGTCTGTTACGGTCGGCCATTCACAAGTGGCGGGCTTGTGTGATTAGACTTGACGGTTCGGCACAGATCAACTATCATGATATAGTAAGTTGCACTATTGAATAATGATCCGCTCTTTGGTATTCCTGTGCCAAATCTTCACGAATTGTTGTTCTTGGATAATGATCCGCTCTTTGGTATTCCGTTGCCAAATCTTTACGGATTATTGTTCCTCTCATTGTGCACGCTATAAATCAACCACATGAACATTAAGGAAAATGACTACCTTATTCGCTCGAAGACATTTGTGGTGAATCTTCCAGATCAGTCTCTACATGTATACATTTAGGAAGAATGCATTAATGTCGATAAATCATTTGTTCCGGTTCATTCAGTGGATCGACGTACATCCGGCTGTACGTTTATTCACGTGTTGGGCATTTGACACATGTCGATTACTTGAGTTAATCAATTATCACTTATTTGAGATTGAAGTTAAAATTCACAAAGGCGAGCTTAAGATGCAAATGCATGGAATTCTTCTTGATTTCAAGTTTGGTATATCGAGTTTTCTTTATCGTTGGCCACTTCAAATTGTCTACATATGGGTTGATAAAGATAGTCGAGAGAGTTTCTATCGCGATGGTCCTATGGCTCTGGACACTCCATTCAGACCCGCACTTCAAGACGAGTCCCATTAGTTCATCCCTTATACCAAATTCTTCTCCGAAACTCCATATGTACCTCCATCCGATGTTGATTTAAAGAAATTGTTTGATCCCATGTTTGATGAACATTATGAGCCAAGTGCTAATGAACCTGACAATTCCTACTTGAGGTCGCTCATATTCCGTGAATGACGTCAATCCTTCAATCTCAATATCATTAAGTCAAGAAGCTGCCGATCACTCTGTCTCATCAACAAATCATCAATCTTCAAATGTACATCATGGAAATGTTTGTGGCATCAATGATGAAGTTAATCCCTGCGACTCTCGAAGATGCTCCATTTGAAAACATATTTGCTACTCCCGAATCATCATCGAACCATCTTCTTCGGGAGACATCGACTCGGCTACCTCGGTTCCTCAACAACCGCCACATGAACACCTCGGAAAATGGACTCACGATCACCCTTAGACAACATCATTGGAAATCCTCTACCTGTATCAACCCGAAACAACTCGCAACCGATGCCTTATGGTGCTTCTTCAACTCCGTACTATCTAAGATCGAACCAAAAGATGTTAAACCGCCATGAATGAAGATAGTCGGTTCAATGCCATGCAAGATGAAATTCATGAGTTTGATCGTCTTGATGTATGGGAGTTAGTACTGCTCCAGATCGTGCTATGATCATAGCTCTCAAATGGATCTTCAAAGTAAAACTTGATGAGCATGGTGATGTGTTGAAGAACAAGGCTCGATTAGTTGCTAAAGGATATCGTCAAGAGGAGGTATAGACTTTGAAGAATCTTTTGCTCCAGCTTGCTCGAATCGAGGCAATCGAGAATCTTTCGGCTAATCTTGCTAGTAAGAACATGATAGTATATCGGATGGATGTAAAGACGGCATTTACGAAGCGGAGATCTTAAAGAAGTCGCTCACGTCACCCAACCTGAAGGATTTGTGAATCAAGAGCATCCTACTCACTTTTATCGTTTGAAGAAGGCTCTTTACGGTTTAAAGCAAGCTCCAAGGGCATGGTATGATGCCTTGTCAAAGTTTCTTCTATCAACTGGATTCATCAAAGGAGCGATTGATCCTACATTGTTCACGGGAAGTCAGCAAACATTTAATTCATGTTCAAATTTACGTTGATGATATTATTTTGCCTCGATGGACCCAATGGAATGTGATCGTTTTCAAATGAAATGAGTTCAAAGTTTCAAATGTCAATGATGGGACAAATGTCATTTTCTTGGGATTACAAATTTCACAAAGTCCCGGAGGCATTTTCATAAATCAATCTAAATATGCAGAGATTTTAAAGAAATTTGGATTTGATTCATGTGACCTGTTGACACCCCCATGATTGACCGAACCAAACTAGATGAGGACCTCTCGGGGATCATGATTGACCAAACGAAATATCGTAGCATGATTGGATCACGATGTATCTCATCGCTAGTAGACCGGACATCTTGTTCGCTCTTTGCATGTGTGCTAGATACCGTGCTAAGCCTACTAAAAAGCACCTTGAAGCGATTAAACGGGTCTTCGGTATCTCAAGGAACCATCAATATGGGTCTTTGGCACCAAGGACACCGGTATGTCACTAACGGCCTATGCGAGATCGATCATGCGAGTTGTCAAGATACACGTCGAAATGCGCCCGGAGGTGCTCGGTTTTGGGTGATAAGCTTGTGAGTGGTCTTCAAAGAAGCAAATGAGTACTTCTATTTCCTCTACAGAGGTGAATACATAGCCATGTCATCTTGTTGTGCTCAAATCTTATGGATGAGATCTCAATTATCGACTATGGCTTTGAATTCAACAAAATCCTCTCAGATTGTGATAATAAAGTGCTATTGCTCTCTCATGCAACAACGCTCAACACTCAAGAGCAAAGCATATCGACATTCGACATCATTTTATCAGGAACAAGTGGAAAAGGTGTGGTGGAACTATATTTTGTGAGGTGCGAATATCGGTTAGCGAGACATCTTCACCAAAGCTCTTCCAAGAGAACGTTTTGAGTTTATTCTTCCACGACTTGGCTTGAAAAGCCTTCAACGAAACTCTCAAACGTCTTGAGGAGGAAGACGAGGAGTAAAGGTCTATCTTCATCTATCTCTTGTATATATCTATTCGAAAATCAAAATACAAAATTATAAAACCTTCAAAATCAAATAGAAAAATATAAAACTCTCAAAATCCATAAAAAAAAAAAAAAAAAAAAAAATCGAAAAATCTTCAAAATTATTGTCAATTTGTCATGTTTTTCTCGGTTCGATAATATCTACGGTCTTTGTCTTGTCATTCAAAGAATGACACGGACTTTAGATGTTGTTGAATTAAAAAAAAAAAAAAAAAAAAAAAAAAATTTGGGAGAAAGAGAATAAATGGTTTATTGTCATTTTCGTGCAATAACCGGTTTTAAAAGAAAGAACAGAGCCATGTTTTATCATGTTTTCAAAATTCCATGCTCGATTCTATAAACATTTATATACCGAAAACTAAATGCTTTGAAAAATAACTCGATCTCTATTTTGATAATCATCGGGACTTATATGTCAAAATCTTTATCTCGCAATCAACAACCTATGTCATTGATTGAGGGGAGAATGATTTCAATTAAATTAAAAAGTTATTTGGCATTAAATTGTTTTCAAAAGATTTACATGCATGTTTTATCAATGGAGTTTAAAGTCTTAAAATCCGATCCTTATCGTTCAAACGCTTTCACAATCGAGTCACAATTCTCCTTAAAAGCTTTCAAAATCAATTTAAATCTATCGAGATCACAAATCTCAAATGTTTTGATAATTGTGATCGGGGAGAAATGTGATTTAAATTGGATTTAAAGCGATAATTCGGTAAATGGTTTCACAAGAATGTACATGTTGTCCTTCCCACATGTGACAAACGATTTCAAATTTTCAATGCACATGTTGAGGGGAGCATCTATCTTAAACCTATGATTTGAAACGTGATCATTTATCTCTATGTGCGAGTTCCTTCTAGTATGTGCAAAACTCTTTTCTAATCTCGAGGCACATATTGAGGGGAGCAAATTTATGGAAACCTCATCCTTCCTGAAATGCTATATCTACTTGATTTGATGTGGGAAGTGATGTTGATATCTTTAGAAAATGGTAATCAAAAAGTTGATTCTTTCTCTTGCCTCCGTGTGCAAAACATTTTCAAATACCGATGCACATGTTGAGGGGAGTTCTCGTTCTAAAATATCAAAACAATTCAGTACAAAATGCTTTGATAATATATCACAAGTATACGAATTGATTTTCAAATGGTTTTCAATTGGATCCAATGGCGGTGAACAATACCAAATAGACCGACCAACTTTACTTCATGTGCGGTGATATAAGGATGATAAGGTTAGGTATGTGTTCTCATGATCCGCCGAACGAGAGGGATCTACCGAGGACAATCCACTAGTTAGTGTAGAAGTCCTTAGGTATGATGATAAAAGGAGAAAAATGAGATATGGGAAAAGTGCGGACTAAGATTGAGCTAGTCTTGGAATAAACCCAACAAGGCTCTAGCTATGAAGTCTCGGTAAGCTTGAAGGGGTTGAAGAATTAAAAGAATTGAATGAGCAAAGGGTGAAAACAAATAGCCCTCCATTTATTCAACCTTAGAGCGAAACCGGGTTCAATTCATATACTAACGATGGTAACATCGGTATTGAAGACAAGACGTCATGGACCCAAAGGACGACTTGCGCACTTCAACTTTCCAAACCACTCAACTTCCTCTTAAAAGGGCTTGTTTCATTCTCACGGGAACCGACATTATCTATCGACTTTCTCTTAGAGATGGTTGATATTGAAGAAGAGACCCTCTCCTAGTCTCCGTTATAGGATCCAAATATGCACAAATTGAGTCTAGAGCCACGAGATCATCAATAAATCTCATTAGGACACTTTCAATGAAGACTCTCTGTTTCACACAATGTGGAAAGAGATTATATCTTGAGTCCCACGATTATCCTTGTGGTATTGCGAACATCCGAGTGATGTGTTTACATATTCACAATGAAGATGGAAAGCCTACGGAGCCAACATCAAACAAGCTCTCGGTAGGTGGCATGTGAGATCTATTATATAGATCAACCATGTGACAACCGAAAGAAACAACGGGCGATTCAATCTCTTGAATCAATCTCGGTTCGAGTTATGGATTAGCGGATACCTTTGAAAACCGGTCTTTGTGCTTAAAACTCTTTTCTTTAGCACATCGACGTGTACTCATTTTCAAACCAAAGGTATTTTTATGATTGATAATTGATTTTCAATAAAACCTTCGTTGTATTGCAAAAACAATTTCTATTGAAAATACACGATTGTTGTTCAAATCTCTTTTCATCAATCGGTGGACTTAAAATTATTTGGTTCACTCACTCCGTGTTGTCTTCTTTGAGATGTTCGGTTTGAGAACAACTAGAGCAATTGCGAAACCTGTCAAGGAGATTCTTAGGAATCTACACGATCACAGCGAAGCTTGTCTTGATCAGCGGGAACCGTGGGCGTGTACCTCAATTCATCAAAAGTGATCAAAGACACTTTCGCGCGATTTATTTCTAATCACAGTTGTATGCGGTACACCCGACGTTTGCGGTGATCGAATGAAGCGGTCAATCCATAGCCGCATGCTCACACTACACATTCATCTCAAAAGAAATCATGATAAGTGCATCAATGACTCGATATTTTCACTCCATGCTTCTCTTCACGCCAATATCATGATTCAACAAAAGCTTCCGCTACTCGATGAGAAGATATCATGATCCGAATGTGAGCATGTTGGTCCTAAAGTCACAACATCACATAATACCAACACCACAAAGGATGTGTCGAGATTGTTGATAGTGATGATCTCAAAAGATGGCTCAAAATGATTATCACGTGGATCAAGAAAGACCTCCACTTGAAGTAACCAAACATGCAATGTGAAGAACCAATGACTACGAGCTTAGGAGCAAAGGACTACATCAAGAATGCAAGATCAATTGTTAATGTATTATCGGTTGTATTCAATGTATTTTGGTACATGATTGAGGTGACCTCCTTGGGGAGATTGTTAGGAATTAGAAATTCCGGTATTAAAGAGTCGGTCACCTCAAGTATATGTAATCATTAGAAAGCTCGTAGTCGTAGTTATTTTAAGTTAAGTAGTATTTAGTTTAGTAACACCGTGGAGGACGGACGGTCTTTACCCATTGTATGCCCGATCCACACCCGATGTGTGGCGATTTATGTAAGACTATAAATACTCTACCTTCCAAGGTAGAGTTGGAGCTCATAATAATATCTTTCACTTTCTCTCACTAAGTTCCCTAAACCTCTAACTTTCTCTCTAGAATTCCATCTATATGCTACTTTGTGTTATGGTTTGATGTGTATGTGAAAAGTAATATCCTACAAAATTATATATAGAAATCGAATTTTAGAATTTTAAGAGGTAGACTTTTGGAGTAAAACCCTAAATGTTTTAGTCGACTTGGATGATATCTTAGGTCCCAAACCCTATTTTACACATCAAGATAAGTGTTTTACTTCATTAATTTCATTATGTCTTCCATTGAATGTGTGTATGCTTGCTTGTTTAACATTTCCGGCTAAATTTCTTGTGTGTTTGCTTAGATCTATGAAACCTAGTTGTTAATTATTGTTAGGTTGTCTCTTATCTTAGTTGTAATTGGCTTAGGAGTGCAAATAGGTTATCGTTGTGTTTAATGCTTGATGAATCTTTGAGAGTTTATGATTGACTTAGTGGATTTTGTTTACTACACTCAAGGGTGACTTCAAAGAGTTACGGCATAGGCACACCCTACGACTTTAGGAAACACAACGCGTTAAGAATAAGGACGTGACAATTCAACCTACAATAAAAGATAACTAGGGAGTAATAGTATCTAGGTAAACACATTTTTAATCATCATACGAGCACACATCAATAGACATAAAACTACCCGTAGAATCAGATAATTAGAATAGTAGAGTAATCGGTAGAAATACCACCCCCCCCAAATCCAAGCCCCGAGATTTTACCCTTAGCTTTCTAAAAAATATAAAAGATAAAAAGAATCTTCCTCAACCTCAACCTTAGCGTAGTATACTTCTCACTCAGCATTCCTATTCCCTGAGAGCGATATCAATCCCGAGGCTTACCCAATACTACACTACAACGATTAGGTTCCTTGCCTGGGGTGTTGAAAAACTTGCTTGACGAAAAGGAAGTTCCTTTGACCCCGAACACGCTTTGTACGCCGCATCAAGTTATTGGCGCACGGCGGGAATAGAATAGCTAGTTAGGTTTTATCTCGCTTAGGTTCCTTGCTTGATTCCTATCAAGTAAGATTTTTCTCATTTTAGCTTCCTTGTAGTCTATCCCCTTCTTCGTGACTTTGTTAGTAATCCCATCACTTTTCATCATGGAAGGTGATAACCCGCCACCACATCCACCACTTCCCATCGACCCACCACTCATTGACCCGCCAAGAGGCCGTACTCTTGGTGAATACTCTGCACCGAGCCACCAAGGCTATAGGAACATCATTGAGCTCCACGATCAAGCTTAAACTACGGACACGGGATCCGACACCATCCGGTTGGTGCAAAGCGAATGTGCATTCCATGGACTTCGCTAGAAGATCCTAACCAAGATCTCAAGGATTTCCTTTAAATCGTTGATTCCATCGACCTTGATGCTACCACACGGGAGACCATGCGCTTGCGTCTCTTCCAATTCTCTCTATTGGACCAAGCTAGTAAATGGCTTTGGCGTCTTCCCACGGGATCTATTTCAAGTTGGGAAGATCTCACTACCCGTTTCCTTGCTAAGTTTTGCCCACCCACTCCAAGTCAACCACTTGACCATCATTCCTTCAACTTTTTTCGCAACCAAATCACTAGTGAAATCAATGAGCCTAAAGGATTGCATAGGATAAATGAGAATGTGGAAAATAATGCCTATTTCAATCGTTACCCCACTAAGGAAGAAGTTGCTTACCACCAATACATAATCGACAATCCTCGATCACCCATCATTAGAATATGCCCAAAGATTAGGAGAGGAAATCCTTGGAACATCAAGATCCCTTGTATGATTGGATACAGGAATGTCGAGCACGCTTACATAGATACGGACTCCCCCATCAATGTGATGTCATCAGCTGTTTACAATGACATAATGAATGAGCGACTTAAGATTAGGAGGGACCCTAAGTATCCCGGTGAGGTTTGCAATTTTGTGGGAAGAGTCAAGGATGTACACGTCTTTGTAGGAAACTTCACCTACTTAGTTGATTTTATAGTCCTAGAAGATATAGGATATGTCATCGACTATAGCTTGTCCCAAGTTGTGTTAGGAAAACCGTTTGTTGAAAAATCTAAGTTAAGCTATAACAAGTCCGAGGAGCGGTTAGATTTGCGAAGGGACGATGAAATTGCATATAAGATGCCTTGGAATATGAACGGTTATGGCCCTCTATCCCTTTATGAACGAGATAACATTAGAGCTTTTGAGGAAAAGAGCGAAGAAGATGTTGAAAAAGTCTTGAACTTTATGTGGGAGAAAAGGAAGCTTTACAATAGGGATTGTTTGACCCTAGGACCTAGGTATATAGTAGATGAGAATTTTGTCTATATGATAGAGTTTTCATTGAGAATGAAAAACGAGACAACGTAGGAGCACGACTTCGAGTCTAGCTACAAGACTCATAAATAAAGAAAAGCTCTTCGTGGGAGGCAACCCATGCTTAATTGTTTGCTTGTTTGTGTGTCATATATCTTTTTCATTGTTGTTTATTCTCATGTTTGAATTTGTAGAAATGGTTTATTTTATCTTTAACCTCGTCTTAATTTCATATAAAGGTATTTTACAATAAGATAAGTGTAGGGAAGATTACACACGTTTTTAAAAGAACGTGAACATGAGAATTACAACTAATGAAATTGATATATATGTGTGTTTGTTAGAGTCAAATGCTTGTATCGAGTCATAATGGATGTTTTGTAGGAATTTTTCCAAATTTTAAAGGTATATTTTTTCCGTAATTTTCCAGAAAACACAGTGAGACCGGTTTGTCGGGACAACTGACGCGTCAGATTAGAAACGACGACGTCGGTGAAGCGAAACAACTTATAAAATTTTCTCGTTTTACGTGCTATTTATAATTTTGGAAATTCTCATGTATTAATTTTCCGGAAAATCTGCAAATATCCATTCCACAAGCATTATATCCTAGTGTAGTTGAGTCATATATAGTTTTACCCGATTTTACTGTGAAGGTTTGATACATTTTCTTAAAGTGTGCGGGTTATATTTAGCAAGAAGAAGAAACATAATATTGGATGAAGCTTATCACGCATACATTCTTCTTGGAAAAGAATTTAACCACTACTTCACACGGATTCCGCCGAGCTAATAAGGGGAGTACTAGTTTCTTTCTCTTTTAATTACCTTCCTTTATCGTAACTTTGATACTTTCGGGGAACATTGGGGACAATGTTCAGTTTAAGTGTAGGGAGGGAGAATAAAACGGGAACTTTGAAACTAGGCTTATCCTTGATTATTTGTCTTGTCCTAGTTCATTTGTGTAATAAACCATAAGAGATATCGTTAGGGTAATTTTAGCACCAAATTAAAAAAAAATTATGACATGTACGAGTGGGACTTTAGTCTTAATAAAGCGTCTCATGGATAGGAGTTATATGACTAGCACAAAACCGCTTACCACTCAAATTCCACCCCAAAATGCGAGGTTCACCCTAGATTTATAGGAATTAAAGCATTCACCTTTAATGCTTCAAGAGTGTACCGTAGTATAATAGATTCTAGAACTTGTTTTGTGATGCATTCCGAGATCATTTGGTACTTGTGTAGTTAGGAATGACTAAATGATAAGAGGCATTAGGATAACCCTTGTTTGAAACTCAGATTATAATTACTTCTTCCACATCGGTCGAGTAATTACCCCACACCCTTGTGATGTACTCATCTTTAGTACACGATACCCTTAGTTAACCCTTAGAGTCTATCCTTTCGCGGTTCTCGTGATGTTTTGGTTTTCCGGAATATAAATGAAGAGCATTGTTTACAATCCACCCCCAAATGTACACCCAAATTGCCTTAGCCTACCTTGTATGCACTCACCTTTAGTGCATTATTGTTATCATATTTAACCCTTAGTTCAATTATCTAGTTACTTGCATGGTTGCTAAGTCGAGTCATATCTTTTGTACACAGTTTTGGGATGATTGGGACTCATGGGTAAAAGTAAAATTGTATGGAGTAACGGGAAGGAACGTCAAATTCAAATTTCCTTTGTCTACGTAATTAAATACTCCAAGTGTTTTGATCTTTTCAAATCGGGTCAAGTTGGTGTTAGAGTAATAAAAACTCAAGTGTAGGGATGCTCCTATAAATCCTTTATATTTTGATGTTATCTTAGAGGATGGTAGAGTAAAAGTGTATGCAAAAAAAAAAAAAAAAAAAAAAAAACGGCTACCATCCTACATCTATCTTTGTGTTTATGTTTTTCAATTTATGTATGTTTATTTCAAGTTATCTAGAGTACTGATGAGTCGAGTCTTGGCTTAGCAACGCCATTCTTTTCATGCTTGTAACATAAGATTTTGACTTGCCACCACTAAATCGCCTATCCAACCAAACCCTTTGTTTCCTACCAGTAACCCAACATTACAACCCTTTAAAAGACCTCTTAGATAGTTGTTCCTAGGTGCTTACGCCAAAGCAGTGGAGGTTTGATCTATTCTCAAGCATATGGTAATCTATGTACTATGACCAGGTAATGAGTGTTTATCTTCCATTTTGTAGGATCGTGAATATTATGTTGTTTAGATGATTCGGGTGGTCTAGGATGATGATAGTATATGAATGCCATTGTTAGAGAGATGAAGAGAGTAGAGAGAGAATTCTAGAGAGATAAACAAAAGTGTAAAAGGTTAGATTAGAACTTCCAACCCTCTACCTTGGAAGGTAGAGGGTATTTATAGGTTACAAACTAAGCGACCTCTGACGGCTGTGGATCGAGATATCTGGTGGGTAAAGACCCGTCCTTCCTCCACGGTGTTACACTACGCTAAACTAGGCTAATAACTAACTAATAAAACAGTAAATAACGTAACTAACGATATGTCTACGAGCTAACATATGCTAGACCATAATTGGGGTGACCGACACTTTAACATGGAATTTCCAATTCCTAACAATCTCCCCCTAAGGGAGGTCACCCCATGATTTACATTTCGAATCCTAGCATTCTATTTTTGACTTTTGTTCTTGAGCTCGTAGACTTGAATTCTTCAACATCTGCATCTTTGTGCTTTAGCAGTGACTCTTCATAGTCCGAGTGCTTTGTACTTTCAGTGGAGGTCTTTGAACTGATCCACATCTTTGATGATCTTCGAGCTTTCATTGAGATCATCAGCCATAGTAAATCTCTGGATCACCCTTTATTGTGTTGCCATCATGTGATGTTGTGACTTTCGGACCGACATGCTCACACTTTTGAATCATGACATCTTTCCATCGAGTAGCGGAAGCTTTCTTGGTTCATGATATTTGCAGCGTAAGCGAAGCATAGTATAAAAATATCGAACCGATTATGTAAATATGCACCGGTCATGATTTCTTCAAATTAAGTGTGAATCTTGTGAGCATGCGATTTGGATTGACACCTCAATTTCGATCACCGAATCCGTCCAAATGTACCGCAAACAAGATTAGCAATAAAACACGAAGTGTCTTTGATCACTTTCTTTGAATTGAGGTACACGCCCACGGTTCGCCGTTGATCAATACAAGCACCGCTCTGTGATCGGTATAATTTCAAGAATCTCCTTGACGGGGTTTCGCAACTTCTCTAGTCGTTCTCAAACCGAACGTCTCAAAGAAGACAACACGGAGTGAGTGAACCGGTAATTGAGATTCACCGATTGATGAAAATGATTTGAAAAACAATCATGTATTGCTTGAAGAAAGAGTTTTGCAATACGACGAAGGTTTTATAAGAAGAATCAATTTTCAATCATAAATACCCTTTTAATTTTGAAAGATTAATACACAGTATATGTGCTAGAGAAAAGAATTGTTGAGCACAACGACCGGTTTTTCAAAGGTATCCGTCAATCCATTTCCTAGACCAAGGTTGATTCAAGAATGAATCACCCCATCGTTTCTATCCAGTTGTCACAAGTTTGATCTTTTGGAAAGATCTCACATGTAACCCACCAAGAGCTTGTTTGATGTTGGCTCTAGAAGGATTTCCATCTTCATTGTGAATACTTTTACATATCACTCGGATGTTCTGGCAATACCACAAGGATAATGCGTAGGACTCTCAATATATACTTACTTTCCACATTGTGTGAAACAGCAAGTCTTCATTAATTTTGTGTCCTTAAGAGATATTGTGGATGATCTCTTGGCTCTAGACTCAATAGTGCACATTTGGTTCCTATGCGGAGACTAGGAGAGGGTCTCCTTCTTCAATATCAACAATCTCTAAGAGAAAGTCGATAGATTATGACGATTCCCGTGAGAATGAAACAAGCCCTTTTAAGAGGAACTTGAGTAGCTTGGGAAGTTTAGTGCGATTGCATCACTTTGGGTCCATGATGTCTTGTCTTCAATACGGTGTTACCTTAGTAAACACCGATGAGGATATGTATTGAACGTGTTTACGCCTAAGGTTGAATTATTGGAGGGCTATTTCTTTTCACCTTTTTTCACATTCATTTCTTTTTCATTCTTCAACCCTTTCAGTGCTTACCGAGACTTCATAACTAGAACCTTGTTGGGTTTATTCTAGTACTAGCTCAGTCTCAGTCCGCACTCTTCCCATTTCTCACTTTTCTCCTTTTTTTTTCAATATACCTAAGGACTCTACACTAACTAGTGGATTGTCCCTAGGTTGATCCCTCCAGCTCTGGCGGGATCGTGGGATCAAATACCTAACCTCACCAACCTTATAACTCCATACATAAAGTAAAATGGTCGGTCTTTTGGTACAGTTCATTCTTCCGTGAAACCAATTGAAAAATCATTTGAAAAACAATCAAGGTACTTGTGATATGAGATCAAAGCATTTTGTACCTTAATAGTATTGATCATTTAGAAATGCTCCCCCTCAACATGTGCATATGATTTTCAAATTGTTTAGCACATGGAGGCAAGAGTTCTTTGAAATAATTTCTTGATCACAATTTCGTAGAAAAGCCATTTGATTTTCTTTGGTAAATTCTCCCCTCAAAATGTGCATAGGATGTTTGAAATCATTTTATCACATAGAGACAAGAGTTCTTTTGAAGCACATCCACGATTACAAAAGCCATTTAGAAAACCATTTGTTCCCCCTCAATATGTGCATAGATAAACGAAAGAGTTTAGCACATATTAGAGAGAACAAGCACATTTGAATCAAATCGATCATCCTTTATCAAATTTCATTATTAAATCACAAATTCTCCCCGATCAAAAATATCAAACCCTTTGAGATTTTGGATCCCAAGTGATTTAATAAGGTTTAGAAAACATGGGAGAATATGTGCCTTTGTTTAAATACTCTTTTGGTTTTTGGTTAAATGCTCTTCCACAATCATGTGCATTATGTATTTCAAAATCGTTTGGCACATGAAGGAAGGAGTTCTTTAAAAACAATTACCCTTTTAAAACCGATTTGAGATTTAAATCACGATCTCTCCCCGATCAAAATTTCAAACCAATTGAGATTTTGGATCCGGTTGATTAAATCATTTGGAAAATTTTAGGGAAAGACGTGGCAAGATTTAATTTTGAAAATGGTGATGAGGACCAATTACAAACATTAAAGATTGTTAGTGTCGTGTATGATATTTTTAAGAGATCCTTAAGTAAAATAAAACAATTTCACAATCAAACAAGAATGAAAAAATTTCATTTGAAAGATCTTGATTCTTAATGAAAAATCATACCAAGACATAACATTAAATCTTTAGATCACTACTTATTTTGTACAATATGGACTTTTATGAAGAAATATTGTTTGAAAATAATTTATTTTAAATCACTCTCCCCCTCAATCGATGACCGTAGTCGTTGATTGAGTGACTTAGGTTTTGAAAAAAAATAAAGTCCGGTGATTTTCAAACTTTAGTCCCAATTAGTTTTCAAAACAATATTTTCCATTTTTCAAAACAATTTATACAAATTTTTCAAAATTGTTTAAAAATGGTATCCTGCACAAAGATGCGTTAGGTGGTTGAGCTGCTTCTATTGATGTTGTTGCTGTAGGGCTTGGAAAAAAACCGTCTGGTAATGCAGTGAGACTTCTTACGTTGCATTTTAATGCCAACTGAGGTCAAATTAAGCTCCGTTTCTTCACCACTTAGAAAACCATCTGCGATGCGGTGAGACCTCTTACGTTGCATTTATGCCAACTTTCCATGGAAGTCAAATTAAGTTCCGTTTCTTCATTTGTCAACCCAAGATATAGTTACCCTTTCCTTTCGGCATCCAATCATCTTTAGTTGTGGGATCCGGATCGGGAACATTCTTATATACCAATATACCGCATACGTTAGTGAACACATATCTGTATATATGGTGGTCGACATCACCCATAAAAGCAATCGACTAATAAAAGTCAATACAACATATCAATCGATCATAAAAGGTATGGGAATATTGTGTTCATCAAACTATAATCATCTAATCCTAACAATCACATCCTAGAAACCTAGTCCTTCAACATAGGCAATTATATATTATAATTAAGCACGTAGGATAATTAGATAAGTCCGATAGATGATATAAATTTGAAAACACTCTCCCCCTCAATCAATGACTCATTTTATAAAAGATTAAAAGTGCGGAAGTCATTGATTGAGTTTGCAAAATTTTATCGAAAACTCTGAATCTGATTGATTTAATAGCAACTCATTTTCCACCAATTTTGTTAAAACAAATATTTTTCTGAAGAATTTTAGAAGGAAAAATATTTGAGTAGGAACAGCAGTCATTCGACATACTTTCCTTAAATTGTTTTAGGATAAGTGCACAAAATATTTGAAAATTGGTTTAGCGTAGCACTTTCCTTTCTTGAAGAGCAGGTTGCTATCTCAAATAATAGCAAGCCATAGTTTTAAGTACAGACTCTGATGCAAGTAAGCGTAAGCCATTGTTTTGAGACATGTTAAGAAAGAAATATTTACACCTCCTGCTCGAACTTCATCTAAAGTCCCGTGCCATTATTGAATGACATTTCTAAGACCGTAGATGTTATCGATATCAGAAGACATGTCTTGAGAAAACATATTTTTGGTATTTTTAAATTTTCTGATTTTTATGGGTTTTTGTTGATTTTATATTTTTCTATTTTCTTTTTGTTGGTTTTATATTTTTGTATTTTGTTTTTCTGATAAATATATACAAAGATAGAGTAGATGATATAGTTTAAGAAATATGATGATACGAGTACCGAGATAAGGATATCGAACATCCCGTTGTAGAAGATAGAAGTCATCATCCCTAAAACGTTCACCACCAAAGCTTCCGAGTCTCTTGCATTGAAGAAAGAAATTGAACCATCTGAAAGTGAGACTTTGGCGGCTTCCCCCAAACCGAAAATCCTATAGCTGAGCAGATACAAAGCTTTCTTTCAAGCTTCCATAAGCCAGGTGCACCAAGAAGCACACCATTATCATTGATCCTGCTGCTCCTTTTAAGAATAATCACCGTGATTCTTCGTTCGAGGTTATATCATCCAAGAAACGAGAACGATCATCCCACTCATAAATAATCTTCTCAAGATTCCTAACCACCAAGTCTCAAGCGATCCATTCCAAAAGGTGTCAAGAGAACACTTCCCCAAGTAGTTGAATTGATGTAGTTAGCCTCTTTGTATAATGCTCAAGAACTCTCCGAATACACTTCATGAGGGAATGAAAACACCTTCCAATGTTCACATTTTTCTTCCCCGATGAACATGTATAAAGCTCAAGAACCGAAGTACACCAATATCCAAGAACTCTCCGAATACACATCATGCCCGGAGAAAACACCTCCCAATGTTTGAGGTAAACAATGGCTTTCTTCCCCGATGATCGTGTATGAAGCTCAAGGACCAAGTACACACATTCCCAAAGAGAGAACAACCGATAACATTGAAGAAGTGGTGAATCATCGATTATCTCTCGGATGACAATATCTGCGGATGTCAACTCCGAATAAGTGATTATATCTCGAATCACGATTAAGCCCTCAAGTGAGACAATGCAGAGCGCCCCAATGTACACAATTCTCTCCACGATGATTGCGATAACATCGAGATCATCACACCAATGTACCTCTTATATCTTGTAAACTTTCTAAGATCTCTTCCCCCACATAGTTGGAATAAGAACACTAAACGCCTTGATGAGTAAAACCTTGAATTTCTCTACGGTCATGACATTTGTTTTCCCAGTATATCTTCAATCACTTAGAAGAGTTAAGTTCATCAAGTTTACTCGCCATGATTCAAACCTTGAGTTTCTCTGCGGTAATAACATTTGTCTTCCCGGGATATCTTCAATTACTTAGAAGTATTAAGTTCATCAAGTTTACTCGCGTTTAGATGCTTGTCTCCTTCCCTTTTACGGTTTTGATACTTAAGAATCGGCAACATCTTATCACCAAATACTTGAAATCTTTATGAGAAGAACACTTGAACTCTAGTGAAAATCAACTTGCTAAAGAATATGAGCAAGTCTAATTGGGGATTAAATATGGCATTTCACTCTCCCCCAATTAGTGCTCTCCCTAAACCGACAATCTTTTAATAAATGCTTGAATTAAGAAGAAGTCTTTAGATCGTTAAATGCAACTCGTCTTTAGTCTTCTAACATGTAGCAGAAAATGTAGAATAGACTGTAGACTCGACCTTCTTCTAGATTGTCCAGTTGGGGAATAGATAGTTAACATCTTCAACACACCAAAAAGCATCCTAATTAACTTACATCTTGCAAATCCTCTTAATTAAAATCCCTCCCAATCAAACAAGAACAAAAAGATGTTCATCAAGGAAATCAGCAATCAGCCCGCAACGAACACACAAGATGGTAATACCAAACTACCCATCACATCAAACAAGAACAGAGAGATTGTTCGGAATCATCATGTTGATGTATACGTGAAGCATTAACCGAAAGCACTTTGTCGATAAACTCATCAATCCGGTGAAGATGTCAACCAACATCTCTTAGAAGAAACTCCATGTAAAGATGATCCGATAAGAAGAAGCTCGGTTCTTACATGAGTTTGAAGCCGTTTGACCATTTATTCTCAAATATCAATCAATCCATGCAAAAATTCACACTTCTCCCTCAAGAATTGCATACGGAGATGCCATTCTTGATTAAATAAGTGAAATCATCCAAATGTAGTCTATTCACACTTCTCCCCACAAAATTAGCACATGATATCGCCATCGTCATTATAGTTGAGCAAGTGGAATCGAAAACAATCAACTGTAGCCGGTTCACTTGATAATTGAAAGCACATGGAAAAGCATGAAGCATGTTGATGAGAATGGTCATAATTGAGAAGATTTCTTCTTCTTGGAAGATAAAGCGCATCGACACGTACACTTTTCTTTTCTTTGAGGAACGAGGCTTGAACTTAAGTGTTCAAACGTCATTAGAAGATTTCTCTTCTTTCAAGATAAAGCGCCTCGAGACGCACACTTTTCTTTTCTTTAGAGTACGAGGCATGGTGTTGTGTTCATCGTCATTAATCTCTCTCTTTTCATCTACTCTTGGCAAACTTATAATCAACCCCATTAATTGATTTCATCAATCGATGGACTTAAAATTATTTGGTTCACTCACTCCGTGTTGTCTTCTTTGAGATGTTCGGTTTGAGAACAACTAGAGCAGTGCGAAACCTGTCAAGGAGATTCTTAGGAATCCTACACGATCTGAGCGGTACTTGTCTTGATCAGCGAGAGCAGGTGGGCGTGTACCTCAATTCATCAAAGTGATCAAAGACACTTTCGCGCGATTTATTTCTAGCTGTTGTATGCGGTACACCGACGGCGTTTCGGTGATCGGAATGAAGCGGTCAATCCATAGCCGCATGCTCACACTACATTCATCTCAAAAGAAATCATGATAAGTGCATCAATGACTACGATATTTTCACTCCATGCTTACGCTCTGCTGCGCCAATATCATGATTCAACAAAGCTTCCGCTACTCGATGAGAAGATATCATGATCCGAATGTGAGCATGTTGGTCCTAAAGTCACAACATCACATAATACCAACACCACAAAGGATGTGTCGAGATTGTTGATAGGTGATGATCTCAAAAGATGGCTCAAAATGATTATCACGTGGATCGGTAAAAGACCTCCACTTGAAGTAACCAAACATGCAATGTGAAGAACCAATGACTACGAGCTTAGGAGCAAGGACTACATCAAGAATGCAAGATCAATTGTTAATGTATTATCTGGTTGTATTCAATGTATTTTGGTACATGATTGAGGTGACCTCCTTGGGGAGATTGTTAGGAATTAGAAATTCCGGTATTAAGAGTCGGTCACCTCAAGTATATGTAATCATTAGAAAGCTCGTAGTCGTAGTTATTTTAAGTTAAGTAGTATTTAGTTTAGTAACACCGTGGAGGACGGACGGTCTTTACCCACTGTATGCCCGATCCACACCCGATGTGTGGCGATTTATGTAAGACTATAAATACTCTCTACCTTCAAGGTAGAGTTGGAGCTCATAATAATATCTTTCACTTTCTCTCACTAAGTTCCCTAAACCTCTAACTTTCTCTCTCTAGAATTCCATCTATATGCTACTTTGTGTTATGGTTTGATGTGTATGTGAAAAGTAATATCCTACAAAAATTATATATAGAAATCGAATTTTTAGAATTTTAAGAGGTAGACTTTTGGAGTAAAAACCCTAAATGTTTTTAGTCTGACTTGGACAGTATCTTAGGTCCCAAACCCTATTTTACACATCAAGATAAGTGTTTTACTTCATTAATTTCATTATGTCTTCCATTGAATGTGTGTATGCTTGCTTGTTTAACATTTCCGGCTAAATTTCTTGTGTGTTTGCTTAGATCTATGAAACCTAGTTGTTAATTATTGTTAGGTTGTCTCTTATCTTAGTTGTAATTGGCTTAGGAGTGCAAATAGGTTATCGTTGTGTTTAATGCTTGATGAATCTTTGAGAGTTTATGATTGACTTAGTGGATTTTGTTTACTACACTCAAGGGTGACTTCAAAGAGTTACGGCATAGGCACACCCCTCGACTTTAGGAAACACAACGCGTTAAGAATAAGGACGTGACAATTCAACCTACAATAAAAGATAACTAGGGAGTAATAGTATCTAGGTAAACACATTTTAATCATCATACGACACACATCAATAGACATAAAACTACCCGTAGAATCGGATAATTAGAATAGTAGAGTAATCGGTGAAATACCACCCCCCAAATCCAAGCCCCGAGATTTTACCCTTAGCTTTCTAAAAATATAAAAGATAAAAAGAATCTTCCTCAACCTCAACCTTAGCGTAGTATACTTCTCACTAGCATTCCTATTCCCTAGAGAGCGATATCAATCCCGAGGCTTACCCAATACTACACTACAACGATTAGGTTCACACTAGGGTGTTGAAAAACTTGCTTGACGAAAAGGAAGTTCCTTTGACCCGAACACGCTTTATGCGGCGCATCAAGTTATTGGCGCCACGGGAATAGAATAGCTAGTTAGGTTTTATCTCGTTTAGGTTCCTTGCTTGATTCCTATCAAGTAAGATTTTTCTCATTTTAGCTTCCTTGTAGTCTATCCCCCTTCTTCGTGACTTTGTTAGTAATCCCATCACTTTTCATCATGGAAGGTGATAACCCGCCACCACATCCACCACTTCCCATCGACCCACCACTCATTGACCCGCCAAGAGGCCGTACTCTTGGTGAATACTCTAGACCGAGCCACCAAGGCTATAGGAACATCATTGAGCTCCCTGATCAAGCTTAAACTACGGACCTGGGATCCGACACCATCCGGTTGGTGCAAAACGAATGTGCATTCCATGGACTTCGTTCCGAAGATCCTAACCAGCATCTCAAGGATTTCCTTTAAATCGTTGATTCCATCGACCTTGATGCTACCACACGGGAGACCATGCGCTTGCGTCTCTTCCAATTCTCTCTATTGGACCAAGCTAGTAAATGGCTTTGGCGTCTTCCCACGGGATCTATTTCAAGTTGGGAAGATCTCACTACCCGTTTCCTTGCTAAGTTTTGCCCACCCACTCCAAGTCAACCACTTGACCATCATTCCTTCAACTTTTTCGCAACCAAATCACTAGTGAAATCAATGAGCCTAAAGGATTGCATAGGATAAATGAGAATGTGGAAAATAATGCCTATTTCAATCGTTACCCCACTAAGGAAGAAGTTGCTTACCACCAATACATAATCGACAATCCTCGATCACCCATCATTAGAATATGCCCAAAGATTGGGAGAGGAAATCCTTGGAACATCAAGATCCCTTGTATGATTGGATACGGGAATGTCGAGCACGCTTACATAGATATCGGACTCCCCATCAATGTGATGTCATCAATTTGTTTACAATGACATAATGAATGAGCGACTTAAGATTAGGAGGGACCCTAAGTATCCCGGTGAGGTTTGCAATTTTGTGGGAAGAGTCAAGGATGTACACGTCTTTGTAGGAAACTTCACCTACTTAGTTGATTTTATAGTCCTAGAAGATATAGGATATGTCATCGACTATAGCTTGTCCCAAGTTGTGTTAGGAAAACCGTTTGTTGAAAAATCTAAGTTAAGCTATAACAAGTCCGAGGGAACGGTTAGATTTGCGAAAGGGGACGATGAAATTGCATATAAGATGCCTTGGAATATGAACGGTTATGGCCCTCTATCCCTTTATGAACGAGATAACATTAGAGCTTTTGAGGAAAAGAGCGAAGAAGATGTTGAAAAAGTCTTGAACTTTATGTGGGAGAAAAGGAAGCTTTACAATAGGGATTGTTTGACCCTAGGACCTAGGTATATAGTAGATGAGAATTTTGTCTATATGATAGAGTTTTCATTGAGAATGAAAACGAGACAACGTAGAACACGACTTGAGTCTAGCTACAAGACTCATAAATAAAGAAAAGCTCTTCGTGGGAGGCAACCCATGCTTAATTGTTTGCTTGTTTGTGTGTCATATATCTTTTTCATTGTTGTTTATTCTCATGTTTGAATTTGTAGAAATGGTTTATTTTATCTTTAACCTCGCCTTAATTTCATATAAAGGTATTTTACAATAAGATAAGTGTAGGAAGATTACACACGCTTAAAAGAACGTGAACATGAGAATTACAACTAATGAAATTGATATATATGTGTGTTTGTTAGAGTCAAATGCTTGTATCGAGTCATAATGGATGTTTTGTAGGAATTTTCCAAATTTTAAAGGTATATTTTTTCCGTAATTTTTCCAGAAAACACATGGACAGGTTCTGTCGGGACAACTCGACGTCGTCAGATTAGAACACGGACGTCGGTGAAGCGAAACAACTTATAAAATTTTCTCGTTTCGTGCTATTTATAATTTTCGGAAATTCTCATGTATTAATTTTCCAGAAAATCTGCAAATATCCATTCCACAAGCATTATATCCTAGTGTAGTTGAGTCATATATAGTTTTACCGCCGATTTTACGCGAAGGTTTCGTCTGTTTTCTTAAAGTGTGCAGGTTATATTTAGCAAGAAGAAGAAACATAATATTGGATGAAGCTTATCACGCATACATTCTTCTTGGAAAAGAATTTAACCACTACTTCACACGGATTCCGCCGAGCTAATAAGGGGAGTACTAGTTTCTTTCTCTTTTAATTACCTTCCTTTATCGTAACTTTGATACTTTCGGGGAACATTGGGGACAATGTTCGGTTTAATGTAGGGAGGAGAATAAAGCGGAACTTTGAAACTAGGCTTATCCTTGATTATTTGTCTTGTCCTAGTTCATTTGTGTAATAAACCATAAGAGATATCGTTAGGGTAATTTTAGCACCAAATTAAAAAAAAATTATGACATGTACGAGTGGGACTTTAGTCTTAATAAAGCGTCTCATGGATAGGAGTTATATGACTAGCACAAAAACCGTTTACCACTCAAATTCCACCCCAAAAATGTGAGGTTCACCCCTAGATTTATAGGAATTAAAGCATTCACCTTTAATGCTTCAAGAGTGTACCGGTAGTATAATAGATTCTAGAACTTGTTTTGTGATGCATTCCGAGATCGCTGGTACTTGTGTAGTTAGGAATGACTAAATGATAAGAGGCATTAGGATAACCCTTGTTTGAAACTCGTATTATAATTACTTCTTCCACATCGGTCGAGTAATTACCCCACACCCTTGTGATGTACTCATCTTTAGTACACGATACCCTTAGTTAACCCCTTAGAGTCTATCCTTTCGCGGTTCTCGTGATGTTTCGGTTTTCCGGAATATAAATGAAGAGCATTGTTTACAATCCACCCCCAAATGTACACCCAAATTGCCTTAGCCTACCTTGTATGCACTCACCTTTAGTGCATTATTGTTATCATATTTAACCCTTAGTTCAATTATCTAGTTACTTGCATGGTTGCTAAGTCGAGTCATATCTTTTGTACACGGTTTTGGGATGATTGGGACTCATGGGTAAAAGTAAATTGTATGGAGTAACAGGAAGGAACGTCAAATTCAAATTTCCTTTGTTCACGTAATTAAATACTCCAAGTGTTTTGATCTTTTCAAATCGGGTCAAGTTGGTGTTAGAGTAATAAAACTCAAGTGTAGGATGCTCCTATAAATCCTTTATATTTTGATGTTATCTTAGAGGATGGTAGAGTAAAAGTGTATGCAAAAAAAAAAAAAAAAAAAAAAACGGCTACCATCCTACATCTATCTTTGTGTTTATGTTTTTCAATTTATGTATGTTTGTTTCAAGTTATCTAGAGTACAGTGAGTCGAGTCTTGGCTTAGCAACGCCATTCTTTTCATGCTTGTAACATAAGATTTTTGACTTGCCACCACTAAATCGCCTATCCAACCAAACCCTTTGTTTCCCTACCGTAACCCAACATTACAACCCTTTAAAAAGACCTCTTAGATAGTTGTTCCTAGGTGCTTACGCCAAAGCAGTGGAGGTTTGATCTATTCTCAAGCATATGGTAATCTATGTACTATGACCAGGTAATGAGTGTTTATCTTCCATTTTGTAGGATCGTGAATATTATGTTGTTTAGATGATTCGGGTGGTCTAGGATGATGATAGTATATGAATGCCATTGTTAGAGATGAAGAGAGTAGAGAGAATTCTAGAGATAAACAAAAGTGTAAAAGGTTAGATTAGAACTTCCAACCCCTACCTTGGAAGGTAGAGGTATTTATAGGTTACAAACTAAACGACCTCCCGACGGCTGTGGATCGAGATATACGGTGGGTAAAGACCCGTCCTTCCTCCACGGTGTTACACTACGCTAAACTAGGCTAATAACTAACTAATAAAGCGAAGAATAACGAATTAACGATATGTCACGAGCTAACATATGCTAGACCATAATTGGGGTGACCGACACTTTAACATGGAATTTCCAACCCTAACAATCTCCCCAAGGAGGTCACCCCATGATTTACATTTCGAATCCTAGCATTCTATTTTTGACTTTTGTTCTTGAGCTCAGACTTGAATTCTTCAACATCTCGCATCTTTGTGCTTTAGCGGTGACTCTTCATAGTCCGAGTGCTTTGTACTTTCAAAGGAGGTCTTTGAACTGATCCACATCTTTGATGATCTTCGAGCTTTCATTGAGATCATCACCATAGTAAATCTCGGATCACCCTTTATTGTGTTGCCATCATGTGATGTTGTGACTTTCGGACCGACATGCTCACACTTTTGAATCATGACATCTTTCCATCGAGTAGCGGAAGCTTTTATCGGTTCATGATATTTGCGGCAAGAGCGAAGCATAGTATAAAAATATCGAACCAGATTATGTAAATATGCACCATCATGATTTCTTCAAATTAAGTGTGAATCTTTGTGAGCATGCGATTTGGATTGACACCTCAATTCGATCACCGCAATCGTCCAAATGTACCGCAAACAACAGCTAGCAATAAAACACGAGAAGTGTCTTTGATCACTTTCTTTGAATTGAGGTACACGCCCACGGTTCGCCGTTGATCAATACAAGCTTGCGCTCGTGATCGGTATAATTTCAAGAATCTCCTTGACAGGTTTCGCAACTTCTCTAAATGTTCTCAAACCGAACGTCTCAAAGAAGACAACACGGAGTGAGTGAACCAATAATTGAGATTTCGATTGATGAAAATGATTTGAAAAACAATCATGTATTGCTTGAAGAAAGAGTTTTGCAATACGACGAAGGTTTTATAAGAAGAATCAATTTTCAATCATAAATACCCTTTTAATTTTGAAAGATTAATACACAGATATGTGCTAGAGAAAAGAATTGTTGAGCACAACGACCGGTTTTTCAAAGGTATCCGCCAATCCATTTCTAGACCAAGGTTGATTCAAGAATGAATCGCCCATCGTTTCTATCCAGCTTGTCACAAGTTTGATCTTTTGGAAAGATCTCACATGTAACCCACCAAGAGCTTGTTTGATGTTGGCTCTAGAAGGATTTCCATCTTCATTGTGAATACTTTTACATATCACTCGGATGTTCGGCAATACCACAAGGATAATCGTGGGACTCTCAATATATACTTACTTTCCACATTGTGTGAAACAAAGAAGTCTTCATTAATTTTGTGTCCTTAAGAGATATTGTGGATGATCTCTTGGCTCTAGACTCAATAGTGCACATTTGGTTCCTATGCGGAGACTAGGGAGGGTCTCCTTCTTCAATATCAACAATCTCTAAGAGAAAGTCGATAGATTATGACGATTCCCGTGAGAATGAAACAAGCCCTTTTAAGAGGAACTTGAGTAGCTTGGGAAGTTTAGTGCGATTGCATCTTTGGGTCCATGATGTCTTGTCTTCAATACCAGTGTTACCTTAGTAAACACCAGTGGGATATGTATTGAACGTGTTTCGCCCTAAGGTTGAATTATTGAGGCTATTTCTTTTCACCTTTTTCACATTCATTTCTTTTCATTCTTCAACCCTTTCATTGCTTACCGAGACTTCATAACTAGAACCTTGTTGGGTTTATTCGATTACTAGCTCGGTCTCGATCCGCACTCTTCCCATTTCTCACTTTTCTCCTTTTTTTCAATATACCTAAGGACTCTACACTAACTAGTGGATTGTCCTAGGTTGATCCCTCCACTCTGGCGGGATCGTGGGATCAAATACCTAACCTCACCAACCTTATAACTCCATACATAAAGTAAAATGGTCGGTCTTTTGTGCAGTTCATTCTTCCGTGAAACCAATTGAAAAATCATTTGAAAACAATCAAGGTACTTGTGATATGAGATCAAAGCATTTTGTACCTTAATAGTATTGATCATTTAGAAATGCTCCCCCTCAACATGTGCATATGATTTTCAAATTGTTTAGCACATGGAGGCAAGAGTTCTTTGAAATAATTTCTTGATCACAATTTCCGTAGAAAAAGCCATTTGATTTTCTTTGGTAAATTCTCCCCCTCAAAATGTGCATAGGATGTTTGAAATCATTTTATCACATAGAGACAAGAGTTCTTTTGAAGCACATCCACGATTACAAAAGCCATTTAGAAAACCATTTGTTCCCCCTCAATATGTGCATAGATAAACGAAAGAGTTTAGCACATATTAGAGAGAACAAGCACATTTGAATCAAATCGATCATCCTTTATCAAATTTCATTATTAAATCACAAATTCTCCCGATCAAAAATATCAAACCCTTTGAGATTTTGGATCCCAAGTGATTTAATAAGGTTTAGAAAACATGGGAGAATATGTGCCTTTGTTTAAATACTCTTTTGGTTTTTGGTTAAATGCTCTTCCACAATCATGTGCATTATGTATTTCAAAATCGTTTGGCACATGAAGGAAGGAGTTCTTTAAAAACAATTACCCTTTTAAAACCGATTTGAGATTTAAATCACGATCTCTCCCCCGATCAAAAATTTCAAACCAATTGAGATTTTGGATCCCGGTTGATTTAAATCATTTGGAAAATTTTAGGGGAAAGACGTGGCAAGATTTAATTTTGAAAAATGACTGATGAGGACCAATTACAAACATTAAAGATTGTTAGTGTCAGGTATGATATTTTTTTAAGAGATCCTTAAGTAAAATAAAACAATTTCACAATCAAACAAGAACAGAAAAAATTTCATTTCGAAAGATCTTGATTCTTAATGAAAAATCATACCAAGACATAACATTAAATCTTTAGATCACTACTTATTTTGTACAATATGGACTTTTATGAAGAAATATTGTTTGAAAATAATTTATTTTAAATCACTCTCCCCCTCAATCGATGACCGTAGTCGTTGATTGAGTGACTTAGGTTTTGAAAAAAAATAAAGTCCGTGATTTTCAAACTTTAGTCCCAATTAGTTTTCAAAACAATATTTTCCATTTTCAAAACAATTTATACAAATTTTTCAAAATTGTTTAAAATGGTATCCTCGCACAAAGATGCGTTAGGTGGTTGAGTCGCTCGTTGATGTTGTTCTTTGTAGGGCTTGGAAAAAAACCGTCTGTAATGCGGTGAGACTTCTTACGTTGCATTTTAATGCCAAGCGAGGTCAAATTAAGCTCCGTTTCTTGATCACTTAGAAGAAAACCATCTGGCGATGCGGTGAGACCTCTTCGTTGCATTTATGCCAACTTTCCATGGAAGTCAAATTAAGCTCCGTTTCTTCATTTGTCAACCCAAGATATAGTTACCCTTTCCTTTCGGCATCCAATCATCTTTAGTTGTGGGATCCAGATCAGGAACATTCTTATATACCAATATACCTGCATACGTTAGTGAACACATATACAGATATATGGTGGTCGACATCACCCATAAAAGCAATCGACTAATAAAAGTCAATACAACATATCAATCAGATCATAAAAGGTATGGGAATATTGTGTTCATCAAACTATAATCATCTAATCCTAACAATCACATCCTAGAAACCTAGTCCTTCAACATAGGCAATTATATATTATAATTAAGCACGTAGGATAATTAGATAAGTCCGATAGATGATATAAATTTGAAAACACTCTCCCCCTCAATCAATGACTCATTTTATAAAAGATTAAAAGCGCAGAAGTCATTGATTGAGTTTGCAAAATTTTATCGAAAACTCTGAATCTGATTGATTTAATAGCAACTCATTTTCCACCAATTTTGTTAAAACAAATATTTTTCTGAAGAATTTTAGAAGGAAAAATATTTGAGTAGGAACAGCAGTCCTTCGACATACTTTCCTTAAATTGTTTTAGGATAAGTGCACAAAATATTTGAAAATTGGTTTAGCGTAGCACTTTCCTTTCTTGAAGAACGGGTTGCTATCTGAAATAATAGCAAGCCATAGTTTTAAGTACGGGCTACAGTCTGAAGTAACTGTAAGCCATTGTTTTGAGACATGTTAAGAAAGAAATATTTACACCTCCTGCTCGAACTTCATCTAAAGTCCCGTGCCATTATTGAATGACATTTCTAAGACCGTAGATGTTATCGATATCAGAAGACATGTCTTGAGAAAACATATTTTTGGTATTTTAAATTTTCGATTTTTATGGGTTTTGTTGATTTTATATTTTCTATTTTCTTTTGTTGGTTTTATATTTTGTATTTTGTTTTTCCGATAAATATATACAAAGATAGAGTAGATGATATAGTTTAAGAAATATGATGATACTGATACCGAGATAAGGATATCGAACATCCCGTTGTAGAAGATAGAAGTCATCATCCCTAAAACGCTCACCACCAAAGCTTCCGAGTCTCTTGCATCAAGAAAGAAATTGAACCATCTCGAAAGTGAGACTTTGGCGCCTTCCCCCAAACCGAAAATCCTATAGTGAGCGGATACAAAGCTTTCTTTCAAGCTTCCATAAGCCGTGTGCACCAAGAAGCACACCATTATCATTGATCCTGCTGCTCCTTTTAAGAATAATCACCGTGATTCTTCGTTCGAGGTTATATCATCCAGTAGAACAGCAACGTATCATCCCACTCATAAATAATCTTCTCAAGATTCCTAACCACTGAAGTCTGAAGCGATCCATTCCAAAAAGGTGTCAAGAGAACACTTCCCCCAAGTAGTTGAATTGATGTAGTTAGCCTCTTTGTATAATGCTCAAGAACTCTCCGAATACACTTCATGAGGGAATGAAACACCTTCCAATGTTCACATTTTTCTTCCCGATGAACATGTATAAAGCTCAAGAACCCGGTACACCAATATCCAAGAACTCTCCGAATACACATCATGCCCGAGAGAAAACACCTCCCAATGTTTGAGGTAAACAATGGCTTTCTTCCCGATGATCGTGTATGAAGCTCAAGGACCAAGTACACACATTCCCAAAGAGAGAACAACCGATAACATTGAAGAAGTTGGTGAATCATCGATTATCTCAAGGATGACAATATCTGCGGATGTCAACTCGGAATAAGTGATTATATCTCGAATCATCGATTAAGCCTCAAGTGAGACATGAGCGCCCCCAATGTACACAATTCTCTCTCCCGATGATTGCGATAACATCGAGATCATCACACACCAAAGGTACCTCTTATATCTTCGTAAACTTTCTAAGATCTCTTCCCACATAGTTGGAATAAGAACACTAAACGCCTTGATGAGTAAAACCTTGAATTTCTCTACGGTCATGACATTTGTTTTCCCAGTATATCTTCAATCACTTAGAAGAGTTAAGTTCATCAAGTTTACTCGCCATGATTCAAACCTTGAGTTTCTCTGCGGTAATAACATTTGTCTTCCCGGGATATCTTCAATTACTTAGAAGTATTAAGTTCATCAAGTTTACTCGCGTTTAGATGCTTGTCTCCTTCCCCTTTTCTGGTTTTGATACTTAAGAATCAGCAACATCTTATCAGCCCAAATACTTGAAATCTTTATGAGAAGAACACTTGAACTCTAGTGAAAATCAACTTGCTAAAGAATATGAGCAAGTCTAATTGGGGATTAAATATGGCATTTCACTCTCCCCTAATTAGTGCTCTCCCATAAACCGACAATCTTTTAATAAATGCTTGAATTAAGAAGAAGTCTTTAGATCGTTAAATGCAACTCGCCTTTAGTCTTCTAACATGTAGCGTAAAATGTAGAATAGATCAGACTCGACCTTCTTCTAGATTGTCCGGTTGGGGAATAGATAGTTAACATCTTCAACACACCAAAAGCATCCTAATTAACTTACATCTTGCAAATCCTCTTAATTAAAATCCTCCCAATCAAACAAGAACAAAAGATGTTCATCAAGGAAATCGACAATCACCAACGAACACACAAGATGGTAATACCAAACTACCCATCACATCAAACAAGAACAGAGAGATTGTTCGGAATCATCATGTTGATGTATACGTGAAGCATTAACCGAAAGCACTTTGTCGATAAACTCATCAATCCGAGTGAAGATGTCAACCAACATCTCTTAGAAGAAACTCCATGTAAAGATGATCCGATAAGAAGAAGCTCGGTTCTTACATGAGTTTGAAGCCGTTTGACCATTTATTCTCAAATATCAATCAATCCATGCAAAAAATTCACACTTCTTCTCCCCCTCAAGAATTGCATACGGAGATGCCATTCTTGATTAAATAAGTGAAATCATCCAAATGTAGTCTATTCACACTTCTCCCCCACAAAATTAGCACATGATATCGCCATCGTCATTATAGTTGAGCAAGTGGAATCGAAAACAATCAATCTGAGCCGGTTCACTTGATAATTGAAAGCACGTGGAAAAAGCATGAAGCATGTTGATGAGAATGGTCATAATTGAGAAGATTTCTCTTCTTCAGAAGATAAAGCGCACTGACACGTACACTTTTCTTTTCTTTGAGGAACGAGGCTTGAACTTAAGTGTTCAAACGTCATTAGAAGATTTCTCTTCTTTCGAAGATAAAGCGCACTGAGACGTACACTTTTCTTTTCTTTAGAGTACGAGGCATGAGCTGTTGTGTTCATACGTCATTAATCTCTCTCTTTTCATCTACTCTTGGCAAACTTATAATCAACCCCATTATCATTCAGTAGGCTCTTTGTAGTGACAACTGATGGAGAAAACCCGATATAATGAATTTGACCCTGAAGTAAACTCCTTAAAGTGATAGTTATTTTGTGGTGGTATGAGCCCAATTCCCCCAAGTGGTAAAAGAAAAGATAAAAGACACCCAACACTAACTAGATTTCCAAGTCTTCATTTTTGATAATAAGCTCGAACAAGGATCATGAAGAATCTTCATCCAACCATCCCGATACCTTCAGATACTAAGTACACTCGCCGTGATATTTCACTTCAACCTCAAATAAATAATCATCAATTAACGCCGTTGTCATCATCTTGTAAAAGCTCAAATCTAGCCTTCTTTGACATTTAAATGAACTTTGATAATGGTTTCATCCGACCATGGTTAAAAGTACATAACCCAGAAACCATGTAATAGCCAAACCGCCATGACGAAAATCCAAACACACATCCAAATCATGAAGTACACCCTTTTATCCCTTCTTCGAAGAAGAAACCGTAGCACCAGCATCAGATAAGATCCCGAAATACACTATCCTTTCTCCAGGATGGTTCATCATCACGGGATTTTACAATTCTATGATTTAAACCGAGAAATAGATTCTTTCGCGAGATTTTACAAAATCAAGACAAAACCGTAAACAATGTCAGCTTGAATGTGTAATGACAACTTTGGTTTCGGTAAATATCTGTTTTAGGGGAACATGCAGCGGTTCATCAGCGGTTCATTATCCAACATTTTCAACAATATCATCAACAATTCTTTACCCATATGTAGACACCTTCACAAACCATACTAAGTCAAGTAGTATAAACTACCTCCCCCTGAGGTTGACCGTAACACACCAAAGTACACGTTTCTCCCCCATGATGGTTTTGAACTTTCGAAAGCATCATAATGTGTACGACCATTAGCAAGAAAAGTTCTTGTCATAAGCAGACATCATGAAAAGTCATGATTGATGCTGTAACCACTCGTAAATTTTCGTATCGATTTTTCGCGACTATATATATATTTTTTCGTTTCGAACTATAATCATGTCAAGTTACAAGTTATATTTTTTTTTATGAAACTTTCTGCGACCTCGATAATTTTTTCTTTACTTTTATAAATTATATATAATAAACTTTTTATTTTTTTAATTCTTACCGGGCCTAACCCGAACCACTCTCATTTTCTCTCTTGGGCTCGAGTACTAGCTGATCCAAACCTAACTCAATCTTAATATTTCTTTGGGCCTAGCCCATCCGCCCCTTGATGGCCCAACTACACCATCAATAATATTTGTGACAAAAACATGGAAAGTAAAGATTTGTTAAATGCTCATGTTTCTGTGAAAGATATCGAGACTCCAATCACCAACAAAATAAGAACACCTTTTTGTCAAGATTTATGTATCATGCATGTTTATAATCAAAGGAGATGACCAACGTGCAAAACCCAAGCAAAAACACAATCCTTGATCAAATTATCCCATGTACATGTATGTGTAAGAGGAGACAAAACACCTAGCAAGCCACCCTATTACTAGTATTATTTTACAATATTAGTACAAGTAAAAGAAAGCTTGTTACTACTCTTTTCTTTCTTTGTTACTGAGATAAACACACGGCAAAGCAAAATTATAAAACTTGGTCCCCCCTTATCATCTCTTTTCTTTTTTCTGTCTTTCCTCAGAAAACCCACGCCCCACCTGCTACTCTTCTTCCCCTCCTAATCGCTCTCTCTCTATACCCTACCTCCACCATGAACGCTCCTCCAAAAGTAGTAAACAATCCAAAACAATTTTCCCACCTCAAGAATCAACCTTAACCAAACTTAAAACCATTCTTGGCTCTTTCCCATGGAAAACAATCGACAAAGATGAGGTCCCCCATCTGATTCCTTGTCCCTAGGGGTTGCGGTTGAAGACAAAGCCAAGAAAGCCACGTGAAGGCCTGCACTTCGTGGGGAGGGTTACTCAAAAGAGGCTCCTTATCATCTTCAAGACCATGGCTATTCTCTTCTATATAAACAATTCCTTGAACACATTACTAAACTCACAAACTCACTACATATCTAACTCACTCAAACACTTCTCACATTCTAAACATACTCGCCCACTGAGCAAGGTTTCGGGTTCCATTTTCATAAGTTTAGAAGTTCATTTTGGGTTAAGTGGTGTTCGGGTATAAGCTTTGAAAGCTAGTTGTACGCTTGAGTTTCTTCCATCTCGAGTCTTTCCTCACACTTGACACACATTTCCACGCACTCGACCCATTGTAAGAGCTCAACTTCATCTCTACCTTATGTCTTTGTCTTTCCTAAACTACCAATATGTTGCACTTAGTATTACATGCTAATATGCTAAAACTTGGAAAACTAAACAAATGAGTTTCTTGAAAATTTGCTCACTGCTCGACATACATTTATATATTGAACATTCATGAATAATCTTGTTGTGTTTAAAGAACTTGTGTGGCAAACCTTTAGTCTCGCAACACACATAAACATCTTGAAGATAAACTTGTATCGTGTGGTTTCCAAATCGACATACACCCGTATACATGTCGAACTTATTCGAAATGTGGAGCTCGTAATGACCAAAGAAAACATAAACGAAAACTTACATATAAACACAAGTCTTGGCCTTTTTCATATACATGGTATGCTTATTTGAGAAAAGTGGTAATAAACTGTTTTGGAAGAGAAACACAAAACTCATACATACACGCATGCAAACATAAACACAAGTATTCACTGAGTATTATTTTACACTAAAATAAAAACGTTAGATACTAGTTAATTATATCTAAACGCATAGGATAACAAAGAAACTCACCTAGCTTAGTTAGTAACGTCGTTGGCCTTTGAACGAGTGGTCACATGTTCGAATCTCGAGGTGATGCTTTGCTATTTTTTTGTTATTTTCAACTCTCACATCTTGACAGTTCAGCCCCTCCAATTTTAACCACTTAACACTTCCTTAATTTTTTTATAAGTTTCCTAACTTACATTAATTGTTACACTTTCAACCCTCTAACTTTAACTCACTTAATATTTTTCCTTAAAAACATTTATAAGGTTGTAACTTGTAAAATTTTTACAACTTTAACCCTTCAAAGTTGAACACTTTGACACTTTTCATCAAAAACATTTATAAGCTTAGTAAACTTATATATTTTACCACTTTCCTTTTAGATAAATACTTTTAACACACGTTTATTTGGCAACCACATCGGTGTAAATTATAAATAATATATTTGTTCAAATATATTATTTAACCACGATTTCAATAAATATGTATATTCATACCTCGAAACCAAATAAATCAAATAGATACAATTTGATTTGCATTTATTTACTCTTTGATAATACTTGAGCTAAATACTTACAAAACACTTTGAACTAATTTAACCGTAAATCCTACCACACAAGCAACATTAAACACAACCACTTGTAAACACTTGACTTTATTTACACACTTCGAGTCGTGAGTACACAAAACTGCAAACTGAGACTCGCCATATTATATTTAGGTTCCGCGTAGGAGTCACTGCTACATCACACTCGATCTCTTGTGCTTTATTCATCGAACTGCTAAGGTGAGTTTATAGCCCCACGTTTACTTTTATTACTTGCTTTATAAAACTATGGGGTGAGAAACATGCAAAACTCTTTTCGGACCTGAAACTGAAAACACTATTACGTGAAACAACCTTGAATCCCAACTATGCTACCGTTAGTTCCCTTTGGGGGCGCGATTGTTATGAATAGATCTATTGGGATGACACCCCGTTCGAGTTTGACCGGATAGGAAAGCGTCGGGGTATATCATATCGTATTGATTGAGTGTCTGGAAATACACTTCTTGGGCTTTTATTTATCATGCTTCTAGATGCATGCACATTGTCGTAGTTTCGGTCGCATGAACTTGGTACTAGCATAATAGTCTTTTTGCATATAGTGTCATTCACGGAGATGCTATATGTGCAACTGTGGTCCAACTTGATTTCTTAAACTTAAACCTATGAACTCACCAACCTTTGTGTTGACATTTTAGCATGTTTTTCTCAGGTTTGCTTTTTGGCGTGGGTATTGGCAAAGGTATTCGTTGAAGACTGGCATCCGAAGTGTTTCCAAACATTTTAATACAACTTTTAATGGGACAACATACATTTTTATGGGCTTTACTTCCGCACTTTGAAACAATAATGTAAAACTATTTCTTAAATTAATATATCTTTTGAAAATGGAATAGAATTTCCATTCTTTATTACCTTGTGTTATGTATATTGATTTAGTAGCACCCCATGACCAACGCTTCACTGTGAAATTTTGGGGTGTTCTGATTGGTATTCGAGCCAAGGTTATAGAGAATTAGATATTTTCAAAACCTAAACTATAACCAAATTTTCCTAAAACACTTCAACGTCGCCACATTTGCCGATGTACGCCATGCCTTGCCCTCTTGTTACGATGTAGTCGTGCTATGTGTTACTACTGTATTTTAGGTTCGTATAAGCTCTCATTTGAATTAAATTAATTATTTCTCAAAGTCATTAAGTTTCTTAATTAACTCACATTTAAACTTTAAGGCTGTTCTTGTTTGATTGGGTCGCGAAGTTTAAATGAGAATAATGTTGATGTAACAAACTGAATGAAATTAAGGAATAATTAACTTAAAGAGAGTGTAGAGTAGACTACGAATGCTTATACTTGTTACATCTCTATGTTAAACTGCTTGACATGCCCACTGTTACAATATCGCACTATGCTATGCTTCCATAACTGCCTCTACGTTATTTCTTTATGTAATGTATAATTCATCAATGCTTCTACGATATTTGTGTATGTAACGTACAACTTGTCACTGTATCGACCTCTACGTTATTTGTGTATGTAACGTACAACTTGTCACTGCTTCTACGTTATTTCTGTGTGTAACGTACAACTCGTCACTGTATCGACTTCTACGTTATTTCTGTGTGTAACGTACAACTCTTCACTGTATCGACCTCTACGTTATTTATTTATGTAACGTACAACTCATAACTGGTTCTATGTTATTTCTTTAGGTAACATACAACTACTTGATTCTCGCACACGCATTTAAATTACGTCTGTCACTAGTCACGATCTCTTATGGCAATCTTATGCTCCATCCTTTATAACCTCATACGACTCTACTCTTTCTGTTTTGAACTCAACTATCGTACTCTTTTATGAAACCGCGTTGTATTCCATTTAATGAATCCTTTATCCGTTGTTTACTATCGCCTCACGTCACCGAATCTTTCTTGAACGACTAAAGTCTTTTCCCACGTCACATTTTAAGAGTATATATACTCACGTCTCGTCACCATACCGACCTCGATGATTCTCGCATCGTAAACCACGAGGACGTGGTTTCTATTAAGGGGTAGGTACTGTAACCACTCGTAAATTTCCGTATCGATTTTTCGCGACTATATTTTTTTTTTCGTTTCGAACTATAATCATGTCAAGTTACGAGTTATATTTTTTTTATGAAACTTTCTGCGACCTCGATAATTTTTTCTTTACTTTTATAAATTATATATAATAAACTTTTTATTTTTTTAATTCTTACCGGGCCTTTAGCCCAAACCCGAACCACTCTCATTTTCTCTCTTGGGCTCGAGTACTAGCTGATCCAAACCTAACTCAATCTTAATATTTCTTTGGGCCAAGCCCATCCGCCCCTTGATGGCCCAACTACACCATCAATAATATTTGTGACAAAAACATGGCAAGTAAAGATTTGTTAAATGTTCATGTTTCTGTGAAAGATATCGAGACTCCAATCACCAACAAAATAAGAACACCTTTTTGTCAAGATTTATGTATCATGCATGTTTATAATCAAAGGAGATGACCAACGTGCAAAACCCAAGCAAAAACACAATCCTTGATCAAATTATCCCATGTACATGTATGTGTAAGAGGAGACAAAACACCTAGCAAGCCACCCTATTACTAGTATTATTTTACAATATTAGTACAAGTAAAAGAAAGCTTGTTACTACTCTTTTCTTTCTTTGTTACTGAGATAAACACAAGGCAAAGCAAAATTATAAAACTTGGTCCCCCCCCCTTATCATCTCTTTTCTTTTTTCCGTCTTTCCTCAGAAAACCCACGCCCCACCTGCTACTCTTCTTCCCCTCCTAATCGCTCTCTCTCTCTACCCTACCTCCACCATGAACGCTCCTCCAAAAGTAGTAAACCATCCAAAACAATTTTCCTACCTCAAGAATCAACCTTAACCAAACTTAAAACCATTCTTGGCTCTTTCCCATGGAAACAAATCGACAAAGATGAGGTCCCCCATCTGATTCCTTATCCCTAGGGGTTGTGGTTGAAGACAAAGCCAAGAAAGCCACGTGAAGGCCTGCACTTCGTGGGGAGGGTTACTCAAAAGACGCTCCTTATCATCTTCAAGACCATGGCTATTCTCTTCTATATAAATAATTCCTAGAACACATTGCTAAACTCACAAACTTACTACATATCTAACTCACTCAAACACTTCTCACATTCTAAACATACTCGCCCACTGAGCAAGGTTTCGGGTTCCATTTTCATAAGTTTAGAAGTTCATTTTGGGTTAAGTGGTGTTCGGGTATAAGCTTTCGAAAGCTAGTTGGCACGCCGGGTTTCTTCCATCTCGAGTCTTTCCTCACACTTGACACACATTTCCACGTACTCGACCCACTGTAAGAGCTCAACTTCATCTCTACCTTATGTCTTTGTCTTTCCTAAACTACCAATATGTTGCACTTAGTATTACATGCTAATATGCTAAAACTTGGAAAACTAAACAAATGAGTTTCTTGAAAATTTGCTCACTGCTCGACATACATTTATATATTGAACATTCATGAATAATCTTGTTGTGTTTAAAGAACTTGTGTGGCAAACCTTTAGTCTCGCAACACACATAAACATCTTGAAGATAAACTTGTATCGTGTGGTTTCCAAATCGACATACACCGTATACATGTCGAACTTATTCAAATGTGGAGCTCGTAATGACCAAAGAAAACATAAACGAAAACTTACATATAAACACACGTCTTGGCCTTTTCATATACATGGTATGCTTATTTGAGAAAAGTGGTAATAAACTGTTTTGGAAGAGAAACACAAAACTCATACATACACGCATGCAAACATAAACACAAGTATTCACTGAGTATTATTTTACACTAAAATAAAAACGTTAGATACTAGTTAATTATATCTAAACGCATAGGATAACAAAGAAACTCACCTAGATTAGTTAGTAACGTCGTTGGCCTTTGAACGAGTGGTCACATGTTCGAATCCTGGAGGTGAAAGTTTTGCTATTTTTTTGTTATTTTCAACTTTCACATCTTGACAGTTCAGCCCCTCCAATTTTAACCACTTAACACTTCCTTAATTTTTTTATAAGTTTCCTAACTTACATTAATTGTTACACTTTCAACCCTCTACTTAACTCACTTAATATTTTTCTTTAAAAATATTTATAAGGTTGTAACTTGTAAATTTTTTACAACTTTAACTCTTCAAAGTTGAACACTTTGACACTTTTCATCCAAAACATTTATAAGCTTAGTAAACTTATATATTTTACCACTTTCCTTTTAGATAAATACGTTTAACACACGTTTATTTGGCAACCACATCGGTGTAAATTATAAATAATATATTTGTTCAAATATATTATTTAACCACAATTTCAATAAATATGTATGTTCATACCTCGAAACCAAATAAATCAAATAAATACAATTTGATTTGCATTTATTTACTCTTTAATAATACTTGAGCTAAATACTTACAAAACACTTTGAAATGATTTAACCGTAAATCCTACCACACAAGCAACATTAAACACAACCACTTGTAAACACTTGACTTTATTTACACACTTCGAGTCGTGAGTACACAAAACTGCAAACTGAGACTCGCCATATTATATTTAGGTTCCGCGTAGAGCCACTGCTACATCACACTCGATCTCTTGTGCTTTATTCATCGAACTGCTAAGGTGAGTTTATAGCCCCACGTTTACTTTTATTACTTGCTTTATAAAACTATGGGGTGAGAAACATGCAAAACTCTTTTCGGACACGAGGCGAAAACACTATTACGTGAAACAACCTTGAATCCCAACTATGCTACCGTTAGTTCCCTTTGGGGAGGCGCGATTGTTATGAATAGATCTATTGGGGATGACACCCCGTTCGAGTTTGACGGATAGGCAAACGTCGGCGATATATCATATCGTATTGATTGAGTGTCTGGAAATACACTTGCGGGCTTTTATTTATCATGCTTCTAGATGCATGCACACCGTCGTAGTTTCGATCGCATGAACTTGGTACTAGCGTAATAGTCTTTTTGCATATAGTGTCATTCACGGAGATGCTATATGTGCAGCTCGTGGTCCAACTTGATTTCTTAAACTTAAACCTATGAACTCACCAACCTTTGTGTTGAAATTTTAGCATGTTTTCTCGGGTTTACTTTTTGGCGTGGGCATTGGCAAAGGCATTCGTTGAAGACGGCATCCAAGTGTTTCCAAACATTTTAATACAACTTTTAATGGGACAACATACATTTTTATGGGCTTTACTTCCGCACTTTGAAACAATAATGTAAAACTATTTCTTAAATTAATATATCTTTTGAAAATGGAATAGAATTTCCATTCTTTATTACCTTGTGTTGTGTATATTGATTTAGTAGCACCCCATGACCTGAACGCTTTCGCTGTGAAATTTTAGGGGTGTTACAGATGCTGAAGATTCTTGAAAGATTTTGCTTAGACTGTGAAGTATCGTTGACATTTATTCCATGAGAATTGCTGATCACATATCATCCAATAAACCCATTGTTAAAACATCATTCACGAATTCTGCCAGCAATTGCTGTGACCATTTGGTGAAGTAAATCCGATATACCAAACTTGAACATGAAGTAAAATTCCCAAAATTTGTTACTTAAGCTTGTACTAATCCTCGTGAAAAAGAGACGGTGTACCCAATGTACAAAACCTCTTGACATATCCTCAACTGCGTGAGACACCGAAGTGATAGCTACGTTGTGGGTTAAGCTAGAAAGAATCACAACCGTAACTAAATAGCCAAGTTTTTATCACACTCAATAAACTCCCAAACAAGTCATCTTCGCGAAAGTGTAGAAAGAAAGAAGACGAAATAAGTAAACGTGTCTGAAAAACCTCACATCCAATCCAAGTATGAAATATCGCACAAACAACCCCGTAGTCATCTTTGTTCAATAACCAATTCAAGCCGTGACGTACCTCCGTGAAAATGTATACCCAAAAGTACCAAACCTCATAACACAACGAATCTCATCATCACACCAAATCTTACCATCAAAATCTCTTCAACAAATCTCATCATCAAAACGTATGTCTCAAATCTCATCATGTCGTTAAAATGCATAAAATCCAAGTCTCATCACATCAAATCTCATAACTCGATCCTATATTGAGAAGCACATACTGGATCCAATTCAGGCACATATCCGGTTCACCACACGGTCATAATAATCCGGATCTAGTCTACGCTCACAAAATCATAACAATTTCACAAACATTCAATAATCCAAAATGCTCTCAATTCTTCACATATCAAAACAAGTCCATGTTGATTCAAACCCGATACAAAAAAATTGTTAGCATTAACACATTCATGATATAAAGAATCACACAGTCCACCAGAACTGAATTGGGTCCAATAACATTAGATAATTAACCTTCAGCCCGTAGTCATCTTTAGCTCATAGACCATAGTAAGAAAAAAAATATCATCAGCCCAGTAGATTCTATCTTCGGCCCACAAACACTCTGATCCAAATTCAATAACAACCCTAAACCACCGGTTGTATAAAAGGCAACCACATCACATACTTTACCCTAATTATACTCCTCCTAAAAATTATATCCGCCCCTATTCACACCTCAGCTACTCAAAATAATCCTCATCTCCCTTATCAAAGAACCTTCGTTCTTATGAGCTAGCCACAGGGATGGCAAGGGCTCGATATCACAGCCATAGGGATGGTATGTGACGAGGTTTGAGTCCGACTTCGAGATCAAAACAACATCACGGTAGGAATTAAATTATGTTTGTGTTTCCATTTTCGTTTACCACAAATCAAAGTAGAAGGGATAGCATATTTGTTATTATATTTACTTTAAATTCGGATAGCATCAAAGAGTGATATGGGTCCATGAAGCAATTAGTCATTTGTGTATAGATCTATAAGTATCTATGAGTTTGAATAACCTTACACAAAAGACAAGGCTGAGATCAAATTTGCTTAACAAATGTTTTCGAATATAATAAGAGAACGAACCAAGAAACAGGAGTAACACATTTTGTTATCTTCTTTTTCAAGATTTTCGTATATGATTTGAAGTATGAACTTCAAGTAGGGATCGATGATGAATTTATTTTGTGTGAATGATCTTTATTGATCGAATATTCCTTGAGAACTGCACACAAGAAATCTGAGATCTGTTAATTTCTTGTAGTATTACTTTTAGTTTAGATTCATGTGTTAGATGTAGATGAGTGATATGTCGATACATTGAATTGAAAGAGATAGATGATTTATTTTGATACTGTTGATGATGACATTTGATTGTGGTCTGATTCATGTGGGTTGAGTTTGTGATGTGAGTTGATAAATGTAGATGTTTGTTCTTTTGATGTTTCAAGATAGTGATATGTATATGAATCTGATTTAGGGAGATTGTTAGATGATGTATGAATGTTATATGATACATGTTTGATGATGTATGAGGTACGAATATGTTTTATAATGTGTTTGAAGCCAATCGAGATTGTGACATATGTGTGAAACAACCCATAAACCACTTGATATCCTCTCCTCATGTCAAACCTCAACCGTGATTACTCAAAAACTCAGTCCTAATATTCTTCTAAATGCACCCTTAACCAGAATCAAACCGTATTCGTTTTTACGCTTTTGACCAATTCCAACTCGCTTTTGACCAAGTCCAACTCGCTTTTGACCAACTCGCATCTTAGTAAGCAACTCGCAGTTGACTAAATAGTCAACTCGCTTTTCAACCAAATCAGGATAACTCGCTGTTGACCAAAGTCAACTCGCATTTGACCAAAGTCAACTCGCATCAGGAACATTGAACCTGGACAGAATGACAGCAACACGCATCAAAGAATTTTACCACAACTCGCATTTAAGAATGCAAGTACACAACTCGCATACCCTAGTTAACAACTCGCATATTACATTACCAACTCGCATCCTTGAATCGGTGCAACTCGCATTCAAGAATCTGCACTTTAAGTTTCCCTCGTATAAGACACAAACATCATCAACAAACCAGAATCATTAACACCATGAGTAGCAGTTTAACACTCAGCAACTTGAATCAAAAGTGACTAAAAAAACTGCATAAGAACAGATTTGATTTTCAAAGAAACATTTTTTAAGACCAAGAATCATTTCCAAACATAGTTTTAACATCACTTTTTAAAAACCAGTAAGCAAGTTACATCAAACCACAAAACATCAACAATTCGAATTTTGACCATCATAAAATCACGTCAACACCGAATACATGAACCGAACAAAAATCATTCGAATGAGACCCAAATCGACACAAACAACATAACCTGGCTCTGATACCAATTGTAGGATCGTGAATATTATGTTGTTTAGATGATTCGGGTGATCTAGGATGATGATAGTATATGAATGCCATTGTTAGAGAGATGAAGAGAGTAGAGAGGGAATTCTAGAGAGATAAACAAAAGTGTAAAAGGTTAGATTAGAACTTCCAACCCTCTACCTTGGAAGGTAGAGGGTATTTATAGGTTACAAACTAAACGACTTCCTGACGGCTTGTGGATCAGGTATACAGTGGGTAAAGACCCGTCCTTCCTCCACGGTGTTACACTACGCTAAACTAGGCTAATAACTAACTAATAAAATAGTAAATAACGTAACTAACGATATGTCTACGAGCTAACATATGCTAGACCATAATTGGGGTGACCGACACTTTAACATGGAATTTCCAATTCCTAACACATTTCTATTTACTATATTTCATATACACCCGAGAGATGAGAGAATCCAAACACCCCTTGTGAGGTGCTAGTATATAATTTCCGTGCTTGTTATGACTATTGCGATGCTTTTACTTGTTGTGAATTATTTTGAACCATGGCTTCATGCCCCCTAACTTATAAATTTATTTGACCAAAGCATATTTGCTTGAGGACAAGCAAATACCAAGTGTAGGGATATTTGATAAGGATTTAAAAAGTACACTTTTAAGGGGTCATTTAATCCCTTAATCGATCACTTTTATACCCATTACTACTTAATTTCGTTCCTTTTCACTTTTTAGGTCTCTTGGAAGCAAAATGCTGGAATGATGCATATTTGGACAAAAAAGAGTAAATATATGAAGAAAATGACTAAGTCAAGATCGAAGACACTCAAGTCACTGAAGTTGAAGGCGGCGTCCCAACTAAAGGGTGATGTCGTCCTCTCTCTGATTTAATTAAAATACACTGACGACTCAAGTATACTTTTGCTAAAATACACCTGACGGCGTCAGGCTTTGAAGAGGAAGGGTGTCACTAAGACTTTTCATCTCAGACGGCCCAAATCCAGAATCAGACGAGATCCCTACTGAAACCCGACCGCGTCACAACTACAAGGTGACGCCGTCCCAACGATAACTTGGCCAAGACGAAAACCCTAATGACGGTGATCTGACGGCGTCCCACCTATAAGGTGACGCCGTCGCAAGTGTAAAATTATATATAGAATTCGAATTTTCAAAATTTTAAGAGGTAGACTTTTTGAGTAAAAACCTTAAACGTTTGTAGTCCGACTTGGACAGTATCTTAGGGTCCCAAACCCTATTTTACACACCAAGATAAGTGTTTTACTTCATTAATTTCATTATGTCTTCCATTGAATGTGTGTATGCTTGCTTGTTTAATATTTCGGGCTAAATTTCTTGTGTGTTTGCTTAGATCTATGAAACCTAGTTGTTAATTATTGTTAGGTTGTCTCTTATCTTAGTTGTAATTAGCTTAGGAGTGCAACTAGGTTATCGTTGTGTTTAATGCTTGATGAATCTTTGAGAGTTTATGAATGACTTAGTGGATTTTGTTTACTACACTCAAGGATGGCTTCAAAGAGTTACGGCATAGGCACACCCTACGACTTTAGGAAACACAATGCGTTAAGAATAAGGACATGATAATTCAACCTACAATAAAAGATAACTATGGAGTAATAGTATCTAGGTAAACACATTTTTAATCATCATACAAGCACACATCAATAGACATAAGACTACCCGTAGAATTAGATAATTAGAATAGTAGAGTAATCAGTAGAAGTACCACCCCCCAAATCCAAGCCCCGAGATTTTACCCTTAGCTTTCTAAAAAAATATAAAAAGATAAAAAAATAATCTTCCTCAACCTCAACCTTAGCGTAGTACACTTCTCACTAGCATTCTTATTCCCCTAGAGAACGATATCAATCCTGAGGCTTACCCAATACTACACTACAACGATTAGGTTCACTGCCTAAACTTGCTCGATGAAAAGGAAGTTTCTTTGACCCGAACGCGCTTTGTACGCGCATCAAACTCCCATAATCCAACTGCTCCCACTTGGAAGTTGGAGTAGCGGATAGCACAAAAACCAACGACGGAAACGTCTAGCAACGCTCTCACTCGCTATTTAACTAAAAGTGTCATAAATATAGTTTTATAAAATTTTCTCAATAGCATGGTCATTAATGTCTTGCTTTAATCATCCTTTGTTATAGATACCGTTAAACCATGGATATGGATCCTAACTCATTCCATATAGTTTAACCATTTAGAATCTCGTTATAGATTTCAATTCAGATATACCAAATGTAATCAAGAATCATCTTGCATTACCCTTTGGGTTTGGCCAAACATATCAAGTGGAGAGGAGTTGTGGTATCTTTCTGCACATATCAAGTGGAGTAACAAATCCTTTATTGACTACAAGTGTTGTGGATGCTGCTTCACATCACTCCGAAATATATCTTTTATAACTACCTTATTCAGAATAGCATTTGGCTTATACTTACAAAAGTGATATCCACACATAACAGAACTTGCTTGCATCTCAAGTCTAAGGACGACTTTAACAAACCATTTTCAATATTTTACTTATGACAAGGATCCAAAAGTAAATGTTTGAAAGTTGGGGTATCCAATATGCATCCCTTGTGAATACATATGAGTTTGACGGGAACAATCCGCATTCTCGTTAGAATATAACCAACACTCACATTTGCCTTACATAACAAATTTCCCAATTTCCATATTGTTAACCGACAATGGACATATTTAGAATGATAAATCATTTCATGGATTAAACATGAAAATATGGAATAACAGATTATATGAATGAAATAACAAATACCTCATATCTTTATTGATCAGAAAGTAATAACTGTCTTACAATTCCAAATTATCCGAATACAAATTAACACACAGATTTACATGAGAGTACTAGCTGATATTAAACCTATACCTCTAGTCAATTTAGAATGCTTAGGATACGCTAAAGCTTTCGTAAATGGATCAGCTAGGTTGTCATCTGTGTGAACCTTTGATATCTTCACGTCACCCATCTCAATAGTCTCTTGAAGATAATGAACTTTGCGCGGTAATGTCTAGCACCTTTGGTGGTTCCACTTTCATTACTTATAGTAATGGATCCAGTATTATCACAATACATATTTATGGGTTCTTCAATTGTGGGAACAATGCCAAGCCCAGAAATGAATTTGCGAACCCATACAGCCTCTTTAGATGCATCATAAGCAGCTATATACTCTGCTTCTGTAGATGAAGTAGCAAAATACTTTGCTTTATGCTTTTCCAATCAACAACACCTCCATTTAAAACAAACACATATCCAGTCTGAGATTTTAAGTTGATAACATCAAATAGTCCTGAATATTAAGTGTCAATTTCCCCCGATAATGCTTGTAGTTTATATCATTTATATGGATTTATGCTTGTTTTCCATTGTTTTCCACTTTCAGGTAAATTACGAGCATTGGAGCTAAAGAGACGCTGAACTGGAGAATTATCTAAAGATTTATCACAGTATGCTATTTTAAAGAAGTTACGGCGTAACTCGTCTCTCACATTACGCCGTAACTATTGCGTGACTTAGAAAGCCAACTTATCATTAGGTTACGGTGTAACTCTTCCCAAAGGTTACGACGTAACTACATTAGGTCAAATGAGGTTTCACGCCGCTGATACTTACGCCGTAACTACTACATCAACTACGACGTAACCGAGCTTATTGAAGACTACGGCGTAACCACTCATTAGGTTACGCCGTAACCAGCAGATCTAGTGCATTATTCGAAGAAATAGAAGGTTACGGCGTAACTCCTATATTGGTTACGCCGTAACTCAGATCTGGCCTATAAATACCCCACGAATTCCAGCATTTCTATTCATTCCATTCCACACACAACACTCTGAGAACGTGGGAAAAAGCTCAAGGCATGTCTAGAGGAGCATACGGAGCTGTCTCCAAGGGAGAAATCACTCCCCTACGATAAGCATTAGCGTTTTATATTTATTTTACTTTCAATTCATGTATTTCGTACCTTTGAATATTGAATTGATTTGCATGATTAATATGAGCGGCTAAGCACCTTTTGGTGCTAGCCTAGTTATGATTCCTTAATTGTTTTGTTTGCGTTTACTTTACTTCCGTACAATTATTTATAAGTGTATGCATGCATAGTTTATTAGTAGCCACCCTTGGTTCGGTAGTTTTGAATGGCGATAGATAGGGGTGAGCAAAACAAACCGAAAAAACCGAACCGTAAAAACCGACCGAAACTAAAAACCGATGGTTCGGTTTTTACTTTTTTAGAAACCGAAAAATGCGGTTCGATTTCGGTTTTTGTCCAAAAACCAAACCGGAAAAACCGAACCGAACCGAACCGGTTTATTATATAATATATCTCATTAATATAATATGATTAAATAACTAAATAAATCAAATTTAAACATTCATATTCATTTTATGAGTGGATTTATAATCTATTTAGGGGGAATTGCATATATATCCTTGCAAAAGCTTAAAATTGCATATATATCTAGCTTAAACTTTTAATTGCATATATATCCTTCCAAAGGCTTAAAAATTGCATATATATCCAATCTAAACTTAGAATTACATATATATCCTTCGTAAACCTTAAATATGTCATATATATATCCAAATAAGTATTTAATTTAAATTTGCAACTCTTGAATACATAACAATTATAATTATATAAAAATATTTCTTAAATATATTTTTTCTTTATTTATAAACTTGTTGGCAATAGTATATACGCTTTTATTGCAAATACATTTTGTCTGTAATGTATATTATTTACCAACCATGATATATTTGATAGCTTATTTCATTCATTTGAACCCCGGGACATCGTATCCTTAAAACAAATGTGTTTGTTGCCATTTTAAAATTATAATTAATTAATTATCATAATTTAGAGTTTAAAGTTATATTAAATAATTATTTTGATATATATGATATATTAGAGGTTTAGAAGGATATATATCCAATTTCTAAGCTTTTGAAAGGATAAATATGCAATTATAAGTTTAAGTTGGATATATACGTAATTTTGAGCTTTTGCAAGGATATATGTGCAATTCCCCCTATTTATCTTAACGTTTATATTTATATGTGTGTTTGTAGTGTCGCGTGTTTTGTGTGAATATATCAATAAGTATTCGATAATGATTATATTACGTGTATGTTCACTTGTATGTGTATGTCTCATTTATATGTTTGTAATTGTAGAATTATGCAATAAACATTATTATGCTTAAATTGAAAAAAGTAAAGAAAAATAACTAATTTTGTACGTAAAACAAGTTTGTTGGTATAATTTGGCCATACCCAAATATTAACGGTTGGAAACCGAAAAAATCGAAACCGATAACAAACCGAAAAAACCGAACCGTCAAAAACCAAACGGTTTCGATTTTGGGTTCTACAAAAACCGAACATTGTGGTTAGGTTTCGGTTTTAGCCAAAAACCGACCCAAACCGAACCGTGCACACCCCTAGCGATAGAGGCCAATTGCCTAAGAGATATGACCAACTGACCCTAGGTGAGCTGACTGAGACGGGAAGGGTAAGATATGACCAACTGACGACCCTTTCTACTTGTGCCATTTGACCAACTGATCACCTATCGTTTGGATGAACTTAAGAATTAGGGGGTGAGTGTCTAAGTTCTAACGGTCGGACACTCACTATTATAAATCTAGCATGTAGCGGTACTTAATGACTCGGCTTAGGGGACCAGGAACAATATGACTTATGACGATGCGCCTGACTTCTCCTGTGGTGGCATCTTTGCTGATAGGTTAGGGCCAATTGACCAAATGATGTCCTCTCGACTTTGACCCCACCTGAAGTAATTGGAAGTAAGTAGACGTAGACATAACTAGATAGGAGGATTAATTAGGTTAGCACCACTCTTCTCTATTGATTTCCCTTTATCCTTTATTTGCTTATATTTGCCTTACTCTGCATTTAGTAGTTTAATTAATTAAATCCCTATCGAAACCTTTATTAATCTGTGACACTAGACTTAGTAATAATCCATCACACATAGCTCTTAGGACGACCTTGACTTTACTGATTACTACACTACACACGAGCGGGTACACTGCCCGTTAGTGCACTAGTGTAGACCATAGGTATAACGAGACACTATAAATTTAAGACCTGGTCAGTAAAACCTGCATCATAAGTCATCGACATTGTGGAAAACTAGAAGGGGGTTGAATAGTTTTACCAATTTAAAACTTCCTTTTAAATATTTAGATCGACTTATGTCAATCTATTTGGTTGTTTATGTTGGACGTTGATAGATAGATATATAAGCGTGTAATGAAAGATAAAGAGTAAGAAGCACATCACCACGACACAAGTTATTTATAGTGGTTCGGCTACAAGGACACCTTCCTTGCCTACTCCACTCCCGAGTCACCTACTCGAGAGTTCGTAAGCACTACACCAACTCCTTATGGCGGAGAAGCCTTCTGGCGTCGCTTAACCTTTTTCGGTACAAAGCTAAATACCGAGTTCCTTCACACCAAGGCGAACCACACCTAACACAACGTCGCCTACCCTTTATACGGTGCTAGGCTAACCACCGAGTTCTTTCACACCAAGGAGAACTAATCCTATCTGGCGTCGCCTACCCTTTATTAGGTACTAGGCTAAGCACCTAGTTCCATTACTATGGAGGAACTACTACCCTTCACAACACAACACCTAATATCAAGGAGATCCACTCCTTGTTACAACACCATCAAGGATATCACCATCCTTGAAATAAACAAATACTTATATGTATAACGATGCACCTCATCGATTATCGACCTAGGCATTCTTCCCAAATGCGACTTGATTTGATTCTTGGCATCCTTCACTAATGCCTTTGACACAACGCTTGGCACCCTTCACTAATGCCTTCGTCTTGACACCTTTAGCATTCTTCACTAATGCTTTGACACGGATGATGAGCACCTTTCACTAATGCTTTCATCTTGACACTTTCGGCATTCTTCACTAATGCCTTCAACCCAACATCTATGGAGAAAGGAAGAACTATCAACAAGAGAACCTTAGTTGTCTTGATGATGATGAAACATGGCAACTCATGGACTTGAGCTTGCTCGTCTTCAAGTGGTGATCTTGCCTTTAAGAGGAACCTAGAAGATCACACAAAACAAAAGACAAACTACATAGATCACTTGGATCCGAGGTTAGAGGTTATAATACTTGGGGAAGTATGTGTGTAAAGTGGTGAGTAGAAAGGAAGAAATGGCTCTCTATTTATAGAGAAAATTCTCTCTTGTTCCCGGATCCCCCGGATCCCTACCACAAGGATCCGGCTAGCACAAAGCCAGGGATCCGTGGGCAGCTCCTCTTGCCCATGGGTATTTTTGGTTATGGGTCATGGGTCATGGGTTATGGGTTGATCCATGGTTTTCTTTCTAGATACAATGTATCTTAAGGATACAATGAACTTGGTTAAGTGGTATATATAAAACCATGGGTTATGGGTCAATACCATTTGCTAGTTTTTACCCATTTTAGTATATACTTGTTTTTACCCATTTTAGTATATACTTGTTTTTACCCATTTTAGTATACTTAGTTTAAGTATATGCTAACCCAATATGTAAACACTAGTTGTTGTACATATGTATCTAAATCATAAAATCACTTATACTTGTTTTAGTGTTTTATGTGAAAACGTAAGTGTGTTAGGAAACTATTAACTCAAACTATTTACGTATTCTATTTGTTTCGTTAAAATGATTTTCGTTTGTTATCGACAAAACATTAGAAGATCGTAAAATATAAATAAACGTTTTTACGGCTTATTTGTATTAACAATCTCCCCTTTTGTTGATGACAAAACATAAAATTATTTTAAGGAAAAACTAAAATTAAGTAAAAGTTTGAATTAGTAGTTTTACTTTCTTCTCCCCTTTTGTCGAAACAAAAGTGTTAAAAGAAACTAACACAATTTTTATAAAAAATATGTAAAAATGTAAAGAGAGCAAGTGGCGGGAATGGTACTCGTCTTAACTCCCCTTGCGAGTCCATCCCTTTGAAAGGCGTCAAGGACATGACGTAAAATAAACTAATTGTGTTTGCAATTATGTTTGCAAATGGTTCGTCTAAGTGCGAAAACGTGCTCCCCTTGAAGATTGCAAAGTTGCAATGGGGTGTCATGAAGTATAGTCCAAAATCGGATTAAGTTGCAAATGTTTTTGCAATTTCGTTTGACACAAAGCTCCCCTAGCTTTATGGTGTCAAAATCTTCATGTGTATTTTGAAAATCTACAAAGTAAAGGTTAGAAAACAAGAGTATAGTGCATAATTTCTGCAAATAAAACTCAAGTTAGTAGAAATTTGTGCTTGATCCACGGATCCCGGTTCCCTTCTTGGAGGGATCCGTCTAGGCATTTTGGAGGGATCCGGCTACTGTCTATTGACAGTTTCTTCAGCAATGAGAGTGTTTCAATCAATGCTAACGAATATGTGAAGTAGTATATGATATATCAAGCACAACACATAAAGCACATAACAACTATGGCATATAGATATTCATTCAATAAAAACAAGAGATGATCAACCAAATCTCTAAAACTAAGAGAATGAACTAGCCATACAAGTGCTACTAATGCTAATGAGTTACCCAAACTCTAGATTCAACTAAAAGCTTAATGATGATCAAGGATGAGATAAGTTTTCCTAAACATTCTAAGTTTGAGCTTGTGACTATGATGCTCATTGTAGTTTAGGCTTGTTGACCTCTTGAAGCGTTCGAGGAGGTGATAAAACATGAAACGTTGCTCTTCACGTAGTTCATGTATCAATCTTTCAACATGTTTACAATGATAGCAATCCTTGTCATGGTTTTGAATTTCTTGAAGTGGAAGTTCAAGTGAAGTGGGTTGAGGATCTTCAAATGAAGGAGGAATTGGTGGAGGCTCATTAAGTGATGGCTCTACAATGTTTGAGGGTGGAGGTAAAGAAGCATCAACTTCCATGTGGTCGGGTGGTTGACTTTGATGTCTTCTCATAATCCAAAATGGACTATTGGGGGGAATGAGAGAGTTTGACATTGGATCAAGTGTTGATTCAATATTTTGATTTTGTTGCCCAACCTTTTCAAGTGAGTTTGTTGGTAGTGGTGGAAGGTGAGATGGCCAAGGAGGTAAGTCTTCTACATTGTGAGAATGTGGAGATGATTGTGAGGTGGCTCTAGGCACCAATGATGTTGGTTGAGTTGTGGAGGGTATGTTTGGTTTGGTAGAGTTTGGTGATGAAGTCCTAGTGGGAACTATTTTCTTGGGGATTAGTTTGATTGGTTTCCTTGGTGTAGGAGAAATCCTAGCATTAGTGGACTTAACCGGAGATGATTCGGTTGAGGAAACTTCGTGTATGATCCTAGCAAGTTTCTTGGGTGGTTCTTGAGTGGATGAGTTAGCACTAGGAGCCTTTCTCATGATGAAATGACTAAGGAAGATGGTTGTAATTCTTGATAATTGTGTTTGTGTTTGATGACTAAAGTGTTCTTAGCAATATGGCTTATAAAGGGAAGAGCTTGGCAAGTGCATTTAAGACTTAATCCACTAAGATTCTTGGAAATGTGATGATTAACATGCACAAGGTTGAAGTTCGAGTTTCAGCGATCTAGGAACTCATTTAAGATGAGATGGAGTGTTTGAGTTAGGAAGATGAGTTGAAATGATTGTTTTAGCAATGTTTGACATAAAGCGTCACCGGATCCACGGTTCCCTCCTTGGAGGATCCGGCTAAACTAATCCTAGGGATCCGGCTCTCGTGATTATGCGAGGTTTGAAATGAGGTTTCTAGGAGCTAAAGCCTATCTCATTTTGAGTGTTTCAGTTCTCCTAAGTGTTTTAAGATGAGAGGTACTTGAATGATCAAAGGTAATAAGTGTTATAGCAAATGATTGCTTCTTATGGAAAGGAGATGGGACAAGATGACTACCAATGGATGTCCAAGGATAACACTAAGAGTTTTGGTGGTGTCAAGTCATAATAAATGATCCTAGTGATCGATTTAAGCTTGAGGTGAAATTTGAAAAATTCTTAAAAATCACAAGAATTGAAAAACTAATTTTGTCTCACTTTGAGATAAAATGATTAGAAACAATTTCCTAAAATTGTTTAATTTGTCCACTTAAGTGTTTTGAAAGATGAGAAAGCAGTTTGTGAGTATTGAAGCGGAAATATGGTGAGTTTTGATGTGTTGATAAATCAAGAGGCATTTTGACTAAGATCTTAAGTAAGCCTTTAGTGAGTCTAAGCCTTTCTCATCCTTGAAGTGGTTTTAGTTGGATTCTAAAATCATATGCTTAGCTAATGTGATGTTATCTAGAAAGTTATCTTGATGCAAGGAATGTTGTATTCTTGATCGATGTCACGGATCCCACGGTTCCCTCGAGGAGGGATCCGGCTAGGCTAATCCTAGGGATCCGGCATCTGCGGATCGAATCTTCACGAAATGATGTGCGATTTTGCACACTAATAAATCTATAAACAAAGCAATAAGAACAAGCATGTCATCACAAAACACCACTTATAAAAGCATGATAAAGTAACAATATCCAAATTACCATAAACCAAAAGTGCTAAAACGTAATCATCCAAACATAAAATAAAGGAAAATAAGCATATTCCTATTGTCTCTTTCGTCAATCCTTTCTTTTCCTTTTTGACGGCTTAGTGAGGTTGTAAGCGAGGTTTTGAATCATGCCCCTCAATTGTTTAAATTCCGCGGTCTCGTTTGGAATGGTTGGAAGTTGTTCGTAGTAGTCAAAGGGTTCCAATTTGATGTTGGCTATGGGGTCGACGTCTTCCTCATCTTCATCTTCTTCTTCTTCACCGGCCGAGGAGTCCGAGAGAGCTTCAGGTTTCTTTCCATTGACCATGAACCGTTTAGGGGGTTGTTTGGTAAGAGGTACCATGACGTGATCGGAAGGTAATGATCATCGTTGATAGGAGATGGTTGCAATGCACCAACATACTTACAAAGTCGTGTTAGGAGCATACCATATGGAAGTACCATGTTGGAAGCTTTGAATACCTGACCATTCTCCTTACCATGTAATAGGCAAGATTAAATGGCCTTTGGTGGGTAAGACAATAGATCATTTGCACAAGACATGCGTTTGGATGATCTTTGTTTCCAACTAGGCTAATGACGTTTTCCTAAAGTTTCTTCCCATTTTCTAAACATGGGATGCATTTGAAAAGTTCCATTTGAAAGGGATCACGGTGAATGAGCTTTTATTACGGTTGTAGCAGGATTGGTCGGTCCTAACTTTGAAGATAGTATCTCGAATGGTTTCGGGATTGTCGAGAGGAGTGTTGTAGAGGCTTAGGATCAAGTGCAAGGTTTTGGCGTTAATTGCCCAATCTTGAGTACATACAAATTCCTTCACAAGGAATGCGAAGAATTTGAGCAAAGGTGTTGAGAGGAAGAATAAAGTTTTGTTTGTTGATGATGAAGGCGATTGAGATGCTATTGTCGGTGTTTCTAATGATCCTAAAGCTTTTGTAAAATTCAAAAATGAAGACCGGACAAATTTGTTCATCTATGTCAAGGAGACAATCAAAGTTGATTGTCGAGAAAACTTGACGAATGTCGGTATCTTCAAGGAAACATTCCTTGACTACGACCTTCGTGGATAAGTCGTTTACAAGGCTTTTGAATATTTTACGGTCGGTTTTGGTCAATCCCTTTTACGATAGTAATGAGTAAGGTAATGAGCGGTGTCATGATGATCTTGTTGAGTGGCTTTGGGCATGGTTGGTCCTAAAAATACAAATTTTCCAATTAGGTAAAATTAGTTGGGATGGGTTTATGGTTTTGATTTGTATTAACAATGTTGTGAACACAATGTGATTTTGTTAAAACCCCCTTTTCATGATTAATTTGAAAACCCTAATTAAATTAATTGATTAGAAATTAAGAAACCATAAACCCTAGGATGAGGATGATGAAAATTAGAACAAGTTAATGTAATTACTTACAATGGTGTTCTAGGAAGGAATACTTGAAAGTATGGAAGCCAATGAGGATGAATTATGTAGCTTAGTCGTTTTGTGTTATGTGAATAGAGGAAAAAGATCGGTGGTGATTTTTGAAAGCGTATAGTGAGTTACATTCCACGGTTCCCGGATCCCTTGTATTTGGGATCGGCTAGTACAACTAGAGGATCCGACTCGTGGACGAGAAAAAGGGTTGTTTGGCATTATTTTTGTAGTAGGCTTATAACTAGCTTACTAAAAATAGTTTGGAAGTATTAGATGAGGATTGTTTATGGATGACGGGTTTGATGAATCACATATCGAGGGTTCATATGTGACAACGGCGTTAGTTTGTGAATCAAGAGGAATACTATTCACGATGATGAAAAAGGCGGAGAAGTGACGAAAGAGACTTCTTATGATGCTAGTAATTTTTAAACAAAGAAAACTATGAAATAAATTAAACTCATGTAACCTATCTAATGAAAAGTAAAACATACCTCTATGCTTCTTGGTTTGGCGTAATACCAAAAATACTTCATGAGCTTTTAAAGTAATCCTTTGTACTTGGTGTACGTAAGTTGTGATTACTTTTTAGATCCTTCCTTGAATGTTGACTTCATTATTCTTTGAATAGAGATGAAGATTTTTGGAGAGATTCTAGCATGAAGATTTCTTAAAAAAAAAATTGTTAGAATGATCTATCAATGTCCAACAAAATGATTTAAAAGAAATATGACCTAAAAAAAATCCTTCTTTGTAGTTTTCAAACATACACGGATCGTATCAAGTCTTTAAAGTACAACATACTTTAAGAAACTTGGTAACGAAGCTCTGATGCCAATTGTGGAAAACTAGAAGGGGGGGTGGGTTTGAATAGTTTTACCAATTTAAAACTTCCTTTTAAATATTTAGATCGACTTATGTCAATCTATTTGGTTGTTTATGTTGGACGTTGATAGATAGATATATAAGCGTGTAATGAAAGATAAAGAGTAAGAAGCACATCACCACGACACAAGTTATTTATAGTGGTTCGGCTACAAGGACACCTTCCTTGCCTACTCCACTCCCGAGTCACCTACTCGAGAGTTCGTAAGCACTACACCAACTCCTTATGGCGGAGAAGCCTTCACTGGCGTCGCTTAACCTTTTTCGGTACAAAGCTAAATACCGAGTTCCTTCACACCAAGGCGAACCACACCTAACACAACGTCGCCTACCCTTTATACGGTGCTAGGCTAACCACGAGTTCTTTCACACCAAGGAGAACTAATCCTATCACAGCGTCGCCTACCCTTTATTAGGTACTAGGCTAAGCACCTAGTTCCATTACTATGGAGGAACTACTACCCTTCACAACACAACACCTAATATCAAGGAGATCCTCTCCTTGTTACAACACCATCAAGGATATCACCATCCTTGAAATAAACAAATACTTATATGTATAACGATGCACCTCATCGATTATCGACCTAGGCATTCTTCCCAAATGCGACTTGATTTGATTCTTGGCATCCTTCACTAATGCCTTTGACACAACGCTTGGCACCCTTCACTAATGCCTTCGTCTTGACACCTTTAGCATTCTTCACTAATGCTTTGACACGGATGATGAGCACCTTTCACTAATGCTTTCATCTTGACACTTTCGGCATTCTTCACTAATGCCTTCAACCCAACATCTATGGAGAAAGGAAGAACTATCAACAAGAGAACCTTAGTTGTCTTGATGATGACGAAACATGGCAACTCATGGACTTGAGCTTGCTCGTCTTCAAGAAGTGGTGATCTTGCCTTTAAGAGGAACCTAGAAGATCACACAAAACAAAAGACAAACTACATAGATCACTTGGATCCGAGGTTAGAGGTTATAATACTTGGGGAAGTATGTGTGTAAAGTGGTGAGTAGAAAGGAAGAAATGGCTCTCTATTTATAGAAAATTCTCTCTTGTTCCCGGATCCCACGGATCCCTACCACAAGGATCCGGCTAGCACAAAGCCGGGGATCCGTGGGCGCTCCTCTTTGCCCATGGGTATTTTTGGTTATGGGTCATGGGTCATGGGTTATGGGTTGATCCATGGTTTTCTTTCTAGATACAATGTATCTTAAGGATACAATGAACTTGGTTAAGTGGTATATATAAAACCATGGGTTATGGGTCAATACCATTTGCTAGTTTTACCCATTTTAGTATATACTTGTTTTACTTGTTTTACCCATTTTAGTATACTTAGTTTAAGTATATGCTAACCCAATATGTAAACACTAGTTGTTGTACATATGTATCTAAATCATAAAATCACTTATACTTGTTTTAGTGTTTTATGTGAAAGCGTAAGTGTGTTAGGAAACTATTAACTCAAACTATTTACGTATTCTATTTGTTTCGTTAAAATGATTTTTCGTTTGTTATCGACAAAACATTAGAAGATCGTAAAATATAAATAAACGTTTTACGACTTATTTGTATTAACATGGAATAGCGGTAAAATAAACAACGTTATTTCTAAGCGAAATTGCATTATTTGATTCAAAGCGATTAACAAAACCATCGTCATACAAGCGTGAAACTAAAATAATTCCTTTAGTAATAGAGGGAGCGAGAATGACAATCGTTCACAACAATTACTAATCAACTAGGAGACATAAATGAAAACACCAATAGCTTCAACCCTGCAGCGACCATTGCCCACGCATGGACTTAAAGCTCCGGCTTCAACTTCCTACTTCCCCGAGACTACGAGTAGTATTACGGATGTGAGTACCACAACATGTGTCATGTACTAAGGATATATTAGGAAAAGAGTAGAGTTCTAAAGTGAAAATGCTTGAAGAACTAGTTGCAAGAGATTGTTTCTTCTTTTTCATCAACTCGGCGAGATACTAGGGACAATTCCTTCTCCAATTACCCACTTCACCACATTGGTGGTAGGTCGCGTCCTTAGCAGGATTATCCTTCTTGGGTGGTGGAGGAATCTTAGGCTTGGAAGCATAAGATGGTTTATATTCAGGAGCATAAGCAAACTTATACTTTCCATTTCCTTGAATCCCTTACTTGACCTTAAGCGATTTATTATTTTATGGTTTTATGGACCTTTCCATGCGTATGTTATGTAGTGCAGTGCGACATCTTCGTTGGCAACGTCTGCTCATGTTACTTAAGCATAGCATGTAATTCATTCTGATCTTCCCATGTTGTGCATATTAAAGTTACGCACAAGCGAGACATACTATTTAGAGACCGATTAAGATCAAACTAACTCTATAGTTCGAGTAACTAGGTGACCAAGGCGTTCCAAATTGTCAATATAGCTCTTCATCTTTAGAACATACGAGCTACAGTTGACCTTCTTCCTTCTTATACGCGTGAAATTCACGTGCGGTTTGTAAAGCTCTATTCTTCTGTTGGGCAAACATGGACTTCAACTCTTGAAGCATTTCATAAGCACCAAGATGAGTTAGATTTCGTTGGATCTCTAACTCCATGGTCATGAGCATAAAGGAAGCTATGTCCTTTGACCCCTTAACCCATGCGATGGGGCTGCAAGACCTCGGGAGGGACAAGGTAGCCGGGAGTTGCAGCTTGGTGTAGCGAGGATGGGATGCTCCAAATAAGTTTCTTTATCTTGGTGACGATTATAATCTGGTGGTGATACCGATCAATGAATTTGGGTCCGGTGAGTTTTGTTTCTCAAAGAAACTCTGAGTACCGGTGTTTTCGGTGAGGTAGTCATCTACAATTTTGAAAAGTTGAAATAATTAGTATTTTCGATAATTAACTTTCTAAAAGAATTAACTACCCAATTAATTACTAATAAGACTAAGATCCATCTTGACCTCCCACTTATTACCAAAGGTCTGACCAATGAGTAAACATGTAGGCCAAGAGGTAAGCGACGAGCGTTAATTGCATAATTGCATAATGCAACTCTTAGACTTTATGAGACTGATTAAGGCATTAGTAAACAAGTAATAATGTCAAAAGCATGTTTAGTTCTCATCTTATGCCTCGGGTCCAAGGTCTGACCAAGCATACTCGAAATAAGTCGACCAAGTAAGAACTTGCAAATATCACCAAAGGTCGACCAATGAGTAATACTCACCATGGGTTGGAATGGCCCTAAGGTCTAACCAAAGAGGTCAAGCCAAATGCACGTGTTCATAGTTGGTTGGCATAGACTTAAAATTTTACACATAGGGTATTCACATAAATGTGGTAAAATCGTGTATAAAAAGCATGCAAAACAACTTTGTAACACTTATTTCAAAAAAATTGGTAATGACATTGTAGTGATCCTCATGGTTCATAGTAGCTCAATCGAACTCGCGGGGAGGAGGACCGGTCGGTAGTGAGGTAATAACCGAAAATCCTTTAGGCGTGTTGTGTGTACCTCCTTAAACCCCTTTATAGTCTATTCTGGTGGGAGGTCAAAATGGATCTTAGTCTTATTAGTAATTAATTTGGTAGTTAATTCTTTTAAGAAGTTAATTATCAAAATCTAATTATTTGAACTTTTCTAAATTGTAGATGACTACCTCGATGTAAACAATTCGGTACTTAGGAGTTCCTTTGAGAAACAAAAACTCACTGGACCTAACTTCATTGATCGGTATCGCCGACTTCGTGATATCTGTCGACTAAAGATAAGGAAACTTATTTGGAGCATCCCATCCTTGTTGCACATGTTGCAACTCCCGCCACCCTGTCCTCCGGAGGCTCTTGCACCACACCGCATGAGTTAAGGGTCAAAGGACATAGCCGCCTTCATGCTCATGACCATGGAGTTAGAGATCAATGAAATCTAACTCATCCCTGCTTATGTCATGTTTCATGAGTTGAAGTCCATGTTTGGCCAACAGTAATATGAGCTCTGAGCTGTACATGAATTTCACGTGTGCAAGTAGGAAGAAGGTCAATCTGTTAGCTGTATGTTCTAAAGATGAAGAGCTATATTAATAATTTGGAACATCTTGGTCACCCATTACTTTGAACTATGGAGTTAGTTTGATCTTAATCGGTCTATCTAAAAGTATGTCTCGTTTGTGCAAAACTTTAATATGCACAACATGGGAAGATGTAAATGAATTACATGCTATGCTTAAGTAACATGATGAGCGTTGCCAAAGAAAGATGTTGCACTGCACTACATAACATACGTCGGAAAGGTCTAGAAAACCATAAGAAGAATAAATCGTTTAAGGCGCTAAAAGATTCAAGGAAATGGAAAGTACAAGTTGGCTTATGCTCTCGAGTATAAACCATCTTATGCTTCCACGCCTAAGATCCTCCACCACCTAAGAAGGATAATCGCTGGACGCGAACCGCCACCAATGTGATGAAGTGGGTCAAGAAGGTGTCCTAGTATCTTGCCGAGTTGATGAAAAAAAATCTCTCTGCGACTAGTTCTTCAAGTATTTTCACTATAGATGATGAGTGTGTAAATACTCATCATTTTGTATAAAATAAGCGCAAAATCATGCGAAAATACTGAAACACATCAAAATGATCAAAATATCACAAATCGGTGTTTTATGTGTTTCAAATGCAAAATTATCAAAATCGGATGAAAAATGTATCAAGTTTGCAAAATTGGCGAGTTTAGTCCCCAAGTTTCATAAATTGTCAAAAATAGTCCACAGAGCCATAATTTCAAAGCAAAAGTCACCAAGGTCCTTTTAAAATCAAAAGTTGTCAAAATAAGTCCTTTGGTGAAAAATATACAAAGTTTGAGAAATTTACAAAATGGTCCTTGAGTTTAAAATTTGAAATTGGCAAATCTAGTCCTTATACTTTTGAAAGTGTCATTTCGACCTTGGATAAACTTTGATGAAATGGCGAAGTGGTCCCTAATTTTCGAAATTGCAAAATGGGTCCTTATGTATTATTAAAACCATTTTGACCTCTTGGACCCTATACTTGAAACCTTGGACCCTGTCAAAATCAATTGTGAACCCCTTTATAATATCGGTCAAAGACCGGTCAAACCGATCTCACCCTCTTCCCGTTTTCCTCCCTATTATCGCCCACCATACCGACCACCAACACACCACCTAGCCTCACCATATCACCTTCTGTCCCCCCCCCTCACCGAACTCCGAATGCAATAAATGCCTCTCCCCATTTCACTCAATCTCTCTGTCGTCAAATAACCATTTTGGCGCCAAAAACCATTTAAATGGTTGAGATTGATTCAAGCCATCCAATGGCTAGGAAATTGTTGGGAATTCATCAGAGAATAGAGATAAAGAGATTGGGATATAAAAAGGAGCATAAGGAAGCAAGAAAAGAGTCTTCTAGTTTTTAATTTTAAAAACATGTCGTTTTTATCTTAAAGTGTGTAATTTAGCAGAAAACTTGTAGTCTTTTGTTATTTTGTATCAAGTTAAAGTTTTTAAGTGTATTGAAACTCAATTCAAGTACTAATATCAGTTTGTGTTCACAATTCTCATTTTATGTATACTGTTGAAAATTTCTAAGTCAAATCCTTGTGTATAAGCTGTTGTTAACTGATCTCTAAGCTTGAAAAGGTCTATCTAAGCTTATTATAGCTTTGTACAAGCTATTATTCAAAGTTACATTCATTTTGATACCTGGTCAACAAAAGTCAACCTTGGGCAAGTTTGGAATGGAAATGGAAATGGGATGATGCAGTTGTGGAATTTAGTTAGCTCAGAAGATATTGGGTTGATTTTGGATAGGTTAGTGGTTCATGGTTCTTGGATTCAAGCCATAGTGGCTATTGGACATCTTGTAAGTTGCAATTTAGTTTAAAAGCATAATCATTTCTTGTCTAAACCGATTGCAAAACTTGTTCTCATAGCGATATTTTAGTTATATTAAGTGAGCTTGATCATAATTACAAGTTGGTTATAAGTTTGGAGTAGTTTTGAGCTCAAATAAGTTTAACAAAGGGTGTTTGGATTTATAGTTTAAAAGGTGATAAAGGTGTATTCGATGTATAACTTTTGTTTGTTAAAGTTTGTTTAGTCATATTAGACTCATATCTGTCTTGCTTGTGTGCTGCGATCCATAAAAGTCAAAAGTTCTTTTAAAGCTGTCTCACTTGTTCCTTTGTTGGATTTTAAAAAGCAAATCATCATTTGTGTTTAGAAATCAATAACAAAGGTTGTAATAGCTTCATTCCATCATAATACAACATTATCAGGTCCTCAAATCGGGTTTAAAACTCAAAAAGTCAAGCGTGTTTTGTTTCAAAAGTCAAAAATGGTGAAAAGTTGGATTTATCACGAGAAAGTCAGCGATTGCAGGACTCATTAAAGGTTTTAAGGTCTGATTTTTGGTTTATAAGCAGTTAGCTAGGTGGTCTTTAGGACCTAATATCTGTTTTGCTTTAAGCTTTACGGATAAGCTTGGATATAAGCTCAAAACAAGCCCATCACGCCTGCACCAACTCGTTAATCTTGAGTGATTTTCTCGATTTAAGCCAAGCTTACGAGCTTATTGAAGCTTGTCAAGGGCTGGTCTTTTGGTCATAGATAGCCACTTAGGTCTAGTTGAGATATCAATAATTGGATTTTAGTTTGTAGCTTATTTGGTTGCTTATTTACGGCTGCAAGTTGACTCAATTTCTTTTTAGCTTAATATCAATAACATCAAATCTGTGTTAATTTGCTATTCAGTGGTTAAAGCTTATTGTTTTAGTTGCAATCTAGTTAATTTAGTATATTATTGTACGTGATCAAAGGGTTGCTTGTTTTGCTCATTTGCTTATCAAGTGCTTATTTCAATAAGCACTTGAATCATCGATTCATTTTCTTGCAAACAAGTGCCTGTTTTCCATTTTCATAGCTTCTTAATATTATTTTAGAGTTTCCACGAAATTTTGATTTTCTCTGTTGTTTTACTATTTTTCTTAATTTAAATCACTTTTTAGTACTTTTAAATAGGTTTAATACAAAAATTCGAGAAAAGGTTCAAAAAATAAGTTTTCAATTTTCTTAGGTTTAGATAAATATAAAAAGTAAAAAAAGTAATTTTCCATATTTTTCATAGTTTATTTTATAATTTTTAGCAATTTAATTAGTTTTTAATAGTTTTTAATTCCTAGAAAATAGAAAAATAATCAAAAAAATACAAAAATAGTTTTGAAAATTTTAGTTTGTTATTTTAGACTTTTCTAAGTCTTAATTTTATTTTTCTAGCCTTATTTCCTAATTTCTTGTATTTTAGGTTAATAATTAATAGTTAAAATAGTTTTAATTAGATAATTAGTTTTAAAAATAATTTTCTTTTCTAAATATTTTCTTATATCATTAGGTTTGTAAAATATCATTTTCATATTTTTAGGGTTAATATTGATTTAGTTTCACTTTTTATTTTGTCGTAACGTAATTTTTAATTTAAGCGTCGTTTTAGGTTTTAACGTTCATCACTTTAAATATAGTGATAGCGTTTATTTAATAGATTTTATCTTTTAATTTCCTTTAATTTGCATTTAAGCCGTTTTAATTTGTTGGCTTTTACGTAGTTATAATTAGTCACAATTCCTTTATCATTCAAATTTCTCGATCACTAGGCGTTGATTGATCCATTGCGTAGCTCATTGGGACATAACGACCGGGAGATTCTATACTCCTCGATCTTAATTGCATTAGTGTTTGAGCGGTTTTAGTCTTTTAGACTTGTTGTTAGCACCAATCAATAGAACTCTACTCTTTTCCTAATACATCCTTAGTAAATGACATGGGTTTTGGTACTCACATCTGTAATACTACTTAGGGTTACAGGGGAAGTAGGAAGCTTAAGCCAGGAGTTTAAGTCTGTACGTGAGCAATGGTCAACGCGCAGGAGTTGAAGCTATTGGTGTTTTTCATTTATGTCTCCCTAGTGGATTAGTAATTGTTTTGAACGATTGTCATTCTGCTCCCTCTATTACTATAGGAATTATTTCAGTTTCATGTTTATATGGATGGTTTTGTTAATTAATCGTTTTGAATCAAATAATGCAATTTCAGTTTCTATAAATAACGTTGTTTATTTTACTTCTATTCCACGGAATGGTATTTATGAAATTGATATGTCTTGTTCAAGTACAAATGATAGTTCTATGTTTGCTATTAGAAATAAAAGAGCCAAGTCTAACTTGGACTCTGCTCTCTTGTGGCACGACCGTCTTGGAAAAATTAGCAAGAAACATATGGAGAAGTTGCAACATGATGGACTTCTCAACTCAACTGACATTAAGTCTTTTGAAAAGTGTGTTTCATGCATGTGCGGTAAGATGGCAAGAAAACCTATACACATCAAGTGGAAAGGGCTAAAGATCTACTTGGACTAATACACGGATGTATGTAGCCCATTTAGAATTGTGTCAAGACAAGGAGCAAGTTACTTGTCACTTTTCTTGATGACTACGGTCGGTATGGTTATGTTTACTTGTTGAAACATAAACATGAAGTGTTTGAAACATCTAAGGTGTTTCAAAGGAAGTAGAAAACCAACTCGGGAAGACCATTAAGTTACTACATCACGATCATGGGGTGAATATATGAGTCAAGAGTTTTGGATCATCTAAAAGAGCATGGGATTATTGCCCATCGAACTCCTCCTTACACTACACAACATAATGGTGTGTCTAAGAGGAGAAATCGAACAACGCTTGACATGGTTCGCTCCATGATGAGTCAAACTACTCTTCCAAATTCCTTTTGGGATTATGCCCTTGAGTCTGCCGCACGCATTCTCAATATGGTTCCAACTAAGAAGGTTGACAAGACACCATCGAAGTATAGCATAGGGAAGCCCCTAACCTGTCTTACTTAAAAGTCTGGGGTTGTGAGGCACTTGTTAAGCGTGTTACACATAACAAACCTGACAAAATTGAACCCACAGTGTATCTTTGTAGGATACCCAAAGAAAACAATGGGATATTCTTTCTACCTTCCATCAAAGAACAAAGTTATTGTTGCTCGAAATGCTGAGTTCTTTGAGAGTAATCTCATGGATCAAGAAGCAAGTGGGAGTCTAGAAGATCTTGAAATAAATCAATATGAAGATACAAATCCTTCTATAGACACCAGCTTACATCATGATGAGGATGATCAAGAAATTGATGATCCTCAAAGTGATACTATTCCAATTCGTAAGTCCGCTAGGACACGCCGTGCTCGATTGTATGTGCTTATACATCGATCTTTGAGGAACACGAGTTAGGGATCTTAGTGAACCCAATAACTATAAAGCTGCATTCTTGGATCCTAAATCCAAGAAATGGTTTGATGCGATGAATGTGGAAATCAATCCATGGAAGACAATGATGTATGTGTTTTAGTTGAGCTTCCTCCTAATCGCAAGGCAGTTGGTACCAAGTGGCTTTTCAAGAAGAAAACCGACATGGATGGTAAGGTATACACCTTTAAAGCTCTTCTCATAGCAAAGGGCTTCACTCAAACCTACAAAATTGATTATGAAGAGACCTTTTCTCCTGTTGCAGACATTAGAGCTATAAGGATTCTCATAGCCATAATTGCGTTCTATGATTATGAGATATGGTAAATGGATGTCAAAACCGCCTTCCTCAATGGACATCTTTACGAAGAGGTCTACATGGAACAACCTGAGGATTATGTTGATCCTAAATATCCTAACCGAGTATGCAAGCTCAAGCGTTCCATTTATAGACTTAAGCAAGCATCTAGGCAATGTAATAAGCGTTTTGATGATGAGATTAAGAAAATCGGATTTTCTCAAAATCAAGATGAGCCATGTATATATTAGAAAGCTAGTGGGCGTTCTGTCACTTTCCTACTTATATATGTTGATGACATGTTGCTCATGGAAACAACATTCCAATGTTACAAGATGCAAAATCCTATCTTGAAAGATGTTTTCACGTGAAAGATTTAGGAGAAGCTGCATATATTCTTGGAATCAAGCTCTATAGAGACAGATCTAAATGATTGATTGGTTTATGTCAAAGTGCTTACATTGAGAAAATCTTAAATAGGTTTTATATGGAGAATTCCAAGCGTGAAGCTATCCTAATGCAATAGGAGCCTAAGTTGAGTAAGTCACAAGGTCTTTGAGACATATGCTGCCAAAGAGCGCATGAAAAGAGTTCCTTATGCTTGACTATATGATCTATTATGTATCTTGTGAGATGTACTCGTCACGATGTTGCGTTCGCTCGAGAATGTGACAAGCCGATTTCAACAGAATCCGGTGAACTTCAACGGATGCTGTAAGAATATTCTTAAGTATTTACGCAATACTAAGGATATGTTTACGGTTTATGGACGGGAGACGGAACAAGAGCTCGGGGTTTCTTGCTACAGCGATCTTGGATATCGACGATCTTGATGACTTAAAATCTCGGACTAGATATGTGTTCGTTCTAAATGGAGGTCTTGTTGATGGAAAAGCACAAAGCAAAGTATTTTGCTACTTCATCTCTGATTTGAGTATATAATCGCTTGTGATGCATCTAAAGAGGTGTATGGGTTTGAAAATTCATTTATGGGCTTGGCATTGTTCCCACACTTGAATAACACGTAAATATATATTGTGATATCTGGAGCCATTACTATAGCTAATGAAAGCGGAATCACCAAGGGTGCTAGACATTATCGTGCGAAAGTTCATTATCTTCAAGAGACCATTGAGATGGGTGACGTGAAGATATCAAGGGTTCACACAGATGACAACCTAGCTGATCCATTTACGAAGGCTTTACCGTATCCTAAGCATTCTAAATTAACTAGAGGTATAGGTTTAATACCAGCTAGAAGTCTCATGTAAATTTGCATGTTAATTAGTATTTGGATAATTTGGAATTGTAAGACAATTATTACTTTATGATAAATAAAGATACAAGGTATTTGTTATTTCATTCATGTAATCTGTTATTCCATATTTGCATGTTTAATCCATGAAATGATTTATCATTCTAAATATGTCCATTGTCGGTTAACAATATGGGAATATTGTTATGTAAGGCAAATGTGAGTGTTGGTTATATTCTAACAAGAAATGTGGATTGTTCCCGCCAAACTCGTATGTATTCACAAGGGATGCATATTGGATACCCCAACTTTCAAACATTTACTTTTGGATCCTTGTCATAAGTAAAATATTGAAAATGGTTTGTTAAAGTCATCCTTAGACTTGAGATGCAAGCAAGTTCTGTTTTGTGTGGATATCACTTTTGTAAGTATAAGCTAAACGCTATTCTGAATAAGGTAGTTATAAAAGCTATATTTCTGAGTGATATGAAGCAGCATCCACAACACTTGTAGTCAATAAAGGATTTGTTACTTCACTTAATATGTGCGAAAGATACCATGGCGCCTCTTGATTTAATCGGATAATTGTTTGGCCAAACCCAAAGGGTAATGCAAGATGATTCTTGATTACATTTGGTATATCCGAATTAAATTCTATAACAAGATTGTAAATGGTTAAACTATATGGAATGAGTTAGGATCCATATCCATGGTTTAACGGTATCTATAACAAAGGATGATTAAAGCAAGACATTAATGACTATGCTACTAAGAAATTTTATGAAACTATATCTCATACACTTTTAGTTAAATAGCGAGTAAAAGCGTAGCTAGGCATTTCCGTCATTGGTTTTTATGCTATCTGCTACTCCAACTCCCAAGTAGGAGCTGTTGGAATGTGGGAGTGGATTCGCATAGGACTGACTAGAAGTGTGTGAGCCTATGGGGGCACACACGTTAAAAACGAGAGTACGTTTTACACGTTTACTAATTGAACTACATGACCCGTTTTTGTACACTATCTGATTAGTATTTAGGCCAAACCCATGACCGGTTATCATAAGGTGGTTTGGATCATGTGTATGGACTTGAATAAGTTGTACAAGGATTAGGAAAGTGGGTAACTTGGTGCTCAAGTTTGAAGCCCAAGTGTGTTAGGTTTATGAGGCTATATATACACCCATATGAGCTCTCATTCCTCACGCATACATACTCTATTCCTGCTATACTAATCGGTCAAAACATCATCACCAAAGCTCCAAACCGATCGGGTTTTTTTATTCGATTAGGGTTTGATATTCGAAACCCTAATTGCTTGAACCTGTTCCAATTCATTCTAGACTTGTCCGATATCGGATAGAACCAAGTTTAGGTTCTCGGTTGCTATGGTATCTCAGACAGAAAGAAGAAAGGGTTTTTCTAGGGTTTTCTTAGTTCATGATTGTTCAAGGTTTACAAAGGTTGTTTGGGTAAACGTTCACAACTAGCTTTATCGGGCATATTCGTGGTTAAGTGTTTGTTTGTGAACTCGTAGAGGTGTTTATTTTAAACACTTGGTTTCTTTGTTCATTAAAACTTGCGTGTGACTACGAGGGTTAGTTTTCTTGTTCCTTTTTATAACTTATTGTTTATCATGTGTTAACCTAATTGCTTAAACTAGATCCAAATTCTGCTGCTTACTCGTAGTGTTACTTGGTTAACTAGATCTAAAATTCCAACAAATATGCACTCTTTAGGCTAACTATTTCACAAAAGTTAAATCTTACTAGTTGATAATCTTAGTGCTTAGCTTATGTTCGCGTCTGATTGGCCAATCTCATAGACCTTGGCCACAAGTTATAAGGTGACGGAATATGAACGCTTAACCGAGTCGCTAAAATAAGAATCACCGTCAAATCAATTCTTCAATTCATACTTAATCATATAATACGCATATCTAGGGAGCGTAAAATACAAGTGAGCACATCCCACTTCTCTTGATTTCCTGAATCGATTTCTTTGTTATTAGTTAATTTTAATTCTTGTTCAATTAGTTTACATTTAAATTTACAATAACACCAAAATATTATCAATCTTAAATTGTCCTTTTAAGCTACTTTGTTTCATTTTTATTCTTAAATAATAAAAACTTGTTTTATCTTGTTTTATTCATGTTCTTTTAAGTGCGTGTATATTGTGGAGTTTGTGAGAACTCCTTAGATCGTTTGAGCATTAGGAATAATGCTAACAAAGGCCGAATATTCAATTAAAAAATCAATTGCTATTGTAACAAGGTTTTCATCATTATTATCTTTAACAATTACAAACACATCAAGCCCCAATTCTAGATGATCAATTCTAGAGCGTGTTACCTACTCTAGCAAAGAATCAAACGATCCTTGGGGCTAAACCAACCAACCTAGTCGACTACATCTTGTAAGTGCACTTATAAATCTCTACGACTCATCCTCTTTATATACTAGAGGATTAGGGTTTCTGACAAATAAATATTAGGAAACATAATACAATTATGAAATTAAATATTCTTTTAAGCATATCTTCTAGAATCTTCCAAATCCTCCATCTTTTTGTAGTTTTCCTTTTTGTCGTTTTAAGTCCTTCTTGTTTCATTCTTCTATTTATTTTGTCTTTTCAAATCAAGAATCCCAACAATCTTCCCCTATTTGATGATGACAAAACAAACAAAGTCGTGTACGAACTTCCTCAGACGAAGTAGAGAAGTTGAGATGTAAACATCTCCCTGAATGAAACAAACTTCCAAGCTTCCCCTTAAGTCTTGATTTCCTTTGTAACATCTTCTTCCATGACACCATAAGTAAGCTACAAATCATATCATCTATGTAGCTTCTTCCCCTTTTTGTTATCATCCAATAGGAAACTGCAACTTTAAATTTTACAACTTCCCCCAAATGGTGCATGCCAAATGATTAAACACTAAAATATACTTCCTCTGAAATTCAAGTGTTAATCATCTTCATGATTCTTCAAATCTGTAGGCTCCTTGTAATGATCACTAATGAAGAACATTAAATATAACAAACTTGATGTTGAAGTAGAACAACCCAAACTTGTGTCTTATGTCTTGCACTATCCACGTGACTCTGAACTTATATGAAACCAGAAAGGCAGAAATATAAGTAGATCGCAACCTCTTGACAAAATCCTCATCTTCAATGAGACATTGAGAACTACAATGTAACTCCTTTAAGTGATAGCAAAGTCCACTTGCTAGATTTTGCAAGTCTTCGTCAACATCCTTTAAGCACGAACAAGTTATCTATAAAGTGTAACACCCACTTTAAGATATGATAAGAACACAAACCCGAATAATTTCACTTCATCGTCAAATAAGTGATAAGTAATCGTCTTCGTAACCAATTCTTCAATAAAAACCATAAACGAGCCTTTAAACATTGAAAAACATTTAAAACCAATAAACAAACTTCTGTGTGTGTGAACTCGAACTCTTAACTTTCACAATCTTCATTTATCACAAAATAATAATGTTGTTGAATTACCAAGAACCATGCTCACAAATTTGTCTAAAAACAAGATAACTTCCAATAATAAGATCGGAAAATTTGCTCTCCAATCACACTTGTTCATCTCTTTTCCCAACTATGTAAATGTGTAACTCAATCAATTGTTAGGAATTAGAAATTCCGGTATTACAAAGTCGGTCATCTTCAGTATATGTAATCGTTAAGCTCGTAGTCTAGTAGTTCGTATTTAAGTTATAGTAGATAAATTTAGTTAAGTAACACCGTGGAGGATCAGACGGGTCTTTACCAAAGAATATGAACTGATATGCACGATCCAGTCGGTCACCCAAAGTGTGGCGATTTAGTAGTAAGACTATAAATACTCTCTACCTGCCACGATCCGAGGTAGAGTTAGACTCATAATAATATCTTTCACTTTCTCTCACTAAGTTCCCTAAACCTCTAACTTTCTCTCTAGAATTCCATCTATATGCTACTTTGTGTTATGGTTTGATGTGTATGTGAAAAGTTATATCTTACAATTGGTATCAAGAGCCATGGTTAGATCATATCTTGCACATCTTTGGATTTCTAGTGGTTTTAGGTGGTTTTGAGTTTGAAAAAGTTTAGTGGTTTTGCATCATTTGGTTGATTTCTTGTGTTAAAGTTTGAATTTTGTTAGTACTTTTATGTTTAGAATCATCACAAGTGTTTAGGTTTTCATTTGGATAGCTTGAATCATCTTGGTTGGGTTGTTTTGGATTGAAAAGTGATGTTTATATGGTTTTTCTTGCTAGCGACTTAGTTCACGGTTTAATTTTCTTCGTAGCGACTTGCTTCACAATTTTGTAGCGAGTTACGGTTTTGAACCTAGCGAGTTAGATCTAGCGATTTAAAGTACAAGTAGTGGACTCTCCACTACGGGTAGCGACAGTGGTAGCGACTTGGTGCATGTGAGTTGCTCTTTAGCGACTTGCATCTCTAGCGACTTGTGTGGCAATTCTTGCCAAAATTTTGCTAGCGACTTGAGGCTTAGCGAGTTACTACTTAGCGACTTGTGTTGTGTCTAGCGACTTGGAACTCTAGCGACTTAGTGGTGTAGTGAATTAGTTGTTAGCGACTTGGTTCAAGAATTCGTAGCGACTTGGTTGATTTTTCCGTCAAAACTTCAAACGGCCATAACTTTTGAACCGTAACTCCGTTTTCGTTCTACCCATCAAAGCGACCGTGAGCGAGGAGAATGGCACGCGAATGAACTAGTTCATTGGGTCAATCTTCAAGGTCTAAATCCGCTCGAGCGAAGTTATTGAGGTTTTAAGTTTTAGACCTTAATTTCTCGGAAAAGCGGGCATAAACCAATCGAATCACAACCAAACAACATCTCGCTAATCCTACAAACAATCATATGTCCTAACACACAATTGTCTATCATTCCATTGGTCATTGCTTAACGGTTTGGTCTTGATTTTAGTAAAATCCATGAAGATTCTATTTCTCGGTTTGAATCATAGACTTGTAAAATCCGTGCATTCTACCACATCATGTCTTACTCTCTTGACCGGTGATTTGAAGTGCTTAAATTGTATGATGATGTAGTCAACCACGAGAATGTTAGCTACACCTGAGCGATTAAAGATGATTGAATCAATCAATGAGGATGTGATATCTCGGGTTCGAGACTTTGAAAAGACGAAATGCACCGATCAATGCTACAAAATGCCATGCTAAAGGAATGTAACATTGAGCCCTTTCAACTACTTTATCGGCACCTCAAACTACTTTTATCTACAACTATGGATCGAACAAGCGGTGCTCTCCTTGACGAGGATTTTCCCATCTTGACAAGAGCTGTGCTACTAAACTTAGAACAAGCGAGGTTTCAAATTACTAAAGAGAAGTTCTCAAGCGATGAATCTAATCGACTCTTCAAGTAATCTTGATCAATTTGACCATTTATCAGGAATATTCCTCGATTTTGATGATGAAATGGTGAAGTGTCTTTCAAGAAACACTTTGGAATGGAAATTAGCGTGTTCATTGAGACATTCATACAACTCATGGATAATGTGGAGAAGTACATTGAGGAAGTTACACAAAAGATGAAAGCGTGAATGAGTGTCGGTGCGGTTGAGAAATAGTTGTGATAAGTTGGGTAATGTATACATTAAAGAATCGGGTGTTGTTGAATGCGAGAATGTCGAGTCAACATATAATGATGAGTCGGGTAAAACACCGGATGATGGATCGGTTGGCCTTGAATCTGAGGCTCGAGATTGATAAGCTTGACACATCCAGTGGTCGGTGACTCGTTACACATGTTGTGGATGCGGATAATGGACGAGAAATTGAGCGGGTGTCATGTAATGAGGTACCCTTCTTGTTCAACATAGTGCATCTGCTAAAGCACTTAAACAAAGCGATCATAATGTTGAACATGTCTTTCATAAATGTTACATTCTTCGAGGTGAGTGCGAGATTAAGTGTTTCAAAACAAAGATTTGGTTGATAAGAAGGCTTTTGATGAACTTTCAAACAAATTCTCAAATCTTGAAAAATATTGCATTTCACTTGAAATCGCGATTCGAGTAAAGAAGAAAGTTTTCAACAACAAACCATGTAAAAACCGGAACTTCACGAATTAGTGAACTTTTGAAATTAACACTTTGAAAGCTCGACTTCAAGACAAAGAGTCAACCATTTACAATCGAAGAAACATATTTACATCTTGAATGAGAAAAGTAATTTAGTCATGAATACACAAGACATTGATGCTATTATAACAAGAAATAATGAGCTGTCAATTTATGTGGCTAAATTACTAAAGGAAAATGAGTCTTTGAGAAAGCATCATGTAGAACTTAGTGAGTCATCAAAGAAGCTAGAACTAAGTCAATGGAACAAACAAACTCTTTGATAGAAAAAATTGATGAACTCAAAGCTCAACTTGGGATAAGAGTTTCGCTATTGTAGCCTTAAAGAATGAGCTTAGGAAAAGCGTAGGGAAAAGTGTGAACACTAAGTTTACAAAACCATCAACCTTGGGAAACCGGTTTCTCATCCCATTAGAAACCGGTATGTTGTTAGGCGACCCTCTGCGTTTATATCCGAAAGACCAAAATCTTCAAAACACGGTTTGCCTCCCAAGTTGATGAGGAAAAGTTTTGTCAAAACCGGTCACTTCACATGTGTTACCTAAGAGCCATGCCTCTAGTTCCTCTAATCCTCAACATGCATCTACTTTTACTCCCAACACCTCTAGGATTAGTTCAAAAGCGATTGTCAAAACCAAGCATTAAAACCCGAATTCATATGATATGAATGACTTGTGGAAGAACTATTATCTAGAAAAGCTAGGAAAAAGGCTGATTCAAAAGGCGGAATTTTAGGTGCAAGACCTAGGGTGAGGAATTCTCGAGATTTCAAGGCACTACTAGTAGTTGTAAACCACTACCTAGGAACACTCAAAGACTAGGGATTGGCGTGCGACTAAGAGTAGTTATTTGCATAAGAATGCTAAGCATGTGAAAACAAAACTAGAAATTTCGAGGTCTTTTCACATAAGAAAGCAGTTTCCTAATTCACATGCCAAGGTACTATCCACTAAGACCACTAACGCGACTAAGGTTCAACATGTTGTGAAACAATACAAACCAAAAACTTCGCCTAGATGGATACCAAGCTGCTAAATCTTTGGAAACTAGGAACAAGGATAAGTCTTCCACTATGTATAAGAAGCCTTACAATCCTAGACCTTGCCATAAGTGGATACCGAAATCGGTAGAATGTTTAAGGATCTTTGGACTTAGGTGGATTCCTCTGGGAAAAGCATTTTCGATGAAAAATCAAGGTTGACCGTGAAACCCCAAGAGTTTGGATACTAATGTCACTAACCCATATATATGCAATCAAGCTTGTAATGTTAGTGCGGTACTCCTTACTCGATTCTGAGATACTTGATCCTTCAATACATGGGTGGCTTAAAGTATGGATCACAAATGGATTGATATCTCATAACTCACGGGTTCAAGTTTCTCAACATTGATATTCAACCGGCTATGACGTCTGTTCACTTCGATTCGACTCAAAGGCCTCGTACTTCATCATTATCTTCCAAAGAATGGCGTCTGCGATGATAACACTTCATGCCCCGTTCCTTAAAGAAAAGAAATGTATGCGCTTGATGCGCTTTATCTTCTTAAGAAGAAATCTTCATGTTTATGACCATTCTCATCGACATTCTTCATCAACATGCTTCATGCTTTTCCATGCGCTTGATCATCAAGTGAACCGGACTACCGATAATTACTCTTATTCCTCTTGCTCAATATAATGAAGATGGCGACATCATGTGCTAATTTTGCGGGGAGAAGTGTGAATATAATACATTTGGATGATAATCACTTGGTTAATCAAGAATGGCATCTCTGTATGCAATTCTTGAGGGAGAAAAAGTGTGAATTTTTGCATGGTTGGTGATATTTGAGAATATATGGTCAAACGGCTCTAACCCATGTAAGAACCGAGATTCTTCTTATCGGATCATCTTCACATGTAGTTTCTTCTAAGAGCCGTTGGTTGACATCTTCACGCGGTGATATGATTAAATGACAAAGTGCTTCTAGTTCTTTGGGTTGATTTCTTTGATGAACATCTTTACATTCTTGTTTGATTGGGAGGATTTTAATTAAGGATTTGCTATTTACAAGTTAACAGGAATGCCTTTGGTGTGAAGAAGATGTTAACTGTCTATTTCCCATTCGGATAATCTTGAAGAAGGTCGAGTCTGATCTAATCTACATTTGAAAGCTACATGATTAGAAGACTAAAGGCAATTGCATTTGATGATCTAAAGACTTCTTCTTAATCCGGTGAGAAGAACACTTGAAAATCTTCGTCGGTTTAGGGAGAGCACTAATTGGGGAGATTGAAAAGCCAAAATTTAATCCCAATTAGACTTGCTCGATTCTTTAGCAATGATTCATTGCTTGATTTTGATGACACTCCTCCAACGCCTAATGCTTCAATTACTAAGGATAATTGGGATTCATTGTTTGGGATTCATTGTGTTTCAAAGATATGTTTGATGAGTACTTCCAACCTCTAGCGAATGTTGATCATCCAACAAGCTCATGCTCCGGTTTCTATTGACTCAACTAGTTCACCATCTAAAGTACTACTTGGAATTCTCAAGAAACCTTATCTCCGATTATTCCTTCAAGGCGTTGATAATGACTATCATAATATTGCGGTTGCACTCATGAATAATGATCCGCTCTTTGGTATTCCTTTGCCAAATCTTCACGGATTATTGTTCATGAATAATGATCCGCTCTTTGGTATTCCTTTGCCAAATCTTCACGGATTATTATTCCTCTCTGCACGCTATAAATCAACCACATGAACATTAAGGAAAATGACTTCCTCATCCGCTCGAAAACATTATTGGTGAATCTTCGGATCGGTTTCTACATGTATACCTTAAGGAAGAATGCATTGATGTTGAGGAATCATTTGCTCGGTTCATTCGATGGGTCAATGTACATCCGATTGTATGTTTATTCACGTGTTGGACATTTGACACAAGTTGATTACTTGAGTTAATCATTTATCACTTATTTGAGATTGAAGTTGGCGTTCACAAAGGCGTGTTCTTATTTGATAACTTGCTCGGGCTTAAGAATTTGAGTTGAAGACTTGATTTATCTAGTTACCGGTGATCGGGGTGGATGATTGAAGACACAGTTAACTATCACTATTAGGAGTTACGTTGTTTTACTCGATTCACACGCAGATGACGGTGTGGATAATCTCAAGAGGTGTTAATGTCTCATACTTTGTTTGAGTAGTGAGTACTTAGAGATTTGCTTGAAGCATAGATTCTCGACACCGTTCTTCCATCTTTAAGTGCAAGCTTAAGACACAAATGCGGAATTCGACTTGAGTTTCAAGTTTGGTATATCGGGTTTTCTTCAATGATGGTCACTTCAAATTGTCTACATATGGGTTGATAAAGATAGTCGAGAGAGTTTATGTAGCGATTGATTCTCACGAGATTCATTTGGGCTATTTGAGTTCTTCTCACAAGATTTCAAGTTTATGGATATATTATGTTTCTTGATTACGAGGTATCAAAACTATTTGGGGAAGGATATATTATTCCAACTATTTGGGGAAGTGGTCTCTGGAGACCTTTGGTTTTGTTACTTGATGTTCGGTTGGAAGAAATGTGAGAAGAATATTTGGAGCGTGAGATGATCGCCTATCGACATCTTATATACGGTTTATGATAAAGTGCTTCGGTTATATGCACAACATGTTCACTTGATCGAGCTAATTCGATTATTTGAGTTGACATCCACGAGATGATTAGTGACTCAACATGTTACATGGATGTCATCGTCTCTACTCTTGTTGGGTACATGTGTACATTATGTCTTTGATTGGTTATATGTTATATAAGCGGAATGCACTTGGTAAAATGAAGATGTTGATATATTGTTCCCTAACTAGACAAGCTGGTCAATCTCGAAGAGTAAGGTGTACATCGGGGATGCTAGCGAGGTTCATGTGATCGGTCGTGTCGGTTAATCCGGTTTGATAACCAGGGGCGATCAATGTTTCAACTTGTTACTTGGTGTTCTCGTGTTCTTGGTCTTTGAGCTTCAATCAATGAGACCGCTTTGTATTCAACTCTAATTCTTAGGAAATGGTCTTTATTCGATGTTTGTCGGTTTGGGGAAGCTACCAAAGATTCAAATTGAGAAGGCTCATGTCCGACGATTTTCTTAGAAGCCTCGGATGCTTTGGTGGCGAAAGTTTAAGAGATGTTGATTCCTTTCTTCTACAGCGTCTTTGAGCGATATCTTTATCTCGGTACTCATTTCATCATTCTCTTAAACTAATTTATCTCTTGTAAATATTTATTAGAAAAACAAAATACAAAATTATAAAACCTTCAAAATCAAATAGAAAAATATAAAACTTTCAAAATCCATAAAAATTTGAAAAATTGAAAAATCTTCAAAAATATTGTCATTTTGTCATGTTTCTCTCGATTCGATAATATCTACGATCTTGATGTTGTCATTCAAAGAATGACACGGGACTTTAGATGTTGTTGAATTTTATATATATAAAAAAAAAAAAAAAAAAAAATCATAAAATCAAAAATATATTTTGGGAGAAAGAGAAACAATGGTTTATTGTCATTTTGAGCAATAACCGGTTTTAAAAAAAAAACGAGCCATGTTTTACCATGTTTTCAAATTCTATGCTCGATTCTATAAACATTTATCTCTTTGAAAACCAAATGCTTTGAAAAATAACTCGGTCTCTATTTTGATAATCATCGGACTTATTTGTCAAAATCTCTATCTCTCGATCAACAACCTATGTCATTGATTGAGGGAGAATGATTTCAATTAAATTAAAAAGTTATTTGGCATTAAATTGTTTTCAAAAGATATACATGCATGTTTTATCAATGGAGTTTAAAGTCTTAAAATCCGATCCTTATCGGTTCAAACGCTTTCACAATCAAGTCACAATTCTCCTTAAAAGCTTTCAAAATCAATTTAAATCTATACGAGATCACAAATCTCAAATGATTTGATAATTGTGATCGGGGAGAATATGTGATTTAAATTGGATTTAAAGCGATAATTAGGTAAATGGTTTTATAAGGATGTACATCTGTCCTTCCACATGTGACAAAGCGATTTCAAATTTTCCATGCACATGTTGAGGGAGCATCTATCTTAAACCTTTGATTTGAAGCGTGATCAATTCATCTCAATGTGCGGGTTCCCTCTAGTATGTGCAAAACTCTTTTCAAACCTCGAGGCACATATTGAGGGGAGCAAATTTATGGAAACCTCATCCTTCCGGAAATGCTATATCTACTTGATTTGATATGGGAAGTGATGTTGATATCTTTAGAAAATGGTAATCAAAGAAGTTAATTCTTTCTCTTGCCTCCGTGTGCAAAACATTTTCAAATACTTGATGCACATGTTGAGGGAGTTCTCGTTCTAAAATATCAAAACAATTCGGTACAAAATGCTTTGATAATATATCACAAGTATACGAATTGATTTTCAAATGGTTTTCAATTGGATCCAATGGCGGATGAACAATACCAAATTGACCGACCAACTTTACTTTATGTGCGGTGATATAAGGATGATAAGGTTAGGTATGTGTTCCCATGATCCGCCGAGCCGGAGGGATCTACCGAGGACAATCCACTAGTTAGTGTAGAAGTCCTTAGGTATGATGATAAAAGGAGAAAAATGAGATATGGGAAGAGTGCGGACTAAGGCGAGCTAGTCTTGGAATAAACCCAACAAGGTTCTAGCTATGAAGTCTCGGTAAGCCTTGAAGGGTTGAAGAATTAAAAAGAATTGAATGAGAAAGGGTGAAAACAAATAGCCTCCATTTATTCAACCTTAGGGCGGGAACGGGTTCAATTCATATGCTCTTGATGGTAACATCGGTATTGAAGACAAGGCGTCATGGAACCCGGTGGCGCTGCTGCACTTCAACTTTCCAAACCACTCAAGTTCCTCTTAAAGGGCTTGTTTCATTCTCACGGGAACCGACATTATCTATCGACTTTCTCTTAGAGATGGTTGATATTGAAGAAGAGACCCTCTCCTAGTCTCCGTTATAGGATCCAAATATGCACAAATTGAGTCTAGAGCCACGAGATCATCAATAAATCTCATTAGGACACTTTCAATGAAGACTCTCATTTCACACAATGTGGAAGAGAGATTATATCTTGAGTCCCTCGCATTATCCTTGTGGTATTGCGAACATCCGAGTGATGTGTTTACATATTCACAATGAAGATGGAAAGCCTTGGAGCCAACATCAAACAAGCTCTGGTAGGTGGCATGTGAGATCTATTATATAGATCAACCATGTGACAAGCGAGCAGAAACAATGGGGCGATTCAATCTCTTGAATCAATCACAGTTCGAGTTATGGATTGCGGATACCTTTGAAAAACCGGTCATTGTGCTTAAAAACACTTTTCTTTAGCACATCGACCGTGTACTAATTTTCAAACTAAAGGTGTTTTATGATTGATAATTGATTTTCAATAAAACCTTCGTTGTATTGCAAAACAATTTCTATTGAGCAATACGATTGTTTTCAAATCTCTTTTCATCAATCGGTGGACTTAAATTTGTTGGTTCACTCACTCCGTGTTGTCTTCTTTGAGATGTTCGGTTTGAGAACGGCTAGAAACATTGCGAAACCTGTCAAGGAAATTCTTAGGAATTATACGATTCAGGCGAGTACATGTCTTGATCAACGGGGAACCGTGGGCGTGTACCTCAATTCAACGAAGTGATCAAAGACACTTTCGTGCGATTTATTGCTAGCGTTGTATGCGGTACGCGGCGTTGCGGTGATCGGAATGAAGCGGTCAATCCATAGCCACATGCTCACTTAACACATTCAACTCAAAGAAATCATGATTAGTGCATCAATGACTCGATATTTTCACACCATGCTTATGCTACGGCTGCCGCCAATATCATGATTCAACAAATGCTTCCGCTACTCGATGTGAAGATTTCATGATCCGAATGTGAGCATGTCGGTCCTAAAGTCACAATATCACACATACCAACACCACAAAGGATGTGTCGAGATTGTTGATAGTGATGATCTCAAAAGATGGCTCAAAATTATTATCACGTGGATCGATAAAGACCTCCACTTGAAGTAACCAAACATGCAATGTGAAGAATCAATGACTACGAGCTTAGGAGCAAAGGACTACATCAAGAATGCAAGATCAATTGTTAATGTTATATCCGGTTGTATTCAATGTAATTTTGGTACA